>CM040238.1:234476468-234526642 GCA_022545495.1 Chrysanthemum lavandulifolium | reverse complement strand
ATCATGATAGAAGTTATCCTTAAAATTCAAAGTACTTGTGAAAAATAGTTAAGCATGTATCTCCCCAAACTAGTACAAAACAATTGAAAATGGGGCTATGAAAACTCACAGGTACAATGTTTATGATGATACAATGGAAAAAGTGGATACTTGAAATGAGGCGCAACCTCTAACCGTGACTAGTTACTTGATGAGGTTTTATGAACAAATGATTAATCCTAAACACCCAAGATTTTATTTCACAACCTTAATCAAGAGTGTGTCAAGATTGTTTTGAACTTGACTAGCAAAATTTTATGGTTTCCTCTTGGAACATCAATATGGCGGTTCATATGGAGGAAGAAGAAGAGAACAATTTTCTTCACACCTTTGATATTATCTAACTATGTGTTGTGTTGTAGTGTATAAAATAATATATGTATAAGTATTGTAGATATTTAGTTCAAGATATGATGTGAGTCATGAGGGTGGTCGACACTTATGAAAGAAAAAGAAATGAATCACTTGCTTTGTATAATATAATGTATAAGTATACTAGTAATGTATAGTTATTTAAGGATAGATGGTAATTGTGTATATAATCAAGCAATTTAGGGTAGCGTTAGCTAAAAGTAAATTTTAACGAGACAAAATAAAATGTATTGAAGTCATAAAAAATTTAAAAATACATTTCTCACAAGTATTGAGTGAATAAATATTTATTGTGTTGAATTTACGAAAACCGTCGTAATTATATAAATATAACATTTTATATACAAAATAAAATTTAAAACACCGTTTAAACTCATAATAATATTTTTATGATCTTATTATGAGTATAAAAATATATCGGGATAATTTTTGGAAGTGTCGGATCAATGTTTCAAAATAATGTTTACGCGATAGCGTTTATTTAATAGGAAAATAAACGTTTAATGAAAAATGCAAAACCATGCATAAATTCATATGAAATGATGTTACTAAGGATGTGTAGACTAAACCTAGTCTATATGAAATGTTCTTGATGATATGTTCATGAATTCGCAGCTAAACCATTAAGGTTACGCGAATTTGATACTCGTAAACCTAGTTTACGAAAATGATGAAATAGTGAAACTTGAATAGTGATTTTCTCCGAAAATGAATAGTGTTTCGTCAATAGTAAATTTTGAAATACGTTCTCAGAATATTACTTCGACTCCGAAAACGGTGAATAGTAAAATTTTGAATAGTAACCGGTGAATAGTAAATTCCCGAGATGAATATTAAATTTGAGAAATGACCTGAAAGTACGAGTTGTCACACCTTGATTGGCAAAACCAATACCTCAATCAAAACTTTGATAATTTGATCTTTACAAATTGGTTAATAAAAAGTTTTTTTATTAAAATTTATGTTACAAGATGAATGCATGACATCTTTGTACATATTTGATTTGACACCATAAATCAAAACTAGTACCCTTTAGAAAAATTAAGTTAGTGCCATCTAGTTAAAGGAACACTTGAAGTTGCAATTTCGTTATGTGGAACTTGGCGAGATTTCGATGGAAAGGTAAATCTTCATGTGAAGTCGGACTGGCATGGACACATTTGCGGTTCTTTAAGTTAGACGACTTTAATTGAGTAGTAAGTGAGAATTGGACTCAAGGCACGAGATGGGGATAAAACATGTTTACATTTGCAAAGCATTGGAAAATGTAAATCCCATAATAATCTAGGAATTGGAAAATGTTTGCCAATTATTGTTCGACAGATTACCTTATTATATGCTTTCGTTACTAGCAGATCAACTGATGTAATGAACCTATGATAATATGGATCCTAGTTTTCGAGAAAATTCTATGGTTATATGTTTATATTACCTTGGGTATTTTTATTTTCTTGAAAAATTGTATTATCGAAAATACTAATATTTGAACTTTTTTCTGTAGAAATGGCTCAAAACAATGATAACATTGCACTAAGTTCTGCGTTCAAAACCTTTTTTGATCGAGAAAAGTTAGGCGGCTCCAAAATTTCAATGATTGGTATCGCTCTTTGAAATTGTCAGTAGAGTTCTTTGATCGGTTGGATTATCTATACACGCCTTGCCCTGATGAACCTCTAGGCGATGCCTCGGCGAGGTAAAGGTTGCGTGGAAGACTAAGTATAAGCGTCATAATGATGTGGCTTGCTTGATGTTGGGAACAATGGAATCTGCTCTCCAAAAGCAGTTTGAAAATTACTTCCCATACAACATGCTCAATGAACTCAAAACTATGTTTGAGAAACCTGCGGCTATAGAAATATATGATTTGATTGATGCACTTCACAGCTGCAAGCAGGGAGAGGGTAAACCCGTAAGTGTGCATGTATTGGAGATGAAAGGATAAATGGACCAATTACAAGCACTTGGCAAAGTTTATGAAAATGACATTATTGTGAACTTGATCAACAAATCCCTTAACAAGGATTTCAATGGTTTTGTTCGGATTTCAATACGCACTGCGTGGGGAAGACAATTACTGACCTACACATATACCACTTATCTCATAAATGTCTTCAGCGAAGCTTCAACCCGCAATCTCTAGGTTGGTTGACAACTCAAATACCACTAGACTAAAAACCTTGGATATCAATTTCAATTATTAAAAATATGTTTCTGACTAATGCATTTAATATTAAATTTGTTTTAACGAGCACTTATTGTTATTACTGTTGTCATTACGATAATTTCAATAAAGACTCAAGTCCAATTCTGGTAGACTTCAACTTTGAGGCCATCGATTATACTCGTAGCTCAACTGGTTCTCGCGACGATCACTTTCCAAATATATGTCACATAATATAGATTGGAGCATACACTCATCATTGCCTTTCAAATGTTGAATTTCAAACGATACATGTTGACCGGACAATATTATCAATTATGAACATTTTACTAAGAGCACTCCCAAAGTTAACGCCATAACGGCGTTGATGGGCTAAATAACGCCAATTATGCGCGTTAACCCTTGGACATGCAGCGTTATAACGGCGTTAGTCCATGGGCGTTACAGGGCTAACGCCCGTTATTTGCTTCTTCTTTTTTTTTCCTTTTCTTTTTTCATTTATGCCTCTAAATGAGGGGTTGTTTTTGTAAATTGTTGGGAATGTTATTGATGTTATTGGGATGTTATGGTTGTGGGTGTTTTTTGGGGATGTTAATGTTAAATGTTAAAAAGTGATGTGGCGGCGTGGGCGGTGTTATTGGTGTTATAGTGTTAGGATTGGGAGTGCTCTAAGTATATATATTTATTAAAAATACTAAGGTGCGTTTGGTTGGAAAACATTTCTTTCATTTCCTATTTCTTGTTTTGTAGGAAAAGGAGGGAGTTTATTTCCACAAAACAATGGAAAATTTAGAAAAGCGAGTTTAGTTTGAGAAACATGTGTTTATGTTTTCCATTTTGCAAAACTAAAAACATGCTTTAAGTGTTGTTGTTTTCATCTCAATTCTCTATTCACCTTCGTAATATCATAAAAACATCTTCAAAACACAAAACAAATATTATAAACTAACAAACTAAATTATAAATTAACTAAAAAAATCTAATACGAGAAAATAAAGAATTAAAAAAGTAAAATATAACATCAAATAACATGAAAAATCTTCAACGACTACAATTCGACATAAAACATTAAATTTCACATAAAGCAAAATTCCCTATTTCATCCGTTTTATCGTTTTATCCGCTTTTGTATGTTTACCCACTTTTACGTTTTATATGTTTTGAACAATTTTATATGTTTTATTAGAGGTGTAAACGGGTCGGGTTGGGTCGGCTTGGGTCATGGGTCATATATGTCATGTTTTAAAATGGGTCTAGCGGTCATGGGACGAGATGGTTTGAGTCGGGTCGACCTACTAAATTAGTATTTTCATCCGTTTTTTACGTTTTCGTCTTTTTTACTCTTTCGATTGTTTCTTACGTTTTAGTCCGCTTTTTTGTTTCGTCCGTTTTAAATCATTTGTTATGTTTCTTCTTTTTCGTTTTGTCGGTTTATTACGTTTTATCGGTTTTACGTTTTCGTCCATTTTCTTACGTTTACGCCCCTTTTTAACGTTTTCGTACGATTTTTACGTTTTCGCTCGTCTTTTTACGCTTTCGTCAGACGAAACCTTAAAAAACCTAAAAACGGACGGCGTAAAAAGATGAAAACGTAAAATTGAGCACAACGTAAAGAATCGGATGAAAACATAAAAATCGACGAAAACGTAAAAAAATAGACGAAACGTAAAATAAAGAAACGTAAAAATGGACGAAGACGTAAAAAGGGTCGGCGTAAAAACGGTTAAAACATAAAAATCGACAAAAGCGTAAAAAGTGGACGGAAGGTTAAAAGCGGACGAAACGTAAATAAATTGAGCAGCGTAAAAATCGGGCGAAAGCTTAAAAAGCAGAGGCAACGTGCAAAAGCAGATGAAAGCGTAAAAATGGACGAAAGCGGACGACAACGTGAAGCGAGACTAAAGCGTAAAGAGCAGACGGCGTAAAAAGCGTGGCGTAAAAGCGGACGAAAACATAAAAAAGCAGGTAAAGCGTAAAAATGGACTAATAAGGACGACAACGTAAGAAAGCGGATGAAAACGTTAAAATTGGACGGCGTAAAAAGCAGACAAAAGCGTAAAAGTCGGACGGCGTAAAAAGCAGCGAAACGTTAAAGAAATGGCGAAGCGTAAAAACGTAAAAATCGGACGTAAACGTAAAAAACAGATGAAAACGGACAAAAACGAAAAAAAAAAACGGATAAAAACCGACAAAAGCGTATAAAAACGGACAAAACTAATTAGGGGTATTTTAAAGGAAAATAGGTGAAAACAAAAAAAAAGTGTTTTCCACTTTTGTGTATTAAAGTTGGAAATATGAATTTTGTGTTTTGTAGAGAATTTTATTGGAAAACACTAATTTGAACGCGATCTCTG
Organism: Chrysanthemum lavandulifolium; assembly: GCA_022545495.1. Classification (NCBI taxonomy): domain Eukaryota; kingdom Viridiplantae; phylum Streptophyta; class Magnoliopsida; order Asterales; family Asteraceae; genus Chrysanthemum; species Chrysanthemum lavandulifolium. The sequence goes on along the minus strand of CM040238.1, from coordinate 234,521,716 downwards.
TTTTCCTTGTTTTCCACAAAACATTTTGTGGAAAACAAGGGTGTTTTCCCTCAACTAAACGCACCCTAAAAGATTTGAGTAAATAGCTTAATACATTTTGTTGACGGGGATAATTATGAAATGGTAATTGAGTCTCAAGTTTCATCGAGACTAAGGATGCCTCTAATATGCCACACCATCGTCCACAAAGTATATATATACCCTACGAGCAATTATGTCCCTACTAACAATATAATCTTCGTAATTAAATACCAAGTCTTTGTGAATCAAATATATGTTGCAGACTTTATATTATGGCAGGATCAGTCACCCGGGCAAACCAACCCTCCTCCTTTACGCCCAGTCATTCCGAAGAACAAGCCCCCCCCCCCCCTCCCCTCCTCCTTTACCACGGCTGCTGGCACGGAGTTGCGCCCACATGTTTGAAATTGAGGGTAAAGAGTTTGCTTGTTCTACGTTGCCATTCCTAACAGGCTAACAGTGTGACATTTTCTTCAACTGGCAGATTAACTAAAGCATATTGAATCAATTTCATCTAGCTGGCTCGAGAATAGGAAGCTCAAAATGATCGAAGGCACATACATATTAAGCTTAAAAGAATCAACTGTCGGGCACAAAAGAAGAGAGTTAGACATTTGCACGTGTTACTTGTGTAAGTTTGTGTATATTGAATGAATAATAATGTTTGGTACATCAAGATTATATAGGATACATAATGGGCTGAATATACAATGGGCCAATACTAATACTTAAATAGGTTAAAGGGAATCGTTGGGTGTAAACAGATTAAAGGTAGATAGGTAATCGTAGGTGTAGGTACTGAAGGTAGATAGGTACTAATTATATAAGGTAGATAGGTACTAAAGATAATCGTTGGGTTTAAACAAATTATGGAATCGTTTGTGTATGTAATCGAACAAAGAAAAAGTAGAGTTTAGAGAGTCGAACCAATACATTGTTTGAAAAATAATCAAAGTCGATAACACACTTGGTCGACAAACAATAAAAAAAAAACACACACCTCGACAACACAAACAGTTGAGAAACAGTAAACTAAATGAAAAAAACTGCGGAAGCAGATAATGGATCGGTTAAAGTTGATACTATGTAAGTTTGTGTATATTGAATGAATAATAATGTTTGGTACATCAAGATTATATAGGATACATAATGGGCCGAATATACAATGGGTCAATAATAATACTAATCTATACTACATATAATAGAGGAATGACACTCTCTCCGAATTTTAAGACTTACAAAAAAAGAAGCATAGTGTACAACACTTTAATGCACATAATTTTTATACGTACAAGACAAGAAGCATATTATACACCATTTTAATGCACATATTAAAAAAACAAAACACCACAATAATGCTATTTAATGTAGTCAATTAAAATTGGTCAATAAATACAATTAATACACATATTAAAATACCCTTTACATAAGAAATACAAATTATCAAGCATATTGTACAACCAAATTAAACACAATTTATGCATTAAATGTCACTAATACAAATAATAAAACACATTATACAAATATTCAAGATCGAGCAAGAACGGCTAAATGGGCTTGAACCGAGCAGGCGGCAAAGCCAGACAGACGAGCTAAACGAACTTCTTGAAATCCATAAATTTATTATCAAAAACAACATAATAAACTAAAATACATGATTCACCGAAAAATTTTATTTCAGGGTATACGCCACCGCAATGAGCGGAACCCTTCATTAAATGTCACTAATACAAATAATAAAGCACATACGAACGGTCAACAGGCAAAATGGGTTGAAGACCGAACTGGCGCGGGCCAAATAGGTTCGAGCCCAAACGGGCAAGGCCTAAACGAAATTCTTGATATCCGTAAATTTATTGTCGAAAAGAACATAATAAACTAAAAATCATGATTCACCGGAAAATTTTATTTGAGTCACCATGCAACGCCATGCAGACCTCTAGTATAATACTAATAGACTAACAACTTTTAGCAAAAACAGAAACATAATCTGATCTTTTGATCTGAAAAATCCATTAATTTTATATCGTAATATGTTAAGATAAAAACATTGCTAATTACAGGGGACGATTTCAAAACTAAACGAATAAAAAGAGAAACTTGGATGACAAGGTCTTGTTTAACTGATAACTAACTAATTGATATAAAAGAAATTATCTTTACTGAATAAGGCGACACATGTTCGATTCCCAGTTGTTTTCTCGCCCCTCTTTTTAATTTCGGTTTTCATTGATTTATTTTTATGTTTTCCAAATTTATACACCACCTTACATTTTATCTTTATGACAGCTATAACTTGCTCAATTGATAATTGGAGTTGTAAAGCTTTATTACAGTTATTTTACGGTTTAAATACGAAGAAAAAAGACAATATAACAAGATAAATTGTCCCTATGCAAACACAAATCTACCTTAAAGAAATCGATTGTTCATATGAAAAGAATCACCTGAAATGTATTAGCTTCTAGCTTTTAAAATTTGTATGAAGATTCTTTTTTTCTCATTCGTCAATAAACTTCCATCGTTAGTCCTTTGTGTACCGTTACAAAAACCACGCATCGTTAGTCCTTTATGCTAACGACCGTTAATAAATAACTTAAAATTTGTTTATCTTACGCTAAACTTGCGTCGTTGGTCCTTTATACTAACAATCGTTAAAAATAACTTAAATTTTGGTTTCTTACGTTTCCGTCCGTTTTTCACGTTTTCGTGCGTTTTACACATTTCGATTCGTTTAACACGTTTTGTCCATTTTTCACGTTTCGCACGTTTTTACACGTTTTCGTTCGTTTAACACGTTTTGTCCTTTTTCACGTTTTCATACGTTTTTACACGCTTTCATCCGCTTTTTCAAGTTTTCGTCTGTTTTTACACGTTTTCATCCGTTTTTACATGTTTTCATTCGTTTTTTACACGTTTTCGTCCGTCTTTACACGTTTTGGTCCGTTTTAGCACGCTTTCATCAGTTTTTTCACGTTTTCATCCGTTTTTACACGTTTTCATCCGTTTTTGCACGTTTTCAACTGTTTTTCGCGTTTTCTTCTATTTTTACACGTTTACATCCGTTTTTGCGTGTTTCTTACATTGCGAGGCCAGTATGTTTTACACATTTCGTATGTTTTAACATGTTTTCGTCCATTTTAACACGTATTCGTCCGTTATTCACGTTTTCATCCATTTTCCGCGTTTTCATCCGTTTCTACATGTTTTCATCCGTTTTGACGTCCGTTTTGCGTTTTCGTCCGTTGTTTCACGTTTTCATCCGTTGTTTCACGTTTCATCCGTTTTATCGTTTTCATCCATTGTTTCACGATTCGTTCGTGTTTGCACATTTTGTGTAAAGCGGACGAAAAAGTGTAGAGACGGATGGCGTAAAACGGAGGAAAACGAGAAAACGGACAAAACGTGTTAAAACAAAAAATTGTGCAAAACATACGAAATCGTGCAAAAGCGATAAACGTGAAAAAGCGAGCAACGTGTTAGAACGGACGGCGTGTAAGAAGGGATGGCGTGCATAAGCGGACGAAATGTGTTAAACGGATGAAACGTAAAACGCATGAAAATGTGCACAAACGGACGAAATGTAAAACGGATGAAAACGCAAAACAATCGGCGTGCAAAAGCGGATGTAAACGATGTAAAGCGGATGAAAACGTGGCGATGGCGTGCTAAAACGGACCAAAGCGTAAAGGCGGACGGCGTGTAAAAACGGATGAAAACATGTAAAACGGATGAAAGCGTAAAACGGACGAAAACTTGAAAAGCGGATGAAAGCGTGTAAAGCGTATGAAAACGTGAAAAAGGGACAAAAGCGTGTCAGCGTGTAAGCGTCTGGCGTGAAAGGGACAAAAACGTTAAAACGACGAAAGCGTGTTAAAGCGCACGGCGTGAAAAACGGACGGAAACGTAAGAAACCAAAATTTAAGTTAATTTTAACGATTGTTAGTATAAAGGACCAACGACGCAAGTTTAGCGTAAGATAACCAAATTTTAAGTTATTTATTAACGATCGTTAGCATAAAGGACTAACGATGCAGGGTTTTTAGTAACGGGTACACACAAAGGACTAACGATGGAAGTTTATTGACGAATGAGAAAAAAAGAATCGCTACATCTGATGGGAAAAAGTGGTAAGTTACCTACATTTCTAGGTGATTTCTTGCTATGAAAAACTTCAGTCACAAGCCGAGTAACTACAAAACTACTTGGCGGCGGTGATCATGACTACAGAAAACACATTGGTCACAATTCAACGCATCGTAAAAACCGATGGTCAGAGATCAACTTTTCATTAAAAATACGGTTGTCAGCAAACTTTAATAATAAAGCGACATTGTCGTGAAATCAACCTTTGAATGAACAAGCAACGTGATAATCAACTATAACTCTATATCTATAAACTCGTTTTAAAAGCATGTCATAACAAATAATGGAAAAGTTTCCTTTTTTTTGGAAATGTTTCTGGTGCGTTTCTAGCCGTTTCCTGTTTCCGAAACGTTTCCGGTATAGGAGACGGCACCCGACGGCGTTTCCGTGCAACATATCTAAATTCGTTCTTTCATGTACCTAAAACAATTATATACTTCAATTCAGTAATCACATCGTGTACCTTTTGTTTCATACAAAACTAATGTTTTCCCATATATACACACACTGCCTTTCATATAAAATGGAAACGTTTGAATGGAATAAAAAAAGTTTGATAAACCAGTTATCTAAAAAGCACCAATTGAACTATTGAAGCATTAAATTAAGATGGGATGGTAGTTGAGCTTGTAAACTATTTCCCTTAAGGCTGCCCCTGTAAGGAGGGTGAATCCTCTTACTTTCCCTCTACGTCAATTTTCTCTCTCCAAATGACCTTGGTGATTGGGTGTCAAGAAAAGCGACTTTTAAAACAAAAACATACCCCACAAATATTCTTTTCTAATTAAATAAAACACACACAAATGTTAGTGATTGTCAATCGTGACCTCGACTAAAATGGGTGAAAAAGTTTGGGCGATCGATTCCCCGCAGGAATGCGATCGATAGCCAATCGATCATGTATTTCGATCGTGGCTCCTTACTGGAACCATCCTTAAGGTGACCCATGTTCGATTCCGAGTCTTCTATTCATCCTGTTTTTTAATACTTTTTTTATTGATTAAATTTCATGTTTTCCAAAACTGCACACCACCTTAGACCCTTAGGTGTGGTAGCCTCAAGTTAAATTTTAACATTTGTCACATCAGCTTTAACATTTCACCTTAACTTAATAAAAAAACACCCTTTATCATAACATTTCCAAGGTTAAAACTTAACTCAAATATTTTCAAATTCAACCCATAAAATAAAATAAACACTTCATTTATTAAAAAATATAACCTTAACTTAAACATATTACAATACGAAATATAAAATAACTAAAAAAATTACAACGAAAAAAAAAAATAACGAAACATAGCAAATACTTATTCATCATCGTCGCTCTCTTGTTGTTGTTGTCGTTCAAGACGGTTCTGCCAAACATGCTCCATAAGGTCCATTTAGAGTTGAGTATGCCTCGGTCGCGTATTTCTTTTGCCTTGCGACGGTGAGTATCACATCTTTCGACCCATCTTTGTTGTCTCATACGTGCTGACGGATCCACCCACATTTCGTTATAGTCACGTAATGCAAATTTTTGATCTTTTAAAGTCATATTATGCAAAATAATGCAAGAATACATGATTCAACGTATCTTGACAATTTCCATTTGACGTGCCGGTTGTTGTAGTATACCCCAACGTCATTGAAGCACACTAAAAGCACGTTAAACATTCTTTCGAGGACTTTCTTGTTTCCTTTTAAAATAAGTATGTTTTTCGTCAGTTGTTGACGAGAAGGATTTGACGAAAGTTGCTCACTGTGGGTAAATTTTGTCAGCCAAGTAATACCCCTGTTCATACCTAGTTCCATTGACCATATAAGGGGCTCTTGGGGCAATGTCAGCAAGAATGTCTTCGAATAACGGAGAGTTGTCTAAAACATTAATATCGTTATTCGCCCCCACCATCCCAAAAAATGCATGCCAAATCCATAAATATTGAGAAGCAATAACTTCAAGCATAAGTGTTGGGTATTTTTTTATCACCCCTACCAAATTGCCCTTGCCAAGCCACCGAACAATTTGTCCATTCCCAGTGCATACAATCAATGCTACCAAGCATTCCCGAAAAATCATGACACTCTTCATGTCGTTGATAAATATTTTGAATGTCGGCCCATGTTGGTTTTCTTAAATACTTCGACATAAACAAACCAATAACGTATTTGTTAAAATTATCAAGACAATCACGCGAAGTATGCTCACCCATTTGCAAATATTCATCAAACGCATCAGGTGAGGTGTCGTACGCCAATTGGCGTATGGCGGACGTACACTTCATAAGAACACTTAAACTCATTCGATCCGTACAATCGGGTGATTGGCTAAAGAATTTAAAATGATCTGGAATATTTTCGGAAGTATAAGATTCAATACCTTCGACTATTTGCATAAATAGTTTCCGGCTCATACGAAATCTTCTACGAAAACTCCGATTCGAATACCTTACAACCTTCAATGAAATAGTCGTTACGCAAGCGTTTTTCTGCAAGCTCACGTTCACGATATATATGGGTACGAGTTAAGCGAGGTTGAGATGCTTCTTGTTCCAAGCTCTGCTGTCGATACTCGCACGCGAACATCATAAATTGAAAGTCGGTTTCGTCATCAACGCCGCACCATTGTCGAGGTAATTCGTCAATTTGATTCGGATCCATTGTGAATGAACTTGAATTTGAATTATGATATCCTTTTAATGGCATGCATAATGGCATACTAATAGTGTTTGGTTGGGTTAGATTTATCTAATGCATGTTATAATTGTAATGGTCTATTATACCCTCGATGGTACAACCAAAAAAGTTATGTTGACTTTGGCTATCCTGGTCAAGGGACTTGTTTAGACTATAAAAGCATTGTTTTGGACCACCGGCGATGAAAATACCTAGTTTTGATTCAACGTGATGCGTGTGTACAAGATTAGGGACCAACGGTATATTTTACTCTTGTTTTTATATGATTGGCATGTCGATCTTATTAGGAGTGGTTGGAAGCACTATTAGTGCGTTGTTTTGTAATAATCAATATGATACTTTACCGTATTACCTGAACCTCATTGTTTTATTATACAAATTTACCAGGGTAACAAACCCTTTACTCAAAAAAAATGTAAGTGGAAATTATATATCACATAGGTATTTCTTACACAAAAATACATCCTTGCATAAATAAGTTACCATACATAGACCACCAAAATTCGATCATACGATTACTTCTAAAGAGATTTTACATGTTTTGGATGCTAGCCATTAAAATAAGATGAAATAATTGGTACGATGATAATTATATTTATATACGCGGATACCAATATCGTTCTTACATGTATCTAAAGTAGTATATTTTTCAGTAATCACATCATTTCCTCCAGGAAAAGTTTAATTAGGTAAAAGAAACTCATAAAGTTAAGGTATACATATCTCAAAATAAAGAAAGTTTTCAATTAGAGGAGTTTATGGATTTGGAAAACTATTTGCAATTGGGCAAGGTGACCGTGTTCGATTCCTAATCCACAACCGCTTCTATTTTTAATCTCATTTTAATTGTTTTACTTTTAGTTTTCTTAAAATTACACGCCATCTTACAGTTTATCCTTATGACATTTGCAACTTTATTCATTTTCTATATTTCTCCAAAAAAATTACTAATTCCAGTTATAAAGTTTCGATAGTCATTTTATGATTGAGGTGAGATCTATGCAAAACCAATGTTATCCAAAAAACAAATGAGAAGATCTCAACCATCCAATCTTCTTTCATCCAATGGTCCACAATCCATCCGATAATAAAAAGAAGGGCATATTAGTAAAATCACATGTTACAATAAAAGCAAAAATAATCCCAAATCCACTCATTCAACAAACCACTTTCTCTCATCAAAACCCAATTCCGGATCTAATCTATATCTCGCCGGATCTCATCTCCATCTCGCATCTAATCTCGCGGAATCATCAAACGTCGCGGAATCACCATGAATCCGACGGATTCATCAACAAAACAACCGGATTCTTCATCAAATCCACCGCATCGACATCAAAACCGCCGTAATCATCAAACGTCACCGGAATCACAATGAATCCGACGGATTCATCATCAAACCAACCGGATTCTTCATCAAACCGCGGCATCGACATCAAAACCATCGGAATCGTCATCAAACTAGCGGATTCGTCATCAAATCCCGGAATCGTCAACAAATCCGCGGATTCATCAACAAACCGATTGACATAGGTGATGTGGTTACATATGATGTAGATGATGTCGTTCATGATGATGATGTAGATGAAGTACTCACGAAGTTGATATGAAGGAACATGATGGTAAAATCCTCGGGAATCGATTTTGTTGATTAATGGATTCATAGATGAATCCATGGGATTCATGTATATTCATTGAATCATGAATCCATGGGATTCATGGATGAATCCTCCGATTCGATTTTGTTGTTTAATGGTAAACTAAAAAGATACTTAAATTCATTTGAGATCCCATGGATTCATGGATGAATCCCATGTGATTCACTGATGAATCTATGTGATTCACAAGTGAATCCCATGTGATTCACAATGAATCCCGAGGATTCATACACAATCCCATGGGATTCTTTATGAAATCCCATAGGATTCATGCGTAATCCCATGGGATTCTTTATGAAATCCATAGATTAACGTAATCCCATGGGATTTCATAAAAATCCATAGGATTCATACATGAAGCTATAGATATGTATACGTAATCCCATAGGATTCATACTGAGTTATCTTAATCCCAACGCTTTTATATACATATTCTATAAAATCACCAAGACCAACTTTATATGAACACGCCGAGACACCGGGCGGATCAAGATATTGAAGCCTCATGTACAAGAAGGAATTCTGTGCAGAGAGGGAAAATACTATGAAACATTAGATGAAGCTATAGCTATGCATGAGTAAAGCTAACATATTTTAGACTTGTAATATATAACTTTAGTCATGAGAATAATGTTGAATCCCATGAGACTATTAATGAAATCGTGATTCATTGTGAGTCCCATGGATTTCATAAAGAATCCATGGATTCATTGAAAGACTTGTAATATATAACTTGAATGATGTTGAATCCCATGGATTCATTGTAAATCCCATGGGATTCTTTATGAAATCCCATGGATTCAATGTGAATCCCATGGATTCAATGTAAATCCATGGGATTCTTATTTTATTTTTTTGTATAACATGTTTTTAAAATATTTTTTTATATAACAGTTGTAAAGCTCGTATAAGGTTAGAATGGATGTCATTTCGGAAAATACAAGCTAGTTCGGTTTTATTGCAAAACACAACCATATGCTCATACCAAAAGAGTACAAACATTTTACCAAAAAGCAAAGAAGAATGACACAAGCGAAAAATGTTTGTTGTTAAAGTCGCAAAGAACAAGATTGGTCCAACACGGCTCACAACTTGCTAACGAGTATGAAGGGTGGGTATGAATATGTTCATGGGACGATTCAGATTTTAAGAATGAAATGCGGGATGTTAATATGTTCATGGGGAACCCGAATAGGCGAAACCAAAACCAACTTGTCCGGAGAAGCCAAATGAGATGAAAGAAACCAAAAGTTTCTTGATTATTTATATTCGGTTTCGGTTTTGTTAGTTATTTTTCTTCTTTACTTGATTATTTAGATGATTTGCAAATAGAATTCGGTTTTGTTAGTTATTTTTTCATCTTTACATGAATATTTAGATGATTTGAAAAGAAAATTCTTTTTTACTTTGAATATATCTTGTTTCTTACTTATATTCTGTAAGAATCCCATGGGATTGTATATGAATCCCATAGGATTCACTTGAATATATCTTGTTTCTTACTTGTATGTATGAATCCCATGAGATTGTATATGAATCCCTAAGGATACGAAATAGTAATATGTTAATAGATTAAGTGGAAAGATTAAGTGGAATCCCATGGGATTGTGTATGAAACCCATGGATTGTGTATGAATCCTATGGGATTATTTCCATATTCTCTTCTACCATACATATTTTCAAAAATTAAGTGGAAAAAGTCTATCATAAAGAATCCTTTGGGATTATGAATGAATCACAGGATTCACATAATTAAGCGATAAAAAGACAAATAATAGTTCTACCACGCAAACGTTACATTATACCATTCGGAAGTTTTAAAAAGACAAAATAATGCATGTTCTCGCCTACCCTACCCATTAAGGCCTAATCTGGACAATTGTTCTACCATGCACAAGTTCCCATTCACATGATCTCGTCTACCATACCATTAACACCTAACTGGACAATTGTTCTAGCATTAAAAAAAGACATAAAATCTTTAACAAATTCTTTAATCAAGGATTCTTCAACATATTCTTCAAAAGATGCTTCATAACATCGTCGGTATAACATCTTGAGGAGAATCGTCATACGAATCTTCAACGGACCCTTCCCTTCATTCTCTTCTTCCCTCATCCATGGTATAATATCTTCTTCTTTATCGTAAAAGAAGAAACGCCTCTTCTCTTTACAACAACATCCCTCTTCAATATCTTCTTCTTTCATCAGCATCTACATTAATAAAACACAATATAAACAACTTTATAACAAAAAAAAACACAATATTGACAATAATTCCATGGATTGATTGTGAATCCTATGGGATTGATGTGAATTATTACCTTCCACATTCAAGAAATGGATACTTTAACCATGCCTACTAAGGTACAATGAAAGCTAGATAATAGAAAAATATATAATTACAACTTCGCTCCAATTATGCCATCATAACGAAAACCATTGAGTATCTTCTAGATAGAGATTAAATATATTAACATTAATCGCAAATTGATTCGGTTTGCAAGTTGCAACAAACACATATAAATTTCAAAACTCAACAAATATAGAAAGCGATGAATACATGACAAATTAGTTGTACAACATTATAATTATCTATGTCGCATGTAATCAATGGTTTAGCAAGTCGGCACAATAGAAGTCGAGCTACAAGACATATTACTCTACAAGCTACTAATCACACATATTTACCAAACCGCCCAAACGCTAGACTAGTCACGTGTCCTCAATAATCTATCTAACTTAATTAGTTTACACAGCAAGCACATACATTCTACATTACTAATTACACGTATTTAGCAAACGCTAGACTTGTCACGTGTCTCAATAAGCATACATATACCTAACTGATTACGCTACTTAGCAAGTGCGTACATTCTACATTACTTATTTTTTCTTGAGTCACGCAATCAATTACAATAAGATTCATATATTTCGTAGTATACATATACACACACATATCAACGCTAATAGCTAACTTAATTACACTGCTTAGCAAGCAACATACATTCTACATTACTAATTAAAAGTATCTCGCAATCGATTCTGATGGCTTCGACACAATCAAACACGCCCGCTCAATCATCTACTCATTCAACTTATACTTTTCCTTACAACTTAGGTAGTCCCATACGCATATATACCAAGCATGTACGTTCTGCATTACTCTACAAGCTACTAATCTCACATATTTACCAAATACCACTAACTGGTGCTAGTTTCGCCAAACATAGCATTAACTTCATAACACCCCTCGTTTAGCAGTCTCCTCATAAACTCTAAAATAAGCTGACAAATTAAGCTCTAAAATAAGCAATCTAATCACAAATTTCACCACAACTCTTCAATCACAAATTTCGACCACAACTCTTCAATCACAAAAGCTCTAAAATAAGCAATATAAGTGATTCCTATAACACAAACTTTAATCCATCACAAATTTCGATCCAACTATTCAATCAAAAATAAGCAAGCGGTGTTAATTAATCAAAAATAATTAAAAAATTAATTTGAAGCTTACTTTCATTAGGAACGTTAGATGAAGCACCTTTTGCCACCGAATCGCCTTTAGATAGGGCAATCTCTTCTCGAATATCCATTTTAAATGAATACTTACGGTTCTTGCGGTGGTTTTGGGGTGGTTTGGGGGGCGGTTTGGCGGTGGTTGGCGGTGATTAGGGTTTGAAGATGGTTTGGGGATCCGAAAAGTTGAGAGGGTGAGAGTGTGAGTGAAGCGTGTGTGTGTGTTTTCACGTTTTGCGTTTTGAGTATAATGAGAATATGAAATTACAAAAATGACCCCTTTAGTATAATTTTAGTTTCAAATGTAGATTAATCTAATCCGTTGGATTCAAATGGATGGATGGTTGAGATCTAACCATTTGTTCTTTAGATAAAACTTGTTCCGTATGGAACTTTTCTCTTTTATGATTTATAATCATGAGTCTTTTTTTCAAACAACGTCTCTTTACTCTAAAAATTTTGGTTACGAAATAGCCCACAAGGTGAACACCAAGTTTGACCTCTATTTCAACACGTTTTCGGGACCATGATGTAAATAGGTATAACGATTTTAACGTTTTAATCTAGAGATCTTAATCGAAACTAAGAGCACAACAAGCAACACGTGAGCTAATGTACTCACCTTTAATGTCTCATTTTCTTTTCTCGTTAGGCCACCGTAAATGCTAAAGTCATTGCTACGGTTACAAACACTATAAATTCCATGGTTTACGATTCATACCGCTTAAGAATAGCGACTAGGAACACCGTGAATTCCAAACATTATTGTAACACCTGTTTAGCATTTGAAGCAATAGTTAGCGATTTTAGCAAGAGTTAATCTTACTTGGGATTGCTTTATCAAGAAATGAGCGGACGTACTTATAATTATAACTTATAAGCTACTAAGTTCATCCGTCCCGAACAACCACATCGTTCGGCTATGGAATAATCTGCGCGACATTATTGTGTGTCAAGACCGAGGGTCCCTTAGTGGTTTAAATAAATAAAATAAAATAAAAAAAGTTGTTAAGATTATAGAAGGGTGATTGGGTAGTGGAGATGGCGAAGTGTCTTGTGTAAACTTATTATAACCAATGTTCGAGCCAACACTCCTTCTCATTCAAACTCTATTACATAAGCAAGCCCCTTTACACTAGTACTATCTAAGTATCTATATCATGAAGTATATATAAAAACTACTTATGAGTTATGAATGAGCCCATGAAATTGTATGTATACGACATGAGAAAATAACTCGCAAACAGTAGAAAACTTTATATGTTGTCATTTTCACTCGCCTGCAAGTAAGGATTATTTACTAATTTATTACCAAGTATTTATGCTTTATACGAGCACAAAGATGTAACCGATTTTCCATATTTTGATTTGCGTGTAGCCGTTTCTTTTCCTATATACACATCATACTTTTGTTAATAGGATTGTTGATAAATGCAAAGGTAAAACGGTAAAAAATACTCACAAAAGAGAGAAATCATGACTATAATGTATGCCATTATAAAAAAAATGACCACACAAGAAACCAAAAAATGACAAATCAGTTACATTTTAGGATTTTACAACTATATGATGTAAACATTAAAGTAGGCTTTTCAACATAAAGAGTTGTTGAAGAAAATCTATATTGAGCTTCTTTCAAGCTGCATGGGTTGGAAATAAAGAATAGAAACATTTGTGCGTAAGGCTTTCTCTATATGAACTTCTTACAAAAGAATGGTTAGAAAAGTTACCATGAACCATTCATTCGTGCCCATTCCAGGTAAGCATCTAGACACGGTTTTGATTTTGAATTAGTTACGAACCCGCATAAGCAATACACAGATGCATAATCTGACCTTCGTACGTATCTGAATATGATCCGTGAATTTTGCGTCGTAATATGTTATGAGAGAAACATTCAATACTATTATTTTTAAAGTTAATTAAAAGAAACTCATGTTTAATGGGAAGAGATTTAGTGTAAGAAAATTTGAAATGAGAAGAATGAGAAGAAATTTGAACCAAACATTTTAAATAAGGTGGATAAATTTAAGGAAGATGCATCTATATTTGTAGGTGCATCTGAAATGTGTGGTTGTGGTTTCTTCTCATCATTTTCATTTTAATTTTATTTCCCATTTGATCCTTACTTCATGTTTAATTGCTAACTGAACAATTGGAATAAAAATTATCTACATATGTGCAGGGGCGGTACCAAAAAAATTATCAAGAGGGGGCAAAAATCAAAAATGCGTATCAGGTCGGGTTATGTCAGTAACTCAACCTTTGTTGCTATAATGAAATTGATTTTACTTTGAATGAAAATGAACTTTTTTTGTATATGTTTGCATGTGAAAACCAAAACTAAAATTGGTGATGATCGTCCAACATTTAGCACATACTTACTTTTTTGTAACCGATATTAACACAACTAGTTGAAGCAAAATAAAAAGTTGAATAACAAAAAATCATAAAAATATATAGAGTAGCACAAGAATCGAATATTATATCTCCAAAAAATTGCAAATATCCTCAACCACTCGAGTATAATACAACTATTGGATAAATTTTCACCATTATACTATTTACCCATTTATGAAAGCAAAATCAAAATCACTTTATCATCTCAAGAAAATCGACATTACTTGAGTGAAATGAGCGATTCATGCCCACATAATAGTACCGCCCACCGCATATGTGGATACAAAATTCGTTCTTTCATGTACATAAAACAATTATATACGCACTGTCTTTCATATAACAGGAAAAGGTCAAATATAGCCCCCAAAAAAAATTAAAAAAATAAACACTAATGAACGGGTTATATTTATAGGACACAAAGTGAAGGATTTAATAACAATGGAAATTAATTTAGATGGTAAAAGTCTTTTGCTTTTGAATAAGATGACCCATGTTCGATTCCTATCTAAATTTGTCTCTATGTTTTTTAATGAGAAAATTTTTTAAATGGACACTTTCTCTACTAGTTTACACAAATAAACCACGCACATAAAATTTTCTAAAATGAACGTTTCAATATGAGACGTTAGATTGGTACCTGGGCGTGTCCTGGGCGTGGAAGGCGTGTCCTGGGCGTGGAAGGCGTGCACAGGCGTGAGGTGGGCGTGTTCACGGCTTGAGATGTGAACACAGGCGTGTTTCAGGCGTGGGATGCTGCTTGGGCGTGGGTGTTCCTGGGCGTGGGATGCTTGGCTTGGGCGTGGAGATGCCTGGCTTGGGCGTGGGATGCCTGGCTTGGGCGTGGAGATGTCCAAAACTTCCAAACTCATAAATACCCATAAACCTTTCTCATTCTAGATTCAAAACTTCCAAACTCATAATATTCATTCATGGTTTTTCTAGATTCAAAACTTCCAAACTCATAAAAACTCATAATATGCATTCATGGTTGTTCGTGAATGGAGATCTGAAGGTCAATATAACTTCACTGAAGCAATATATGGTGAAGATGGTGATGAAGATGAACTACTTTTTCTATTAGACTACATCACTATGGTACTTTCTCTACTAAATTTGGTTGTATCACCTTCACGAAGGTGTTTACGCTATGTTGATTTTCTAAATATGAACACATTTGCATGGATGAATTGCATCAACTTGTAAGGGAATTGGGTTATGATGAAAAACACCTAGATTTTTTATTTTCAAAACCGAATAATAGTTTGGAAGATGGTTTGCTACCTTTGGTCATCGACATCGATATCCGGTGTGACATGTTCCCATGCATAACACTTGAAGAGAAACTAATTAAAGTTTACGTTACAAGATACCAATTCACTCATACCAATATCAAGCCAAAGAAAAGAAAGGTCAAAGTTTCCAAAGAAACCCACTATTCATGCTCTAACTCTAAGAAAGTTAGGAATATGTAAGTTTCCAAATAAACCCACTATTCATTGTTCAACCTTGGAATGTGTAATTTTCAATGTAATTTTATGTTATTTGCATTCATTGTTCAACCTAACTTGTTTTGCTGTTTATCAATTAAGGAAGTTATTTTTTAGTTAACAACATATAACTGAGATTCATCAATCGGTTGCATAAAATATATTGTTTTTTCGATTAACCTTCAATAACACACAAACAATTACATAAAGATGTCGTACGATCTTTGTGAAGATGTAGGCTCATGGCATCTATCTTTAGAATGCCCAATTTTTGTGCATCGAGTACAATATGGTTCTCTTGGCATCTCTCCTTTAGATGGGATACGATCTTTATTTTTAGGTCTCCCTGCTGAACGTTTACCTAGGTAAGGAGGTAAAATAGGTGTGACATAAGCTGGAGTTTCCCATGCTTCAACATCACCGACTGGATTAATTGTTTCTTCATATGTTGCTCTATATGTAGATTTCATGAACCATTTTTCTGCCCAAATACCCAAATCGGTAATATTGAGAAATCTTGAAACAACTATTACGTGATTGCAAGGCAAGCACGAAAGTTGCCATTTTCTGCAGCCGCAAATCGTTTACTTATATCAACAACATAGCTTGCATGTTTATCATCCACTTGGTATTCATCAACATTGATCTGAAGACATTTAATGAATAACTTTTTGTATTCTTAATGCCACTTTAGCTTCGCCCAAGGTGTAAGCTCATTTTCACCAAACATCTACATAATTAAAATAAATACTATCTGATTAAGTGTTTCATATAAAACATTTCGATAATACCACATTTTGAAACGATAGTAAAAAAAAAATACCTCCCGTCTCCCTCCTTTCGTAATACCACCTCTGTAGTAGATCTCTAAAGAATTCCATGAGCATTGTAACTGGAAGTTTACGAGCTTTCCGGGTTAATGAATTGACGGACTCTGCACTATTAGATGTTAGGTAATTATAACGATTAGCAACACAATGAGCCCGAGACCATTTTGAATATTGTGCATCTTTAAGTTTGTTATATGCATTAGGTCTAGCAACCTCTATCATGGCCAAGTAACTGTCGAACTCAGGGATCGTGTACGCCTTGCACATCTTCCAATATATAGGTTTGAATCTTTGAGAATTTATGCCGGCGTTCATCATTAAATGGCGACAACAATAACCATGAAAAGCTTTTGGGAAAACCTTTAATGACTGAATGATCCTCGGTGTCGATCGGATATGATTGTCAAACCTTTTCACCGATGCAAAACTTCAACTATTCAAGGAACCATGTCCATCCGGGGCCGTCCTCACCTTAGCATATACCATAAGCGATAGGTAATATCCGGTTGTTACCATCCATACCTACTGACTAGAAGATTGACTCCATTGTAGAAGTCACTTTTAAGTGAGCACCATCGATTATGATCATTGGTCTTAAATGATTCCGAAAACTACGAATCTGTGACAACATGAAAAATATGACTTTAGTTAGCTAAAAAGAAAGCGAAATTTTAAAATTTATTGAACTAATAACTTACCACAACGCCAATAGAAATAAACAACATTTCAAATCTTCCTTCATTGTCAACTTTTATATTTGTCACAGAGCCGTGGTTTTCTTTTCTAAATTGTGACAATAATAAGGCAATTTCTCAAAAGATTCATCGGGACCACCCCTAAGCATCTCTAACCCTTATGCAACCCCTATATGCTTCTTTGGTAGGAAATATTGACTCAAAACGAACAACCATATCCTTTACTATATCTTTTGGTTTATATTCCCGATTGGTATCCGCTAATTGCTCTTTGATAAGGTAACCAATTAATGCTTTGTTAGCATTTCTGTGATGTTGACGTGTTATGGTTCTTGGACAAGTGTGGTTGTCTACAATTTTTTTTGTAACAAACATCGTACTACCCTTATAACTTCCACAATGTATTTTCCATAAACATTTTTCCACCACACAACAGACATTAAATGTTTGAGGATTTGTTCTTTTAACTTTGAATTCATAACCATCTAACAAACATTTTTGACTGATTTTCAATACACATTCATCTTTTGATTTAAACCAACTTCCTAAAAAAACAAGTTTTGAAGAATCATTATTTTTTGAGTTTCTTGGTTTGGCTTCAAAAATTGGTGTTTCTAAAAAATCTCCTGGCATGTGCTTAAAAGTATCTTTTTGCCAGTCATTAAAAGATTTTTGTCTCTTCTCATGTTGAACTTCACCAACATCCTCTTCTTCCTCTTCATCATCAATATCAATGTCTGGATTATATCCAATTTCAACGTTATCGTCTTCATCATCATCTTCATCCTCTTCTATTATAGTATGAGCTTGGATCTAAAATGGCTTTCATGGTGTGGAGTGAAATATCGTTGATTTTGGGTGTTGTAATTTTGGTATTGAGTGTCATCTCGTTGGATGTAGCCATTGGCATGATCGAGGATGATGTTGATTTTCGAATATGGGATATATTCATTATATTTAATATTCTGAGAATATTGAATATTTTGAGTATATTGTATATTATGAAAAATTTGAAAATTTTGATGTTGCTGAAGATTTTGTGAAAGCTGAAAATCTTGAGAATGTTGAATGTTTTGATAATATGGAAAATTATTATAAGGTTGATAATTGGTTTGAGATGGAAATGTTTGCGAAGGTTGGCCAGTTTGACTATGATAAGAATCTAAATGTGGTGTTTGATAAAACTGATTGACATACAATATCATTTGATCTTTATTTGTAGATAAAATAAAATTTATGAAATACCTTAACTCTTCATCATCGTTGATATCGTAAACTTGGTCACGGAAGGAAGACGGTATGATAAGCGTATAACCCGCTAGTATCTAGAGCAAATTTATTCCCGACGTATCGCCTAAAACTACTATAAGTGATTTTTTTTATAAAAGAACGTTAGAGTGGCGATCACCATTAACAATGCACAATCTAAATTTTCCTTTTGTTAAACTCGTATCCATTTCGATATTAGAAGTGAGATGTATCAAAAAGATGTGAATAATGTATGAAAACTTGAATCTTGAGCATGTCTTAAATAATTTGAATGATATCTAAATTTTGTATCTGAAGTACACATGTCTTTTGTATTAAATTTGCCGACACACAAACACAGTAAATAAAATTCAAAGCATCAAAAATAGTGAATATTCATTATAGAAGATGTCGTAAAGAGATAGCCCATGACATTTTATGAAATCAGATGTTTTACATTAAATACTCAAAGACTCTCTAAACTTTAAGACATGTTAAATTTAAGACATCGATTACAAGAAAATTTAAGACATGTCAAAAATAGAGACATGTCAAAATAGTAATTCGATGTCTTGGAAAACCGTCATGACACTTTATCAAATTTCATGTGTAAAATTCATTGCTATTTCGGTGACTATCATTCAATTCAATTTGAATTGGTAGGTAGCAAATTTAAGATATAAAGCATGTTAAAAAAGTGAGTATTGATGGCTTGGAATATCCCGACATGACATTGGTTTATCAAATTTGATGTCTAAATTTTGTATCGACATTTCTTGTGTATTAAATTTGCCAACACACAAACCGTAAATAAAATTCAATGCATCAAAATAGTGAACATTCATTATAGACAAGATGTCGAAAAGAGATAGCCCATGACATTTTATGAAATCGTATTTTACATTAAATACTAAAAGGCTCTCTAAACTTTAAGACATGTATTTTAATAGAGACATGTCAAAAATAGTAATTCTGATGTCTTGGAAAAACCCGTCATGACACTTTTATCAAATTCCATGTTTAAAATTCAATGCTATTTTCAGTGACTATCATTCAATTCAATTGGTAGCTATCATTCAATTCAATGGCGTGGAATATCTGACATGACATGTCTTGTGTAAATAAAAATTCAATGCATCAAAATTTAATGCATCAAAAATATATGAGACTGTATCATATTGACTTTGCTATTTACATTCTTTGCTATTTTCATTCACATTCAATTGGTAGGTATCACATTCAATTGGTGTATCATATTGATTGATATGAGTGCGTAAAATGTGTTTACTTGAAAATAAGATTGATTGTCAACTAGAAATCATGCAAATGGATAACTATTAAACATGTCCGAAAATACATAAAATTACATAAATATGTTCGGTAAAACAAATAGAAAAAACTACTAAAGCATCAAAGAAAGAAATTAGAGTAACATCATCATCCAAGAAGGGCAACAAAGAAATTGGAGTAACATCATCATCCACTAGAGAAGCATCAAAATAACCTCTGATCTCATATAACTCCTCCACCATGTTTTCTCGAGCTCTCGTCCAAGTTCAATGGTATCAACAACTAGGTTAATTGTAGAACCACGTAAAGAGTCTTCATAAACATCAACATTAGTGGTCCAGGTCTCCAAAACACCCAGATCGCCGAGGCACATTTTACGCTAGGCGGAAAGTAATCTTATAGCCGTATCATCAAAACCATTAGCCTCAAACCATCCTATTGCGCGCAAGAGCAAAGGAAACCTTACACCAATCATTTCTTTAAAATGTAAAGTACACATTACTAGAAATCTTGACTT
This sequence comes from Chrysanthemum lavandulifolium, assembly GCA_022545495.1. Taxonomy (NCBI): domain Eukaryota; kingdom Viridiplantae; phylum Streptophyta; class Magnoliopsida; order Asterales; family Asteraceae; genus Chrysanthemum; species Chrysanthemum lavandulifolium. Next base: position 234,501,226 of record CM040238.1, on the reverse strand, counting down.
CTCTAAGCTATCATAAAAGTAAACCTTCCGAAGGCATGTTTAACACCGAGAGATACCAATGACCATAGGTAGAATCATAAATAGGCATGTATATCTAAAGTAAAAAAATATAACTAGTTAGTATACAAAGGTAAATAAAAGAAAAGATGAAATATTTCAAATATATCATGAAAAGGTGAATAAAAATAAATGCGTCTTCACAATCATTCCAATGTTTAGGATACCATGTTCCATTAGCGAATTTCACGACTTTTTCATCACCTCTAACCAAATATATCATGAAAAGGATAGATTGGGGCGTGGGACCGTATGCACCGGATCTTGTTTTTGCTTTCTTGCTTTGCGGGGTTTGGGAATGTGAGTAGTTGGAGGTTGTTGGGTATAAGGATCGTCTATTTTTGATGACTTCTTCCTAACCCGTGCTTCTTTTTCTTTTGGTACATCTACCTTAACCTGCTATAAAAAATAAAATAATATGGAAGTTAAAAAACAGCATATAATATTAGTGACATTATTATTATTATTGGTTGATTAAAAAATAGCATATAATATAAAAGTTAAAAAATAGACATACCATATCAATGAGAAGATGAAACATTTGGAAAACGAATATTGCACGGATGGTGGTCAAGCGGGTCGCAAAAGTGGTGGATGTCTCATGATTGACATGTAGAGGGTGGTGAAAAATATTAAACGTAACCAAACTAACATATATGAAGATGATACATGCTAAAAAACAAATATATATAGTCTTACCATATCCTCGCGTGGGGCAAGTGAGCTAAATACACGTAATTGTTCCGAGGGGGTCTGAGCGAAATTCAACCATCCGGCATTCTCAAAATCATAACTCCCCGCATCTTGAGACATATCAACCCTAAAACCAGAATCCTTCCCAGCATCAAAAGCTTCTTCACCTCGAACCTCTGTATCGATCTGATCATCTACATCGACCTTATAACATCTTTGTGGAGCCTTTATATTTTGCTTAAGTATAGACTCAAGATTCTCCACACGTTGCATCCATGCAGAAATTGCTAAATTGTAAATTGAATAAGTATACATTAGTCAATAGTACCTAAAATCATAAAACTAAACATAGGTAAACTAAGTCTATTAATAAAATTACACGACACGGCTCAATGATTTTCTTCATCTCAATAATCTCGTCCAAAACTTTTGTAAACTAATACCATCACGATTAGAAGAAGGTTGACCCGATGGTCTTTTGTAGTAGATGGAGCTTGTGGCCCATTTGTTGCGACTACCGCAATGGTGGTACATTTGTAGTAGATGGAGCTTGTGGCCCATTTGTTGCAAAACAATCGTGTTGGCTTCCATCTATGTAGCCTCTTTTAAACAAACATTTGTGGTAAAAATCATTGGGCTTTGCGTTAGCAAAAATTGTGTACTAGCTATCCAAAACGGATCTTTGATCTCTAGAGTCGTCTCACGGATAGATAGTTCTGTTGTTGGAACTATGTGCAACAAAAATATTACAATTATGATAATAACAAAAATATATACCAACAATATTTGAGTTTTAATGTGTTATAACTTACATCATTGTCGTTATGGCCAAAAAATAAACCGAATGCTCTCTAAGAAACTTGACTCTAACACGCCAAGAGACGCCTTAGGTACAACATTTTCTCCTTTATCCAAACCGATTACTTTCGGGCATTACCTCTTGAATCCATGTCTAAAAAAATATTAAGTTTGTAAGGCAAAAATTATTAAACATATATTAAAAAAACAAAAAGGGAAAAATTAAAAAAAATTACCTTAAAACCCCAAATAAAACCATACAAAGTATACTTAATCACCTTATCTTCATCACTTTTTCATTCCGTTTCCTTCATCCATCTCTTCATCCACCGATCCTCCCTAAGTACCTTCTTTTACGGTTTCTAACTTTACTATCATTAATCTTAAGATGTTTAGGAATGTGTGTCCAAGCTGCGTTTCTCAAACTCAGATACGTTGGAACCCAACAATATGATCCCCATGGGAAATTATCAAATGCAACGAGATCCTCAACCAACGCAAACAAAAAGGGTTGAACCTCATGTCGAGGTTCCCGACCACATAATATAAACTCAACAAACATGACTAAACACAATCTAAGAGCATCCTGTTCCTCTAACTCTAAAAAATCAGAACCCTCAAATAATGTCATAAGATTCAAAAGTATTCATCTTGGCATTGAGGGAATATCGTTGTACTAATGGAGTAGGCAAGTTTTCAAAGTCATCAAGATTATAGGCACCAAACTTTAAACCGGTCATTAGACAAAATTCTTACGGCCAAAATTGCAATAATAATCACCTACATTAAACCTTAACATATGAGATTGATTATGAATATCTCGATTAACTTCTTCTTGTCTAAGAAGCATACCGTGAACTAAATTAGGTTCCCGATCAAGACACGGTACATCTAACCAATCACGAAAACAATGATTCCTAAACATACGTACATCTATATCTCTACCATGCATGGTTCTAAACTTTTCAACAAAGCTAAAGCGACTACGAATGGTGACTTCACGCATAAGTCTACAAAACAAAATAGCAAATAACAAAATGTCAATTGCGCCAACCACCAATGTCTCACGTTAAATCAAGTCTACTATGAATGTCTTTGTTAAAAGTCTCACGTTAATAAAGTAAATCAAGTCTAACATTAAACACAAATTAAACAAAAAAAATAAAAAATACGAATGTGTTTGTTAAACACAAAGCACACGTTAAATCAAGAAAACACTTGTATATATATCAAGTCTTTACTAAATGTTTAAACCAATGTTAAAAGACACACCCACTAAAGGTATCACTAATTACCAATTGATTATCACTAATTACCAATTGATTGTAACTTACCGGACATGCAGCCATTGTGCCAACCAAAAAGAGAGGTGCGTGCCAACCAAAAAGAGAGGTGCGTATGGGAGTGGCCTAGTGGCCTAGGCGTTAAAGATATGAACAAAAAGAGGACACGGTAATGGAGGATGGAGGAGATGGAGGAAGATGTAAATAATTGAATGAGTTGACTTGGTAGGTTTTGGTATTTAATTGGGGAAGTTGTAAAGTATAATTGTGGTATTTAATTGTGGCTAGGCGGGTAAGTAGGCGGGCGTGGTTTAGGCGTGGTTTAGGCGTGGTTTAGGCGTGCACTGGCGTAAACTGGGCGAGCCCTAGGCGTGCCCTGGGCGTGGCCTGGGCGAGCCCTAGGCGTGGCCTAGGCGAGGCTGGCTTGGTTGTTGCGCTTGGTTGTTTGGCTTGGTTGTTTTGTTCACAAGGCGCTTGGTTGTTTTGTTCACAAGAACGCTTCTTAAAACAGCGCTTGTTCACAAGAGCGCTTGTTCATGTAAGGTTTAAGGTTTTTTTGATGATTATTTGTTTGGCTTGTTCATGTAAAAGGTTTAAGGTTTGTTTGATGATTATTTGTTTGGTTTATAGAACATAAAGAAACAAGAACATAAAGAATAAAGAATGGAAAAAGGTATAAAACATAAAGTGGAAAGTGGAAGTGGTATGATTGTGACGTTAAACGAGTATGATTGTGACTTGTGGATGAAAGCGACGTAAAATGGTCATATCCGTAAATTATAGAAAAACGGTTTATTCTTGTATAATCACTCCATATAGTGTTTGGTTTTGTAATTTGCTTTTTTTTAATCCTATTTTTATTGATCTAAATGCATGTTTTCCAAAATTATTTACCACCTTACAATTTATCTCTATGACAACTACAACTTACTCAAGGGCTAATTGGAGTTGTAAAGTTTCGTTAGTCATTTTACGGTTTATGCTCTTAACCGAGGTTTTTTGTTTGTTCTAGAGTCAAATACGAAGAGAAAAGGCAATATAGCAAGAAAAATTGTCCTTATGTAAACACAAATGTACCTTAAAGAAACCGATTGATCATATGAAAAAACTTCAGTCAAGCCGAATCACCTACAAAATTACTTGGCCGCGGTGATCATGGCGACAAACGTAAATGCTAAAGTTATTGCTTGAGTTACCTTTTGTCGTCATTTCCTTTTCTCACCCGGGTACCATAAATGCTAAAGTTATTGCTTGAGTTACCAACTCGCACAACTTAAGAATGGCGAGTGGCGAAAACCATGAATTCCAAGCACTATAGTACCACATTTTTATCATTCAAGGCACTAGTTAGCAAAACAGTTTATGTAACTTGGGATTGCTTTGTATCAAAACAGTGTACTTATAAGACACTATATTCATCCCATCTCGAACCGCACTAACAACCACACATTCGGCTATGGAATTATACATGTCATTATCGTGTGTCAAGACTGATGACGTATAGTCTGGAGTCGGGTCATAAACCCGACTAGAGCCCCATACTCGCAAGCCCGGCACGAACCGGGCCAATATCAATAAGCGTTTGGGCTCACGAAAGCCCAAGCCCAAATCTATTTCTGAATAGATATCCGATATCTTCTAAAATAAGAAGATAATCATTCCCAACCGACCTAGGCGGGATACGCCGAAGGTTGGGGAACACGGAACCAACAAGGATTCCGTGCGTATATAAAGGAATCATATCCCTCGTTTAAGTGCGATCTCATAACCCTAAAACTCCTTAAACCTAAACCGATTACTCACTCTCACGCGGGAGGATAATCGTGGAGACAATCCCACGGTAAACCTAATGGTGTCTTTTGTCTTTAAGTGCGCGGTCTCAAGCGGCAATTCTCAATTGGTACGAGAACCGAGCTCCAAACCGAGAACGCCTAACTTTTGTATCAACAAGTGGCGCCATCCGGAACCGACACTAAGAACCAACACTAGAATGACAAAGCACGGTAATCATCGATCGCGATCGGACCTCGTGGGAAGAAGTCGCAAAGTGGACTAACTCCTAAGCGGACCTACAGGACAACCAGTATTGCTAAAAATAAGGGATCGGGCCAAGACTTGATCTTCCTCCAGGTGGAACCGCACTCGGGAACAACCCAAGCCACTACAACCACCACAGTGGAGTAGACCCATGCACCGTCTTTACTACTCCCTTCCGGTCGGTGCTAGAAACCGACCCGACAAAGGCACCAGACGCACCTAACCGAAATAAGGATGTAGTGATAGAAACAAACATACTTGCTCGAGGGGGTCGCACGAGCTAACACGAAGTTTTCGTATCCCGAACTACGGGCGTTAGCGCCTCATCCAAGAGGAAGAAGAAGAGATCGGTCGAACTTGAAAGCCCGACTGATTTCGATTCGAATACGAAACTTCCCACTGCGCCATCGAGAAGAGAAGCGCGGAGAGATAGCCGCCGACCCCGGTATTCAACCGGATCGGGAGAAGAGTTGAGGAGGATGAGACATCTCACTCGCATCATCGAGTGAGAATGATGAAGATGAAAAGCGTACCAATGTCCATACTAGACTTGGTAGCCGCAGAATCCAAGCAGATTGGGACGACACTATTCCCCAGTGAAAGCCCTCCGAGTACAAACTCAGAGGACGGTCGGTAAAGTTACCGAAAGAGGAAAAATTCATCCTCACGAAAGTTCCTCGGACAACGAGGATAGTGAAACGGACCACCGAAGTCCGTAAAGCAGATATGATGACCGGGAGTATGAAGATATATCCTCCTTGGCGTCACCAAAAGGTGGATCGTTCACTCGGCGCATCGGTGACTTTTCGAAAGCAAAGAAGGCGCATGCCCGCCAGCGTAAAGACCTATGATGGAACGGTGACCACGATGATCACCTCAAAATTTTTGAGTCACCGCGACAATTGAAAATTGGCGCGCACGTGTGGTGCCACATGTTCAACTCCACACTAGTGAAATGCGCGGAATCGCGGTTCAACAAGCTTCTGTGAAGCATCAACGGTTTGAGGAATTGAGAAAGGCGTTCGCTAAACTTTACTCAAAGGAAGAAGTGCGCTAAAAATCTGTCGAACTTGCGTGGTGGCGGCAAGGAGAGTCTCAAGCGTATTCATGGGCGCTTCAAAGGCGAATGCATGCAAGTTAAAGCATGCCGAGTATTGAAGATCTCGGTTTCATGAACGGGATTAACAATCCGAACTCATCAAGAGGTTGGACGACAAGATTCACGAAACCTTTGATGAACTCATGAAACGCTCCCGGTCCTTTGTCCGGGAGAAGCTGCGGCGGATAGCAAAAGGAGCTACTCGAACTACCGGTCACAGGAACAACACGGAGACAATCCAATGACCGGGTAGTAACTGTAATAGGAGCTATCGCAACTGTGGGAGCGGGAGGGATAATGAGATACACCCGCTTATAAAACCCCAAAGGAAATACTCGCAGCGAAGGTGCGAATTTTCCAAGACCAACGCAATCATGCGCACTCCGTAAGATCGGCAGCCTTGGGAATGGATCTTGTGATTACCATGCACGGAAGGGCCATACCACCAACGAACGCGTCCAACTCGCCAACTCATCGACAAGATGGTTAAAGAAGGTAGATTGGACCACTTGGTCAAAAACATCAAAGAGGAAAGGATAGACAAAAAGTGGACACAAGAAAGAAACACCAAAAGACAAGGTGACACAATCTACATGATACAATCATGGCGTGAATCACTAAGCGGAAGGTCACCAAGATTTTTCTCGTGGAAAGGAAATCTCCTTCCCTACCTTAGCTCGGACAACGCAGGTGGAACCACTCACCATAGAGATAAGCGCGGGGGGGCGACATCCACCGCATGTATGTCGACGGTGGAGCCTCTGCAAACATAATGTATGAGCATTGCTTCAGCGGTGCATACTCAAATACGCGATCGGTTAAGCCCGGCCAAGACGGGCGTTGATCGCTTACAGTGAAAAATATGACCGATGGGGCAAATAAGACTACTAGTCGACGCCGGAAGCGAACAACATTCCGCGACGGCACGGATGGAATTCATGGTGATCAATCTCCATCGCCATATAATGGCATTATCGGAGACCCGGGATATCGACTGCGCGCGCGATGCCATCAACGGCGCATGGGATGCTTAAATTCCAGTGGAAGGAGGCATTGTTACTCTCGCCGCCACTATCCCACATAGAGAATGTAACACGGTTACATGCGAAACAGCGCAAATCCCGAACAACGCGCAACGAATTCCGTCGAAGGTTGCAATTCACCCGAATACCCGGACTGTGAAATATCCATCTGAGGGTCATTGTCGGACAACCAAGAAAGCGGCGTGTCGCGCGCTCCTACAAAAGAACTTGGACATCTTCGCATGGGAACCAAAACACATGACCGAGTACCACGTTCCATAACGAGCATAGGCGGAAAATCCGACAAGTGGTACTCACCAATACGCCGGAAGAAGCGCGGGCAAGCTCCGGCGCGCGCAAGCAATCTGGCGGACGACACAAACTTGTGGGACGCAGGGATCATCTGGGAAGTCTATTACCATGATCGGCTTTCCAATCGGTCATGGTAAAAAGAGCGACGGCATTGGCGTATGTGTGTAGACTACATGACCTTAACAAAGCATGTCCACAAGATCGCTATCCATTACCGAGATAGATGGAAAGTAGAGTCTTTGTGCGGATACCCATTAAAGTGTTTCCTCGATGCATACAAAGGATACCATCAAATCTGAGATGGCTAAAGAAGGCGAGGAAAAATACCTTCCACACAAGCCAAGGCGTTTATTGTTACACAAAATGCCATTTGGTTTGAAGAACGGCGCCACCTACCAGCGGTTAGTAGATAATGCTTTCGGCGGGTGGGCGCAATCTAGAGGTCTATGTTGATGACCTAGTCATAAAGAGCCATCATGAAGGTGAGTTAGTACGCGACATTGAGGAAAAGTTCAAAACCCTACGAGAGAAACATCTTGAATGAAAGTCCGATGGAGATTGTCTCTTCCACTTACTTCCCATGAACAAATTAATTCGGGGTCGAGTCAAGCTAGCGACTCGGTAATCAAAAGCATTAGCTCAACATGGGTTTTCGCCCATGTGTACCACCTAGTGTGGGGAGATGCCCACATGTTGTATATAAACCTTAAAATGAATGAAAATTGTAAATATTTAAAAGAGAATAATTGTTGTGTTTCTACACTTAGATAGTAATGTTATCTTTTACGTTCTAAGTTTCGTTATAACAATCGGTACTTTGAATATTGAGGACAATATTCATTTCTAAGTGTGGGGAAATTCGCTAATTTGATCATAAATGTACCCTTTAGTCCCTTTTTCCCAAAATGGCCAAATTTAAAATTTTTTTTAGTGGAAGTACTATGTACTAAAACAACAAATGGTAATCATCCACCATGTCTAACCCACATAAGGATTGGCTAATCCAGAGCAAACGGCTCTTGGTAAAGATATCTCAAATCCGTTTATGGCTTGCAATTTGCCTAAAATTGTATGGTGTTCAACTCACCATATCTTTAAACTAGTGAAGAGTTGGCTAGCCCGCAAGTTTATGGCTTGTGGTAAAGGCGATTGAAATCCATAATTGGTAATCGAATCACCAAAGATAATATTGATAAATTATCTAAGAGTTGGCTAGTCCGTATGGTACGGCTTCGGTAAAGACAAATCAAATCCGTTGATGACTTATGATTTGCTCAAAATCATTTGGTTATCGTTGTGCCAAGGTTCTTACTTGAACTGAAACAATTGGCTACTCAGGAAGGTAATGGCTTTTGGTAAAGAGATAAAATCCATTAACTTTTCATAAATCATTGCTAGGGACTAGCAATATCTTAGTAATGGCTTTTGGTACGATGACGCGCCATGGTCAACCCCGTCATAATAACATTTATAGGATAATCTTGATCGCGCTCAAGCTCAGAAATCATTGGGAGCTCTAAGTCCTTCATTCTCTGCATGGCAGCGACCAAGTGATCATATGACTCAGCATCATAATTTGGTACCTTATCAATAGGCGCCTTCAACAGTTTCGTCTCATGAAGCTTTTCAATTGCTTCTGACTTACCACGCTCCAGAGCGCACTGAACAACCTCCCCGAAGGCATTAACCACCTCTGGCGATTCTAGGGTACTGAGTGCATGATGAGTGTCTAAATACTCATCATTTTATCTTGTTAGAATGCCAAAACATCCGAAAACACTCGAAATGCTTCAAAATGATAAAATATCACAAACAAGTGTTTTATATGTTTTAAATGCAAAACATCAAAATCGGTGAAAAACGTATCAAGTTTGCATAATTGGCGCTTTAGTCCCCAAGTTACAAAAGTTGTCAAATCTAGTCCACAGTAATTCAAAAACTTGTAAAATATCATTTTAGGTCCTTGGGATTCAAAAGTTGTTAAAATAAACCCTTCAAAGTTTAAAAATCACAAATTTACAACTTTGGTCCTCAACTTTGCAAAAGTGTCAAAATTAGTCCTTGGTTGTTTTAAAATGGAAATTTATCAAACTACACCCTTTTCTATTTATAAATGACAAAATGGTCCTTATGATAAAACTTTTGAGAATTTACATGTTTGGTCCCTCAAGTTTCAAACTTGACAATTTTGGTCCTGGATTTAACAAAATGGAAAAATCAATATTGGTCCTTGTACTAATCAATATTTACAGGTTTAGTCCTTATGATAGCCTTGGAAAAGCTACAGTTTCAACCCTTCATGTTTTGTGGAATTACATTTTTAGTCCTTGTGGTTATTTAAGCTAACAAACCAAACGGATTCAATATCTAACCCAAGTCCAAGCCCAATACCTTGACCCGGCCCAAATTTTAAAAACAGAGAAACCGCCTCCACTGTTCACTGTCTCCCCCATAGCAGTATACACCAATACCAGTGGTTTTTCCACCTATCTCCACCTTTCCACCTCACCAACCTTATCCCCCCAGCTGGTTAACATCCCCCCTCCACCTCCATATCCTCCCAAACCCAATTAATGCAAAGAAACTGCCCAAGACTTTTTTGGCGCCAAAAAGCTAAATCAATGGCTAGGATGTATTTCAGAGATCTAATGGTGGTGGGATTTACTCAGAAGCATGTGGGATATCTAAAAAGTCTATAAAGAGTGAAGGAAAAGCAGAGGAGAAAAGTAGTAGTGTAGTTTTAGTTTAGAGTAAGTCGTTTTAATAATTTCAAGTTTCCTAGTGTACATTTAAGCTTTAAAGTTCTTGTTTAAGTGTTTTTAAGTGTATTTGAATCTTTATCAATAAATAATTCCAAGTTTCCAGTTTAAATTCAGTTTATGCAAATTTCAATTGCATGATCAAAATCTTAAAATCTGTCTTATGTTATTTATGGTTATTGTTCTGGTTCATTAAGCTTATATAAGTTCTTAGTAGCTTGTTTAAGCTAGTAAAAACATTTATAACTCAGTTTAGATTCAAAATTCAAAAATCACCAAAAACACCAAAAATTTAGCTAAAAATGAAAAATCATAGAGATGGTACAAGAAAGATGGAGCAGAGCTGAATTTGGATTAATGTTGGTTTAGAAGCTTTATGGAAAGCTAATAGGGGTGTCCTTGGTAATCAGTTCTCATTTTTGAGCATTAAAGCATTTGTAAGCCTTTTGCTAATTTCTTGCTTTTTACTGTTTAAGAGTTTTTAAGCTTATATCTCTGTGTTTGAATGTTTATTAGCTATAGTTAAGTTAAAATAAACCATAAAACCAGTCAATTGTTCTTTTCAATCTGTAGTTAGTAAAAATCTTACTTTCACAGTTAATATAGCATAACTGGTAATTCTTAGTTTTATGTTGTTAGAATTGTTGGTTCATGCTTGTTCGGTCTCGGTATATGATAACACAAGCTCTTAAATCAAACTCATGGTCTTAAGTCGTGATTTGCTTTGAAAAGTTCTAAAGCAGTTAAGTTCGGTGGTGTTTGGTTTCTTGATTAACTGTAAAAAGGTTGTGCGTTCTTTGCCTTAGGTTGTTTCATGTCACACTAGGTCCTATTACCTCGGTTCAACAAAGAAAGTCGGTCCTTAGTTGCTAAAAGTCTAAATACCTTTAATCTCATCTTAATTTCATCATTTGTTAGGAGTTAGAGTATCAAACTTATCACAGTAGCTTTAATCTTGATAACTTAGCTTAATTCAGTCATACTTTAGTTTAATATTACATAATCAATTAGTAGAATCAAGTTAAAATTCATTTTAGTCAAACTATTTGGTTTTTAGAAAAGTCAATCAGTGCCCTGTGCACAGATTTGGGACAATTTTCATAAGCTTCTAAAAAGCTCACTAGTTGTCTATAACTTATGATTTTTGGTTCTTTGGTAAGCCAACCAAGCCATCTTGATGACCCAAGTTTAGATTTTCATTATCTGGCTTATTAGATAGGGCTGCAATAAGGATTTAGTTTGTCCCATTTTTCTCAGTACACTAAGATTTTACTCAGTGGTTTTTCCAATTTTTCAAAAGCTCACCAAAAGCTATCTAGTGAACCAAACCATGAGTACATTAGCTTTTTGGATAGCTTGCTTGGTCAACTTTTTGATTGCGTCTTTGTTTTCATTTTATAGCTTATCTTAGTGCTTAAAATAAGCTGTAAGTGCCTAGTGATTCATAGATTGTCTGTGTAAAAGCAGATAAAACTTATGCTTATTTTGGCTTATTTTGTGCTTATTTCTTAGTCATTTGCTTTCTCGGTTGTCAATTCTAGCTTATTATTAGTTCTTGAGCTTGTTTGATTACCTAAGCTTAATTCCTAGCAATTAGCCATTTTAGCTTAAGCTTTTGCTTATTTTAGTTCTTTCACCATTAAGCAAAATAAGCTCAAACCGAGCTTATTAATACTTTTCATAACAAGTCACGATTGAAAAGTTGCTTATTTAATCGTTCTTAACAAGTAAAAAAAAAGAAAATTGAAAAAAAAAAATGTTTTTGCAAAAGGGTGGAGGCGGGGCTCGAACACGAGACCTCTACCCCTTTAAGGATGTTAGTGTGTGTACTGCACTAATAGCGCCTTGGGTCTTTCTTGTTATCATTTGCAAAATCAAATACATAACCCTCTTTTCCTCTTTTAAGCTTATCTGAGCTTAATAGCTTATTTAGAGCTTATTCTTAGTAGCTTTTTCGGTGTTTGTATTTTTATAAATTTGTAATAGTATAAAGTATTTTTACAAAAAGTTTCAGATTTTTCTAGTTAGTTTTAGTATTTTTAAACATTTAATTAGTGTTTATTAGTAATTAATTCATAATAAAAAATATAAAAGTCTAAAAAATATAAATCTTTTTTCTAAAATTTTATTTTATCATATAGTACGTAATAAAATTAGTTTTACATTCGTAGGCCTTTTATTTCATAAATTTTACGTTTTGTCTTGCGCTCTAGCGTAATTTTCGTACATAACGCTCGTTTTAGTTTTAAGTAACATTTTTAGGTAATTTAAGGTTACGTTTTAGTTAAGATAGTTTATTTAAGTCATTTAGTTTTATAAAATCACAAAAACATCATTGTAAAAATAGTGATAGCGTTTATTTAATAGATTTTAACTTTTTAATTTTCTTTTAATTTGCATTTAAGTCGCTGTAATTTGTAAATCTTTTCTTTAGGTAATTTTCCATCAATATCCTTCTTCGATCACTATCCGTAGTGATCATTCTATCATCTGAAGTTGTTTAAACACCAATTCATCCTCCGTGGGACTTAACGACCAGAATTCCTATATTCCTCGATCTTAATTGAATTTGTGCTTAAAGCGGTTTAAGTCATTACGGTTAGCCATTCACAAGTGGTTAGCTTGGGTGATTAGACTTGACTAGTTTAGCACAGATCAAATTTTAGGCGCCATTGCCGGGAGGTCGTAAGCGTGTTCTAAGCATTTCCAGATCCATTCTTGCACATATACCACCTTTTGTAAGCAGGTTTTTGTAAAGTTAATCAATATCAAAAGTTCATTAACACTTTTCACGAAGTGTTAAAACACCAAAAATATTTTCATTCTTTGTTTTATGGCATGTTTTTCAAAAATCCAAAATATTCATCTTTACCCTCTTACCCTTTTGATTCTTCATTTCTTACCCTCTAGAAACCATTTGATTCTTTCTATGACTTATCCTCACCCTCTTGGTTGTCAATGGTGTGGTGGTCCTTATAATGGTGGCAATTGCCCCGGTTGTAGCATGGTGGAATCGGAAGCAGGTGCATCTATAACCAAGATCCCTATTCCTACCATAACACAATGATTTATTCCATCGGCTACCACCTGTGAGACTCGCAGCTTTTCTTGTTGTGAGTCTGTGGTGGTTCACACTACGATTCGATTGTCAATCGGGAAGCACGCTTGTCTATGGGCGGGTTCACGATAACAATTATGACTCAAAGACATACGACTCACGGCCACATCGGTTCTCTTTGTTGTGAGTATTGTGGAGGTCCTCACTCTAGCTCGGATTGTCAAGCAGGGAATCCATTTCCTTGCAACAATTCGACTATTCGTTTCAAGACCAACCTCCTCAAGACCAAATGATTCAAGCGACTCCTCATGAAACTACAACAGGCCTTCTCATCAAGACTCGGGTTATTAAAGAACTTAAGGAGGAGTCGGCTATGTCATTACAAAACTCTCATGAAATCCATGGAAGTTTTGTTAGCAGAAGAGCGGGTGCTAAAATAAATTCCCAAATTGCCTTTGAAAAATCTATTAGGAATCAATTGCAAAGCAAAAGCACCGAGATCAAGCTCTAGATTTTGTTTTATTCCGATGGCGGTGATGATGAGGATACACTGAAGATTCGCCAGTTCATCGATGGATATCCAAAGTTGAGATTCATTCTCAAACAACGCTATCACACCAAGCTCCCACTCACTCTCTAAACATGGGGGCGAGCTTCTTGACACTGTTCACGAAAAGGAATCGGACGAATTCATAAAGTCTAGTGTTGAGGACCTTGTCCCAATCCCGAGAGAGTCACGGGAACTTTTGAGCATATGTGTGATTCTTCTTCCCTCTTGAGTGTTCAAAAGATAATTTTGAGACTTTCTCCGATTTCATTCCACTTTCATCGAGAAAGTGGCGATGGTCTCTTTAATTTGAAGCCGACCTAGGAGAAATTGAAAGTCTCATATATAATGACCGTTCACTCACTTCTCACCCTAACAGTCCAATAGAGAATGTTAATCACCTTGTTCCCGAAACATTCAAAGCTACTTTCACTAATCCTCTATTTGAATTCGACTCTGAATTCACTTTAATTTCTGAGAATCTACTCTTTGATACTCAGATCGAGGATAGTGATGAGTCTACAGTGGAACAAGAATTCACAGATTTACATCTTGTGAATGATTCTCTTTACGAGGAGTTCTCTTTTGAACTCACTCATATCATATCTCTACCGGAGTATGATAACTTCCATTTTGATCTAGACATAAATGATTTTTGTGTTCCGGAGGGAAATGTTCTCAACCATGAGAACTTGCTTGATATCAAAATCCCATCCCTCCCACCCAGAATATGTCTTGATCAAATGAGCTTAAATGATGAGATTCATGATCCAGAAACCATGAATTCTTCTTCTGATGATGATGAGTTAGTCATGATGTTTATCATGATTTTCTTTCTCTTCTTCATATATCCTATCACTTCTCCTGTTCTTCACTCCTTCGGGAATGAAGACATTATCTTTGACCCCGGCATTTTCATGTATCATTTGTAAGCCGGTTCTGTGTATATCTCATCGGTGTGTAACTTTCAGTACTTCAATGTTTATACAAACATCTTGAATGAAAGTCCGATGGAGATTGTCTCTTCCACTTACTTCCCCATGAACAAATTAATTCGGGGTCGAGTCAAGCTAGCGACTCGGTAATCAAAAACAGTAGCTCAACATGGGTTTTCGCCCATGTGTACCACCCTAGTGTGGGGGAGATGCCCCACATGTTGTATATAAACCTTAAAAATGAATGAAAATTGTAAATATTTAAAAAGAGAATAATTGTTGTGTTTCTACACTTAGATAGTAATGTTATCTTTTTACGTTCTAAGTTTCGGTATAACAACCGGTACTTTGAATATTGAGGACAATATTCATTTCTAAGTGTGGGGGGGAAATTCTGGCGAATTTGATCATAAATGTACCCTTTTAGTCCCTTTTTCCCCAAAATGGCCAAATTTAAAATTTTTTTTTTAGTGGAAGTACTATGTACTAAAAACAACAAATGGTAATCAGTCCACCATGTCTAACCCACATAAGGATTGGCTAATCCAGGAGCAAACGGCTCTTGGTAAAGATATCTCAAATCCGTTTATGGCTTGCAATTTGCCTAAAATTGTATGGTGTTCAACTCACCATATCTTTAAACTAGTGAAGAGTTGGCTAGCCCGCAAGTTTATGGCTTGTGGTAAAGGCGTTGAAATCCATAATTGGTAATCGAATCACCAAAGATAATATTGATAAATTATCTAAGAGTTGGCTAGTCCGGAAGGTGCGGCTTCGGTAAAGACAAATCAAATCCGTTGACGACTTATGATTTGCTCAAAATCATTTGGTTATCGTTGTGCCAAGGTTCTTACTTGAACCGAAACAATTGGCTACTCCAGAAGGTAATGGCTTTTGGTAAAGAGATAAAATCCATTAACTTTTCATAAATCATTGCTAGGGACTAGCAATATCTTAGTGTGGGGGATTGATGAGTGTCTAAATACTCATCATTTTTATCTTCGTTAGAATGCCAAAACATCCGAAAACACTCGTAAATGCTTCAAAATGATAAAAATATCACAAACAAGTGTTTTATATGTTTTAAATGCAAAACATCAAAATCGGTGAAAAACGTATCAAGTTTGCATAATTGGCGGTTTAGTCCCCAGTTACAAAAGTTGTCAAATCTAGTCCCTGGTAATTCAAAAACTTGTAAAATATCATTTTAGGTCCTTGGGATTCAAAAGTTGTTAAAATAAACCCTTCAAAGTTTAAAAATCACAAATTTACAACTTTGGTCCCTCAACTTTGCAAAAGTGTCAAAATTAGTCCTTGGTTGTTTTAAAATGGAAATTTATCAAACTACACCCTTGTTCTATTTATAAATGACAAAAATGGTCCTTATGATAAAACTTTTGAGAATTTACATGTTTGGTCCCTCAAGTTTCAAACTTGACAATTTTGGTCCTGGATTTAACAAAATGGAAAAATCAATATTGGTCCTTGTACTAATCAATATTTGAGGTTTAGTCCTTATGATAGCCTTGGAAAAGCTACAGTTTCAACCCTTCATGTTTTGTGG
The DNA here is from genome assembly GCA_022545495.1 of Chrysanthemum lavandulifolium. Taxonomy (NCBI): domain Eukaryota; kingdom Viridiplantae; phylum Streptophyta; class Magnoliopsida; order Asterales; family Asteraceae; genus Chrysanthemum; species Chrysanthemum lavandulifolium. The sequence goes on along the minus strand of CM040238.1, from coordinate 234,485,062 downwards.
AATTACATTTTTAGTCCTTGTGGTTATTTAAGCTAACAAACCAAACGGATTCAATATCTAACCCAAGTCCAAGCCCAATACCTTGACCCGGCCCAAATTTTAAAAGCAGAGAAACCGCCTCCTTTGTTCACTTGTCTCCCCATAGCAAGATACACCAATACCAGTGGTTTTTCCACCTATCTCCACCTTTCCACCTCATGACCTTATCCCCCGGTGGTTAACATCCCCTCCACCTCCATATCCTCCCAAACCCAATTAATGCAAAGCGCCCAAGACTTTTGGCGCCAAAAGCTAAATCAATGGCTAGGATGTATTTGGAGATCTAATGGTGGTGGGATTTACTCGAAGCATGTGGGATATCTAAAAGTCTATAAAGTGAAGGAAAAGAGAGGAGAAAAGTAGTAGTGTAGTTTTAGTTTAGAGTAAGTCGTTTAATAATTTCAAGTTTCTAGTGTACATTTAAGCTTTAAAGTTCTTGTTTAAGTGTTTTAAGTGTATTTGAATCTTTATCAATAAATAATTCCAAGTTTCAGTTTAAATTCGGTTTATGCAAATTTCAATTTCATGATCAAAATCTTAAAATCATCTTATGTTATTTATGGTTATTGTTCTGGTTCATTAAGCTTATATAAGTTCTTAGTAGCTTGTTTAAGCTAGTAAAAACATTTATAACTCAGTTTAGATTCAAAATTCAAAAATCACCAAAAACACCAAAAATTTAGCTAAAAATGAAAAATCATAGAGATGGTACAAGAAAGATGGGCAGCGGTGAATTTGGATTAATGTTGGTTTAGAAGCTTTATGGAAAGCTAATAGGGGTGTCCTTGGTAATCGGTTCTCATTTTTGAGCATTAAAGCATTTGTAAGCCTTTTGCTAATTTCTTGCTTTTCTTGTTTAAGAGTTTTAAGCTTATATCTACGTGTTTGAATGTTTATTAGCTATAGTTAAGTTAAAATAAACCATAAAACCGGTCAATTGTTCTTTTCAATCATAGTTAGTAAAATCTTACTTTCACAGTTAATATAGCATAAGCGGTAATTCTTAGTTTTATGTTGTTAGAACATTGGTTCATGCTTGTTCGATCTCAGTATATGATAACACAAGCTCTTAAATCAAACTCATGGTCTTAAGCTGTGATTTGCTTTGAAAAGTTCTAAAACAGTTAAGTTCAGTGGTGTTTGGTTTTGCTGATTTAACTGTAAAAAAGGTTGTGCAGTTCTTTGCCTTAGGTTGTTTCATGTCACACTAGGTCCTATTACCTCAGTTCAACAAAGAAAGTCAGTCCTTAGTTGCTAAAAAGTCTAAATACCTTTAATCTCATCTTAATTTCATCACTGTTAGGACTTAGAGTATCAAACTTATCACAGTAGCTTTAATCTTGATAACTTAGCTTAATTCAGTCATACTTTAGTTTAATATTACATAATCAATTAGTAGAATCAAGTTAAAATTCATTTTAGTCAAACTATTTGGTTTTAGAAAAGTCAATCGATTGCCACATGCTGATTTGGGACAATTTTCATAAGCTTCTAAAAGCTCACTAGTTGTCTATAACTTATGATTTTGGTTCTTTGGTAAGCCAACCAAGCCATCTTGATGACCCAAGTTTAGATTTTCATTATCTGGCTTATTAGATAGGGCTGCAATAAGGATTTAGTTTGTCCCATTTTTCTCAGTACACTAAGATTTTACTCAGTGGTTTTTCCAATTTTTCAAAAGCTCACCAAAAGCTATCTAGTGAACCAAACCATGAGTACATTAGCTTTTTGGATAGCTTGCTTGGTCAACTTTTTGATTGCAGTCTTTGTTTTCATTTTATAGCTTATCTTAGTGCTTAAAAATAAGCCTGTAAGTGCCTAGTGATTCATAGATTGTCCTGTGTAAAACAGATAAAACTTATGCTTATTTTGGCTTATTTTGTGCTTATTTCTTAGTCATTTGCTTTCTCAGTTGTCAATTCTAGCTTATTATTAGTTCTTGAGCTTGTTTGATTACCTAAGCAATTCCTAGCTTAATTAGCCATTTTAGCTTAAGCTTTTGCTTATTTTAGTTCTTTCACCATGTTAAGCAAAATAAGCTCAAACCGAGCTTATTAATACTTTTCATAACAAGTCACAGTTGAAAAAGTTGCTTATTTAATCGTTCTTAACAAGTAAAAAAAAAAGAAAATCGAAAAAAAAAAAATGTTTTTGCAAAAGGGTGGAGGCGGGCTCGAACACGAGACCTCCACCCTTTAAGGATGTTAGTGTGTGTACTGCACTAATAGCGCCTTGGGTCTTTCTTGTTATCATTTGCAAAATCAAATACATAACCCTCTTTTCCTCTTTTAAGCTTATACGAGCTTAATAGCTTATTTAGAGCTTATTCTTAGTAGCTTTTTCGGTGTTTGTATTTTTATAAATTTGTAATAGTATAAAGTATTTTTACAAAAGTTTGATTTTTCTAGTTAGTTTTAGTATTTTTAAACATTTAATTAGTGTTTATTAGTAATTAATTCATAATAAAAATATAAAAGTCTAAAAATATAAATCTTTTTCTAAAATTTTATTTTATCATATAGTACGTAATAAAATTAGTTTTACATTAAGAGGCCTTTTATTTCATAAATTTTACGTTTTGTCTTGCGCTCAACAGTAATTTTCGTACATAACGCTCGTTTAGTTTTAAGTAACATTTTAGGTAATTTAAGGTTACGTTTTAGTTAAGATAGTTTATTTAAGTCATTTAGTTTTATAAAATCACAAAAACATCATTGTAAAAATAGTGATAGCGTTTATTTAATAGATTTTAACTTTTTAATTTTCTTTTAATTTACATTTAAGTCGCTGTAATTTGTAAATCTTTTCTTTAGGTAATTTTCCATCAATATCCTTATTGATCACTATCCGTAGTGATCATTCTATCATCTGAAGTTGTTTAAACACCAATTCATCCTCCGTGGGACTTAACGACCCAGGAATTCCCTATATTCCTCTGATCTTAATTGAATTTGTGCTTTAAGCAGTTTTAAGTCTCTTACGGTTAGCCATTCACAAGTGGTTAGCTTGGGTGATTAGACTTGACTAGTTTAGCACGGATCGGTGCAACTAGGCGAAGACCATGGCCTATGAGCCACTGCGCCACTATAGTAGACATGAGTGAGGATACAACTCCTCGTCATACTCAAGGTCGAGCTTGCAGCTTTGCTTCCTGCACCTCCAATGACCCACTCGCAGTGGCGCCAAGCTCTCCCAACTGTAAAGAAATTCTCCTTACCTGCTCTAGATGTCTAAGGCCCGGTTACAAGGCAAATTTTATATTTGACCGCTTGCACGCTCCCGGTCTATTTGAGAAGCGGTGACATCTTTTCTCCTGCAAGCCTCTCGAACACGCATTGGCCTCTTTTATCTCGGCTTGGGCATCGCCAATTGCGCTTGCGAACGCAATCGCCGATCCTTTTCACTATCATTCTTCGCTTTCCCCAACAAACTTTGCCTTCAATCTGCATTAAAGAAACAAGATCCTCAACCGGTGACCCATTGGCGCATCCCACGCACCGCTCACGGATCTCGGTTGGAAGATTCGATCGAACATGACTCTCTTTGGGAGGCGACTCCGCACCCTGTTCGAACCTACTGGCACAGACATAGACTTATCAATATCTCACACGCAAACTTGATGAAACAAAAAATAATCATACTATCAAGACTACTTACTGGGGGCCAGAAACATTTGCTGACGGGTGCGATGATGCTGCCTCACTCTCCGAAGATTCAACATGAACAGTCACGGGACGCTTCTTCCTTGCCGAACTCGCACCATCTCCGCTGCGCGACCTTTTACGCAATAGCCCATGCTCTTGCTCCTCCATTTCCTCATCAATGGGATCCGCCACTACGGGTGGTGGCTGCGCAATAGGGGAGGGCGCACGAGGGCTCGGCACGCCTTGCACCGGCGTTGCCTCTATCGCAACGGAAGAGCTGGTCCCTGTCCCCCCTAAGTTCAGCTCCACTGTATGCCCCGCGGTACTCGCTAGTATTGGCTCTTCGCCTTCTTTCAAAGGCCGTGCCCCCGACCTCACATCCAATGGTTTGGCTAATTGCACCACAGCGAATAGATCCATTTCTGCGCAAAGGAAGCAACAAATAACATAAGTTATATAATGCGCGAATACAGGCAAGAAGACTCACATTATTTACACAGAGGTGCAGTGGAATGAGTACCCACCGCCATTGGCGTCCAAGAAGATTGGGATCTCATCTTCGGGACCAAAATAGTTACGGCTGATGCCCATATGTACCAGAAATCCCTCCGGATAGGCAATAATGGGGATGCGGTTGTCATTTATCAGTTCCGCATCCTCAGCATCATACGACCCAGGTAGGGGGCACTCATCCCTCTCTAATGTACCCCGGGTAAAAAACTCATAGTTCCATGGAAAGCATATATCATCTACCCAGAAGAAATACTCCATCAAATCCCGAAGCGAGTCTAGCTTATCCGTATAGCATTGGAGCCTACCGGCACGCTTCGCAAAAGATACCCACCCATGTGCCCATATTGTGTGATAAAATGCGCGGAATAAATGGATGGTTGGGTTAACCGCCAGTAAACGGCAATTTACCTCAAAATTGGTAATTTTGGCCGCACCGATACAGTGTAACTGGGATATATGCAGGCTGTAATAGTTTAACACATCGCATAGAAAGCGGGACAGGGGCACGCGTTGGTTCGAAAAATCGAACAACCGCGTATAAACCCCCACTTTCCCTCTGGGGAAGTCCGCAATGGTTGCCCGCGCATCCGGCACAACCGGATGCACGTCAAGGGGTATAAAATAATCTGAGGTGAACTCTAAGAGATCACTCTCGGACAAGAAGGAGGTAAAGTCCGATAATTGTTTCACCATGGTGTTGGATGTACAGAAACGCACGCGCGGGTACCTTGAAGTGGGTTAATTTCTGGATTGCAGCTGCAGGTCTATTTCAACAATGGCGGATTATTTTTTTTTACGGTGAATAACATTGTGAAAATGAAGGGTGGTTTTATACCTTTTTCTCATCCACCCGATATGTGCCACGTGGACCCCACTACCTTCACTTGTGTGGCTGAGATTCCTTTGATGGGACGCGGGGCAGTAACTTTCCCTCGAATAACGAGGCGTTTACTATTCACTCCCATGTCTAGATACAACGTACTGGCGGATATATGTTTATGGCTTCTTTGATACGCTTTGTACGTTTTTTATTATTGACTACGGTTATTAGTCTAGCATCCGCAGTTACGCACTGCGCATACTAGGCGGGGGACATGATGACGATAGTGCGGGTCGGGTCATAAACCCGACTAGAGCCCAATACTCGCAAGCCCGGCACGAACCGGGCCAATATCAATAAGCGTTTGGGCTCACGAAAGCCCAAGCCCAAATCTATTTACGGAATAGATATCCGATATCTTCTAAAATAAGAAGATAATCATTCCCAACCGACCTAGGCGGGATACGCCGAAGGTTGGGGAACACGGAACCAACAAGGATTCCGTGCGTATATAAAGGGAATCATATCCCTCGTTTAAGGTACGATCTCATAACCCTAAAACTCCTTAAACCCTAAACCGATTACTCACTCTCACGCCGGAGGATAATCGTGGGAGACAATCCCACGGTAAGCCTAACGGTGTCTTTTGTCTCTTAGTGCGCAGGTCTCAAGCAACAATTCTCAATTGGTACGAGAACCGGAGCTCCAAACCAGGAACGCCCAACTTTTGTATCAACAAAGACCGCGTCCGTTATGAATAGTATCGTCGTCTTTCAATATAAACTGGCAAAGTAAAACAAATAGCTTAACGCTTTGTTAATAAATACAGAAAAACTAAGAATAATATGAGGATGGGTAGGGGAGCTGGCGAAGTGTGTTGTTTATTCACAAAGAAACCAAAGTTCGAGCCAAAAACTCTTTCTTTACTCTTTTTTTTTTACATAGCCGGCCCCTGTTATCCATATTGACCTTTCTAAGACGAATATTTATAACTTCTACATTTGTGTGCCATTTAATTTATTTATATTAAACCTAAATTTCTCTCTTTACATGATCTTAACCTATTCTCGATTAAAATTACCACATTGTAATCCATATAGAATTTTTGTAAGCAAGGCTTTTCTATTTAACTACATTAAGACAATGTAAACATAGTACACATATGAATGCACCTAAAACAAATCGGACACGGTCAAACTTGTATAAGCAGATTCGCCATAAACCAACTTTTTTTTATAAATATAACACGTTGATAAACCATCCCATAATACAAATTGGCAAAGGAAGATCCATTGTAAAGTTAGTTATAATAAATAATTTTATTTTCATTTTGAGTATTCACAAAACGGCCTCGCATTCGATATTTGTATTTTGACGGATGTTCTAATCAAGATTCAACATACTATTTACAAATGTTGTTTATATTTGTGATGACTCAAAAGGAAATTAATATCTTGAAAACTCCCATGGATACAGGTTTTGGATTCTGAGTAATGGCAATATCTTGACAACAACGATTTTGCCAAGATATTTACAATCGATTATGTATACACATAAATGTTTTGATATTATTTATTGAAGCCTGTAGATTGTATAGAGTCGGTGTTTGATACATACACCAAGATTGGGCATTTAGTCTTCAATTTCAATACTTTGAGCCTAATATTCAACATCGTATGAACTAGAGTACTGATAATGCTTTTGTGTCTCATTTCATTTCCTTGTTTGGGCATCATTATTGCCAAATTCAGTGTATACATGGGTTGAGACGAAAACACCCTATAAAATCTGACACTAATAACATTCTTGTTAGCCTTCGAAACGGTGTATGAACTCACAGTTATAACTTTGTCTCGAAACAGTGTACTTAAAAGGTACTAAATTCATCCCGTCTCAAACCACACTAACAACAACACATTCGGTTATGGCACAATAGGCGACATTATCGTTGTCGAGACAATGGGTCCGTTATGACTTATGAACACAATTGGTCCCTCAGTAGAAATGCTTCCAGTCTTCCATGTAATTTAAATTTGATAAAGTTGATATTATTCATGAGTTGATGTTGAGGGGATTTGGTTGAGCATGTTGCGTTTGAAAAGACTAACCAGAGTTCGAGCCAAAACTCTTTCCATCATGCTTTTTTTTTTCTTAATCTTTTTTTTTTCAAAAGTTTAACAAAAACGACATAAGCCCCTGCCATTTATGGTCCGGTAATTATAGTATTTCAGAGTTGTTTCAATCGAAACATCTGTTATACATATTACAATAATGATAATTTGCTAGTGTTTTAGATACACATAAAAACTTTATAATTCTCTTACCAGATATTAGTGAAATAAATAAAAAATAATTAATGTTGATGCATTGAAATATACTTTTTCTTACTAATTTATTGCATGGTGAAGTAATACAAATAAACAACTATGGTCCAGTAACTTAAATTTTCAAATCGAGATACGTTGTGCATTAGAATAGTGGGTACAAATGTAATTTCTCAAGTAAACAGCTTCATTTATTTTACAACGTTTTATATTCGAGCTTTTTTGTCAACTTAAAAGCTTTAAACTTTCCAACCAAACAAAGTGTGGGAACGGTGTACACTTTTATTAATATAATCAGATTACAAATAATAAATAACAGGAAGTAAATAACAAAAAAATAAATACAGACAGAAAGGTGTAGAAGCAGAAGACAGACGCTATATAACGATACATTCGTGTCCGCAGGTCGTGCGGGCTCGCATGAGTTCAGAAGCTTCGAACCCATTTTGGCCCAGAAATCTTGAAATTCTGAAGCGTATGCTGTTTCTGATCGATAGATCGACTGCTGAAACTTTTCTGCAAAAGGAGATGCGTTTTTCTTGTATTGAAAACCGAATGAGACTATGTGATATTTATAATGAAGACCCGACTTGTTCTTCAAGATAAAATATAAACAAATCATTATACATTCAGGTCCGTAGGTCGCTGGCTCCCATGATTTGAAGCTTGAACACATTTTGCCCGAAATCGCACCTGCGTGCGCTGCGTAGGTGTTGGAGTAGAACCAACAAATCAATTTGAAGGTTCATATCAAGATTCCTATATAAACACCTCCCACTTCCTTTTCTAGGCGATGTGGGATAGCATTTTGTTCCCATATTTTGTGTTTCAAGTGCCCTACTTTGAGACACGATATATCATTCATATTAGCTCCATTTTGGACACGTTTTAGCTCGTTGCGAAACTCTCGTCAAGGAGAACGCAAAGCTACCAAGAAACATAAATATATATAACATATACATTTATTAAATGGTGTCCAAAATATGAAAAAGTTCATTTTCCAAAACTATTTTTCCAACGCAAAGCTTGTTTTTCAATATGAGTTTTTTATTAATAAAAAATAAAAGCTAGTATCTTCTAAAAGCTCTAAAAAAGCTGGGTGCCAAATAGGTCCTGAGCTTCTTCCATTGGGTTAGAAATATGTAAACCAATGTGTTTTAGACTTTTAGTCTACTAAAAGTAAAAGAAATGACTGATTTAGCTGATAAACTTTTCATGTTGGGAATACTTACAGCCATTCTTCCTATTCAAATC
>CM040238.1:234142546-234476368 GCA_022545495.1 Chrysanthemum lavandulifolium | reverse complement strand
GTGCATTAGGGTAGACCATAGGTATAGCGAGACACTATAAATATTAAGACCGGTCAAGAAACTCCGCATCAAACACAATACTTCCACTGGATTTGACAACATTGTAAGTGTTTCATTAACCAGTGAAAGAAAATAGTGTTCTATTTACTTTCCAACACCTTTGAGAAAGTCCATACATAACAATTACTTATGTACTTAAAAGAATGTATTCTACTATGTAGATGTTGAATTATCCATCAATGCTATTAACTTGAAAAATTGGGCATGCAATTTCTTCCTTAATAGTTCTACCATTCCAACAATTGTATGTAGTACTTTTAAATGGTCAAAACAAAACAACTAGATAAAATAAACTAGTTTGTCTTTTACCAATTTTGCAGTAAATTAGTCTAGCTTCTAATTTAATAACTCAAAAAATATGCAATTTTCTTAACTATTAAAATTTGCTTACGAGTTATGCATTTAGAATTTAGACAATTCTAATTTGTCCTATCATACCTTTCTCATTCATAAGAAGGAATAGGATTGAATCTCACTCTTTCTTATAAAAAGAGGACTAGGTTTATTCTTTTAGCAAAGTTGACTCTACCAAAACCCTTACGGTGTAGATCAATTTTTAATACGTGAATAACCTACGTTTACGGTTTAATGTTGCATTAATACATTTAAAGAATTTGCAAAATTCAATTTTAGTATTTTCGATAATTAAACTTTTCAAGAAAATAAAATACCCAAGGTAATATTCATATAACCATAGAATTTTCTCGAAAACTAGGATCCAATTATCATAGTTTCATTACATCGAGTTGATCCGCTAGTAACGAAAGAACATAATAAGGTAATCTGTCGAACAATAACTGGCAAACCTTTTCCAATTCCTAGATCATTATAGGATTTACATTTTTCAACGCTATTGCAAATGTAAACATGTTTTATCCCATCTTGTGCCTTGAGTCCAGTTCTCACTTACTACTCAATTTAAGTCGTCTAACTTAAAGAACTGCAAATGTGTCCATGCAAGGTCTCACTTAACATGAAGATTTACCTTTCCATCACAATCTCGCCAAGTTCCCACATGACGTAAATTGCAACTTAAAGTGTTCCTTTAACTAGATGGCACTAACTTAATTTTAAAAGGGTACTAGTTTTGATTTATGGTGTCAAATCAAATATGTACGAAAAAGCATGCATACAAGTTCGTATCAATAGTTTTTAATAAAAAAAACTTTTTATTAACCAATTCGTAAAGATTAAATTATCAAAGTTTTGATTGAGGTATTGGTTTCGTCAATCAAGAAATTTACCTTTAATTATCGTCTATTATATCGTACTTTTGCATAAGTCTAAAGACTTAGTGTTTCGGATAATTACCACAAAGTGGCGCATGGAATTAAAGCTAATTCGCCCTTAAGATGATTTTGTACATTTATAGCATACTTGGTAACTCCAATTTGACTCGCAAAGAAGCGGAGAATTTGGTCAGCGTTGAAGCAATAACCTCCTTCTTTCGGGTCACAATTCAATGCGCTCCCCTCCTTATACCCCTCTTTTAGTCCGTCAAAATTGAATGAGCCGTTCTCACTATTTGTACCAAAACCATCAATCAATTAAACTTATTGAAAATTTAACTCTTCAAAAACAAATCAAATTTCACCATTGTTTAGTCCAATTTATTTTTCTATTCAAAATTACCCTTTGCTTAAAACATGTGACACATAATAAACAAACAAGTAACAATAAAAATAAATAACTAAAACAATGCGCACATAACTAACAATTAATACGTGTAAACAAGTAGCCACATGCAACTTATTTGATAAAGCCTATTAATAATCAATATCTAGGTTAATTAACGATATATTAACTAGGGCTTTCACTCACAATTGAAAGTGAGCCACATACATCGATCTAATCGATCATGTAAGCCATAATTAAAATATACCAAATTGCACATAATTGATTCATTAATATATTATTGGAGTCTTCCCCAATTCAAGATTTATCAAAACATACATGTGATAAAATAACTTAACAAATAAAAATTCAAGCAACCATCCATGACGAACATGCATGTATCATCATGGATATAACATAACAATTATTCAAGTAAGTCACAAGATCGCATACAATTCCATGTCACATAACAATTTATTCATGAATATATCATGTAACAAATATATTAATTCTAGGTTTCGATATTGATAACATAACAATTAATATAAACCCTAAAAAAAATTTAATAAATCGACTAAAAAAAATTACGGTATCGACCCATAAAAAAATGTTGGTCGATCCAAAATTTTTTTTAAAACCAAATTAGGGCAAAAGCCCTAACCCTAAAATTAGGGTTTACATAATCATAACCAAAACCCTAGAACAATCATATCAAACAACATACAATATTCATTTTTTTTACGTGTTTAGTAATTAATTACTCATTAAACCAAGCTCGTGATGCCACTGTTGAAATTATATAACATGACTATCATATATAAAACACATAAAATATCAAAGAAACATGCGGAAGCGTATATGAACACAAAGTATGCGTATAGCCGAACAAGAATCAAATTCCACAAAACTAGCAAGTGATGAACCCTAATTAGGGTTGATAGGATTATAAGAATTACCCCTTACCGTTTTTGTAATTCAATCCAAGATACCAACAAAAGTATGTTAGTACCACGTTCTTGTACACACGTACTAAATCAAATTAAAGTAATGCTAGTTTTAATCACACGAAAATATTTGTTTTGGTAAAACAAAAGTATCGACACCCTACTTTAGGTGGTCGATCGTTTGGAACATATAAACACACAAAACAATTTTTAAGGTTTAGACAATGAGTACATGAGAGATTTAATACAAAGACCCTAGGCCTTGTATTTATACCTAAAGTAACTTGGTGGCCAAGTTAGCAATGGAATGGGCTTTGGAACCCCTTGGCCGATCGGTTTGAGTAATCCTCAAGGATTCCGTAACCTTCCCAATCTCTATTTTATTATTTAGTCCTTCCAATTAACATTTAACGATCGTTAGTCTATTACACTTAATTAACTTAACGTCCGTTATATATTTTGTGTAATTAATAAATAAATATAACATTTTACATTTAATTATTAACTTTAATTCTCATACGTAAAGCGTGCAATCCCGTTGTCTCGAGTTCGATCCTAACTCATGACTACTAATTTATATCCATAAAACTAACATTCATCCCATCTCGAACCGCACTAACAACCACACATTCGGCTATGAAATTATACGTGTCATTATCGTGAGTCAAGATCGCGTCCGTTATGAATAGTATCGTCGTCTTTCAATATAAACTGGCAAAGTAAGACAAACAGCTTAACGCTTTGTTAATAAATACAGAAAAACTAGTGTGTTGTTTATTCACAAAGAAACCAAAGTTCGAGCCAGAAACTCTTTCTTTACTCTTTCTGTTTTATATAGCCAGCCCCTGTTATCCATATTGACCTTTCTAAGACGAATATTTATAACTTCTACATTTGTGTGCCATTTAATTTATTTATATTAAACCTAAATTTGTCTCTTTTACATGATCTTAATCTATTCTCGATTAACAATTACCACATTGTAATCCATATAGAATTTTTGTAAGCAAGGCTTTTCTATTTAACTACATTAAGACAATGTAAACAAAGTACAAATATGAATGCACCTAAAACAAATCGGACACAGTCAAACTTGTATAAACAGATTCGCCATAAACCAACTTTTTTTTATAAATATAACACGTTGATAAACCATCCCATAATACAAATTGGCAAAGGAAGATCCATAGTAAAAGTTAGTTATAATAAATAATTTTATTTTCATTTTGAGTATTCACAAAAACGGCCTCGCATTTGATATTTGTATTTTGATGGATGTTCTAATCAAGATTCAACATACTATTTACAAATGTTGTTTATATTTGTGATGACTCCAAAAGGAAATTAATATCTCGAAAACTCCCATGGATACGGTTTTCGGATTACGAGTAATGGCAATATCTTGACAACAACGATTTTGCCAAGATATTTACAATCGATTATGTATACACGAAATGTTTTGATATTATTTATTGAAGCCGTAGATTTTATAGAGTCGGTGTTTGATACATACACCAAGATTGGGCATTTCGCCTTCAATTTCAATACTTTGAGCCCAATATGCTACATCGTATGAACTAGAGTACTGATAATGCTTTTTGTGTCTCATTTCATTTCCGTGTTTGGGCATCATTATTGCCAAATTCAGTGTATACATGGGTCGAGACGAAAACAACCTATAAAATCTTGTTGGTTTGTGGGAGTTGTAAACACACATAAACGGCTAAGAGTGTGTGAGCCCATGAAGGCACACACGATAAACACGAGTGTACGTGTCGAGCGTATTATTAATATATTACCCGATATGCATGTTATTTGACCCGATCATAGCTCACGACCCATGGGCTGTTTAGATAGTTTAATGGGTCGGTTTGTTTGAGTTGCCATGGGCCTAGAATACTCAAAACTGATCGGGCATAAGGGTGGGTTTTTTGGGTTTCAATCTTGTCGATCAAGAAAGAACACAAACAATGAGTTGGTTGTTTAAACTATATAAACAAAACGGACCCCACTTCAACATGCACGATTATATATTATATCCCTAAACTATCCAATTTGTTTTTCTGTCAAATTCTAAGTCGACTTGCATAAAGTCGATTTATTGTTTGTTTGATTTTCTAGTTCCTAAACTTGTATTGATTCAAGAGCTTTAGGTGCTAGATTGATTGGAGGTTTTCTTGTTCCATGTTCCTGGTTTGAATCGTTTGGCAGCAAGGTTTTCTTTTGGTTCCTGGTCGTGGTGCTTTCTCGGACAAAAGACAAGGGTGGATATCGGATAAACTTTGTCCGATATCGAGTAAGATTAAAAACAGCTTCTTTGGCTGTTTTGGTGATCTCGGATAAGAAGCAAGCTTCTCTTGAGTGGTTTTCTTGTTCATGTAATATTCAAGTGATTGTCAAATTGTTGATTGGGTTTTAATTACGTTCTCGACTAGCTTCATTATCCAACGTATACGTTATCGGGTTTGTGTGTGATACTCATAGAGGTAACTATCTTTGATACTTGGGTTTCGTATTGGTTTCTTGTTCGTTACTTAAGTTCAATTGCCAAGCGAGGTTAGTTTCTTATTATCCCTTTTATTCTTTAATTGTTTATTATACGTGTTAACCTAATTGCAATTACTAGATCCATATCCGCTGCGTACTCTTAGAGGTTAATTGGTTAACTTAGTTCTAAAATCCCAACAGTGGCATCACGAGTCATCTCGTTTTTGCGATTATGGGTTACACGTTTCTTTTAATAAACATGTTTAAAAGGCTGCCTGAAACTAATTTAAGTTATTCGTTTTATTTTTGTTTTGACAACTATATGCAATACTTGTCAATTATTAATAAAAAATAACAAGTCACACACATATTAAAATTAAATTGTTAATTAGAATTAATTTGTTAATTGGAATTAAATTTGTTAATTAGAATTAAAAGTTAATTAGAATTACTTGTTAATTAGAATTAATTGTTAATTAGAATTAATTAATTGTTAATTAGAATTGTATTGATAATTAGAATTACATATTGTTTATTAAATACATAAAATTGCGTAATTACTTGTTAATTGAGATCGCCATGCTTTTTATGTGTTTTTCGGCCACAAGACCCACTCAATTGATTTTTGTGATATATGGGGCGATCTAGGTTTCGTACCTAGTGACGGTCTTATGGTTCTCCTTTTGGGGAAGACTCGCAAGAGAATTCGGAACAATATGTGTTTTATATTGATGTTTATGCTTATATGTTTGTGATTCCATAATGTGCATTATTGTTACTTGGTTTGACACCTAACTGTATGCAATAGGGAATAATACATATCGTAACCATAACATGTATTTTTGGGTGTTTATTTACACGCCTAAATATCATGCTCATTGTGACCTGCTATTTGATTTGTGGAAAATCGTTTTTGTAAAATAAGTGACCTAATATACTGAAACACGTTTTCAAAAATTTAAAAACTAGACGCTATGGACACTTGAGATGTACGGCTCACCCACTAGAACAAACTAAAAGGGGTTTAAAGAGTGCGCAGTCACACCGAAAGGATGTCTAGGTTATTGCTTCAGCGCTTACCTAGTCCTCTGCCTCCCCAATGCTCGATTGAGCTACCGAGAACCATGATGATCACTACTGGTGTCATTACAAAAGTTTTAAAATCAGTGTTACAAAGTTGTTTTGCATGCTTCTTTGTACACGACTTTTACCACATTCATATGTGCATACCTATTTGTTAATTTTAAGTCTATGCCATCCAACTATGAACACGTGCATTTGGATTGACTTATCTGGTCAGACATAAGGGCCTTTCCAACCCATGGTAAATATTTCACTTTGGTCAGACCTCTGGTTATTTTTACACGTTCATACTTGGTCGACTTATTTTGAGTTAGTTTGGTCAGACCTTGAACCCGATGCATAAGATGAGAACTAAACATGCTTTTGACATTATTACTTGATACTAATGCCTTAAACAGTCTTATAAATCTAAGAGTTGCATTATGCAATTAACGTTCGTCGCTTACCTCTTATCCTATTTTTTTACGCCCTGGTCAGACCTTTGGTAATTAAGTAGGGTTGCAAGATGGATCTTAGTCTTAATTAGTAATTAATTGAGTAGTTAATTCTTTTAAGAATGTAATTATCGAAAATACTATTATTGAACTTTCTATGTTCTGATTAACTGTGTTATTGCAACATAATTCGTAAACAAAGTTGTTTTTCTTTAAATGACAAACTTAGTCTATTTTCCTTGTAAGAAGAGTGAGACTTATTCCTATCGTTTCTCCTTAGTTGACAAACTAATATAGGATTATAAATTGTTAAACTCACTTATGATCTTTCATTACCCTTTTGTAGTCTTGAAATAATTGAAAGATATATTATTTTGTGTAACTGGAAACATTGTGTTTAGAGCTACCAAAATAAATAACATTCTGCACTTGTCACGATGTATGAGTTTAAACCGCAAAGAGTAAAGAAATTACTAGGATATTCGCTAGGTAATTTTCTTGGACTCTTATTATTCCTATAGTGCTAATTACCCTTGGGGCTATGTAGACAATAAAGGAGGAATTGCATGCTAAAGATTCAAGTTAATTGAATGTAGGAATGGCTGGTCCATTATCTACATAAGTAGAACTTTATATACTCTGTTCAATATCTAAGTACATGTTACTCGTAGGCATTTGAAGAGAATTGAAAGTATATAAAACTGCTATATGCTTTCTACTGGAAATGTAACACTTGTAATGTTGACAAATCCAGTGGGAGCAATTGCATTTTATAACTGAAATAACATTCCTATAATGTTGTCAATTTTAGTGGGAGCTACGGGATTTATTTCCTTGTTAATCACCCATATCATTTCAAACTTGCTTTGAAATAATTCATTACTTTCCGAATATGAACAACCATTGCTTAAAGGAAAATTGCATTTTATTTATGAGATAACTCGTTGCCTTCCTGTTGTTGCTTCCTGAAGCGTTATCTATAGAATAATAATCCAAAATTCCTTAGTAAAGGTTATGGTTCTAAAACTACTTATGATATCTATGACATTATCATTATGACATTATCATATTGTTTGAACAATCAATCACGTGTTCTTTGTTTTCAGAATATGATGTTGTACCTTACACAAGTGGGAGAAATCTCATAATGTGTGCAAGGAACAACAATATTATTGGCATCTCTTGACCGCAAGGTAAAAGAAACTAATAATTCTACTAGTACTTAAGCACATTAGATGTTTAATGCCCTACTACATGTAAATAAGAATTCTACTAGGACTTAAACACGTGAGATGTTTATTGCCCTACTACATTCTAATAATGATTCTACTAGGACTTGAACATGCAAGATGTTTGTTGCCCTACTACATTCAAATGTCATGATATACTGTGAAGATACTTTAACATTTGACTACATGTTTTAGTCAACATAATTATGGTTATATCATAATGATCTATAGAATTCAAGTGTTTGCGTTCGTGATTACTTTTGGTTAGTATAATTATACTTACATGTTAAGACATAATTATAAAGTCCTTGAATTAATCAATGATTTATAACATAAAGTATATAGAGTAAAATGGTTATGTCTTCTAGTTAACACATAAACATAAGGAATTTGAATTATTCAAAGATTTATAATGTATTATTGACATGTTATATTTTCTAGTTAACACATGAACATATAATTGTTAAACATTTATGTCTTCTTGTGAACACGTGAACATAAGGTTCTTGTATTGTTCAGTGAATATACATTATTGCATGCACTTGGTTTTTTAATACTTAATAGCAATTTGGCTTGACCCAATTGACAAGTATTTGGTCCAAAGAGAATTAAATTATCTATGGAATTCTGATATAGTTTCACAATTCTAATACTCATAGAATACCACTTCATTATGGTATGTCTAATTTGTTGGATCAAACCTTATTCATATTGTTTGGTTTATGATAGCTTTAATTGCTCTACCTCCAAAACATATCAAGGTTAGAAATTGCGTGTGTCATGGATTAACTCAATATAGTTCAAACCTATAAGGTATTCAAGACAACACATAACTGAAAACCCTAATTCATTAGGGATTTTAGGTTTTCCACTCAAACCAATTGAATCCTAAATCCTTTTGGATTTTTTTATTGTTCTACACTTCCTAGCTTGAAGATTGTAGTTTCGGTGTTCTTCCTAGTTTGACGAAACACAAAACTGTTGCTTAGATTTTTGGTTAAAGAGTGATACTTAATTAGAGTTTTTCTATAAACCTTAATTTGAGTTGTTGGAAGGAATTCCATTATGTCTTGATTTAAGTTCTGAATTTGTTAAAATCTTATGAAGCATTTTATTAACAAATCTAGTGATGAGAACTTAAAATGTATTTTGTGGTTCCCAATAAGAACAATTTATTGTTGCTTAAATACATAGTATTTAGAGAATTGTCTCTACTTACAAAAGTAAGTGAGAGTATATACATATCTCAAAATTTTTGAGAACAAAAAACTTAACCTTCTAATATTCACTTATTAATGTCATACTAAGGTTAAACATGTAAATGTCGACCAAAGTATAATGATTACTCTCATTCATAAATCCGCAAGGATGCCTTATCACTTGAGCGATATTTTTAATATCAATGTTGAGGGATATAAGTTAGAAGATTGTTGTAAGTCAGCTAACTACTAAAACACATTATCACATCTTGAATCTGATAAATGTTTTAGAACTATGAATGATAAGATGCAGTCCTTAAAAGGCAAATCAAGTTTTGTGATTGATTGTTATTTTGCCTAACAGTTAACCTATGAGGTTGGAATGAGTTTCTTTTATAGAAAGACTCACAAGGATAAAATTGTATACATATTAATGCATGGCATTTAATAAAAAGTTTTTAATCATACTTAAGCAATTGACTGTGATTAAATTTTCTTATATGTACTTGCATTAATGATATAAAGATAATTAATTGTCATACTTGTTTCTTTGTATGAGGAATATGACAATTTGATTTTATAACTCTTTCTTTATGATTATCTTTTGCGAGGACGGTGTGTAATCAAAAGAGTTATGAATTTATATTATCTTTATGTAGTATACAAAATCTGAGCAATCCATGTTTTGGATTGGATCATGCATCCAGGAGCTGAGATCTTGAATTTAATTACAATATGAGTCTGTTGAATTAAGATAACTCTTGAGTACATCTGACATTGAGTGGGAGCAATGTGTTTTTCCTTAAAATTTACATGTTGAAGATATCATTCCATTTAAGCTAGATATTAATCCTTAAGCTTGGAATGAAACTTCACTTGGAATTTAGGGAATAAAACAAACAACCTTGAAATATATGTTTATATAGAATAAATAAATGCGGAAAAATTAAGTCTAACACAAATGCAATATATCATTCAAGCAAGTCTTAAATGGTATATTTCACTTGGAGTAATTTATTACATGGATGAAAACCTTATGTTTTTAACAAAGGATTCATCATGTATAGATATTATATTATGTATAAGACTAGTTGTTGCTTTTGTATAAGAACAAAGATGAGCTGACAAAAACAATATCTAATTGAGAGTGTTTAGATCATTTTTAATACAGATGTTTACGAATTATAAAACATAGTGTTGTATAAGTACAAATGATGCTAGAGGATTATTAATACTAGTTGTAGTAGGATTTCATTTTTTATGATAAATCTGCTAACTAGTTATGCTCAACAAAGAGCATTGTTGCATTACACATTAAGAAAATACTTTACACTTTTAGAAACTGTAAAGATGACTGTCAGTATGTCGTTGATTTCTAATACCTCATGCAAGGTAGGGCGACATCTCCATACTATAACTCTTGCAATAGTATGAGCATATGAGATAAGACACTCATCTTATATTTCAAATCCCTCACTATATGTGAAATTTGAAACAAGTATTCGGAAAGTTTACTCAGATGACTATTTAGTTTTTCTTATAAAGAAAGGTTGAGAATGTTGGAAACATTAGGATTCAACTTACTAAACTAGTCTCATGCATATATGTTTTAGTATTTCGATAATTGGGATTGAAAGACAATTTTTACTTTATGATGAATAAAGATACTTGGTATTTGTTATTCATTCATATAATAATTGTTATAATATATTTTCATGTTTAATCCTTGAATAATTTTATTATTCTAAATATGTCCATTGTCGGTTAACAATATGGGAATATTGTTATGTAAGGCAAAAGTGAGTGTTGGTTATATTCTAACAAGAATGTGGATTGTTCCCGCCAAACTTATATGTATTCACTCGATATGCATATTGGATATCCCAACTTTCAAACATTTACTTTTGGATCCTTGTCATAAGTAAAATATTGAAAATGGTTTGTTAAAGTCTTCCTTAGACTTGAGATGCAAGTAAGTTCCGTTATGTGTGGATATCATTTTTTTTGTAAGTATACGCAAAACGCTATCTGAATAAGGTAGCTATAAAGGCTATATTTCAGAGTGATGTGAAGCAGCATCCACAACACTTGTAGTCAAATAAAGGATTTGTTACTCCACTTGATATGTGCAGAAAGATACCATGACGCCTCTCCAGAATTAATAAGATAATTGTTCGGCCGAACCCAAAGGGTAATGCAAGATGATACTTGATTACATTTGGTATATCTAATTAAATTCTATAACGAGATTCTAAATGGTTAAACTATATGGAATGATTTAAGATCCATATCCATGGTTTAACGGTATCTATAACAAATGATGATTAAAGCAAGACATTGAATGACCATGCTACTGAGAAACTTTTATGAAACTATTCTCTCAGACACTTTTAGTTAAAAAGCGAATGAGAGCGTTTGCTAGGCGTTTCCGTCGTTAGTTTTGTGTGCCATTCGACACACCAACTCCCAAGTGGGAGTTGTTGGTTTGTGGGAGTTGTAAGCACACGTAAACAGCTAAAAGTGTGTGAGCCTATGGGGGAACACATGATAAACACGGGTGTACGTGTCGAACGTATTATTAATACTTGAATAACATTACCCGATATGCATGTTACTTGACCCGATCATAGCTCACGACCCATGGGCTGTTTAGATAGTTTAATGGGTCGGTTTGTTTGAGTTGCCATGGGCCTAGAATACTCAAAACTGATCGGGCATAACGGTGGGTTTTTTTGGTTTCATGTCGATCAAGAAAGAACACAAACAATGAGTTGGTTGTTTAAACTATATAAACAAAACAGACCCCACTTCAACATGCACGATTATATATTATATCCCTAAACTATCCAATCTGTTTTTCTGTCAAATTCTAAGTCGACTTGCATAAAGTCGATTTATTGTTTGTTTGATTTTCTAGTTCCTAAACTTGTATTGATTCAAGAGCTTTAGGTGCTAGATTGATTGGAGGTTTTCTTGTTCCATGTTCCTGGTTTGAATCGTTTGGCAGCAAGGTTTTCTTTTGGTTCCTAGTCGTGGTGCGTTCTCGGACAAAAGACAAGGGTGGATATCGGATAAACTTTTTCCGATATCGAGTAAGATTAAAAACAGCTTCTTTGGCTGTTTTGGTGATCTCGGATAAGAAGCAAGCTTGTCTTGAGTGGGTTTCTTGTTCATGTAATATTCAAGTGATTGTCAAATTGTTGATTGGGTTTTAATTACGTTATCGACTAGCTTCAGTATCGAACGTATACGTTATCGGGTTTGTGTGTGATACTCATAGAGGTATCTATCTTTGATACTTGGGTTTTGTATTGGTTTCTTGTTCGTTACTTAAGTTCAATTGCCAAGCAAGGTAGTTTCCTATTACCCTTTTATTCATTAATTGTTTATTATACGTGTTAACCTAATTGTAATTACTAGATCCATGTCCGCTGTGTACTCGTAAAGGTTAATTGGTTAACTTAGTTCTAAAATCCCAACAAATCTGACACTGACAACATTCTTGTTAGCCTTCGAAACAGTGTATGAACTCACAGTTATAACTTTGTCTCGAAACAGTGTACTTAAAAGTACTAAATTCATCCCGTCTCAAACTGCACTAACAACAACACATTCGGTTATGGCACAGTACGTGACATTATCGTTGTCGAGACAACGGGTCCGTCATGACTTATGAACACAATTGGTCCCTTAGTAGAAATACTTCCAGTCTTCCATGTAATTTAAATATGATAAAGTTGATAATATTCATGAGTTGATGTTGAGGGGATTTGGGTGAGCATGTTGTGTTTGAAAAGACTAACCTGAGTTCGAGCCATAACTCTTCAAAATCATGCTTTTTTTTCTTAATTTTTTTTTTCAAAAGTTTACCAAAAACGACATAAAACCCCTACCACTTCATAACTGTAAACCATGAAGTCTATGTAAAACAAACATTTATATCTTTTACATTTGTGTACCATACTACCATTTGTTATATTATTTAAGTTTAAGAGCACAAGGTGGCATAACTAACCAAAACTCCTCATTCGGGGCTCACGGGTGTCACATCACTATAACAAACTTTCACAACTAACAATCCTCCCACTCATAACTAACTTCAACTTACTCATTTAGGTCCACCACTTTACGAAAATACAAATATTAAAAATATAAATAAGAGAAAAAAAAAAAAAAAAAAATCGACAAATCAACTTCATCGTGCATACGAATTGAAGAAGATAAAATGGCAAAGGATGAAGAAGGGGGTCATTGCTAGCCATGACAAGCTTGCCAAGTCACCACAACGAGCCACGGCGAGCTCCACACCTTGTGCTCTAAGGGTGTTCCGAATTATAGTATTTCAGAGTTGTTTCAATCGAAACATCTATTATACATATTACAATGATAATTTGCTAGTCTTTTTACTTTTTTAGATACACATAAGAACTTTATAATTCTCTTACCAGATATTAGTGGAATTAAATAAAAATTAATTAATGTTGATGCATTGAAATATACTTTTTCTTACTAATTTATTGCATGGTGAATTAATACAAATAAACAATTATGGTCCAGTAACTTAAATTTTCAAATCGAGGTACGCAGACCGCAGTGCATTAGAATTGTGGGTACAAATGTAATTTCTCAAGTAAACAGCTTCATTGATTTTAGAACGCTCATCCGTACAACGTTTTATATTGGAGCTTTTTTGTCAACTTAAATGCCTTAGGCTAGTCCCAGTCGTGACCCTGTCATCCGTACCACGCCGCCTTTTCTCTCCAAATGATCTATCATGACCGGGATGCCCCGGTTACTGACCCAAGTTTTTTTAAATATCAAAAGATAATATATTTTTGTATTTGTGTGTTTAAAAATATCGGTCGAGTTTTCACCCGATATTGCGTTTTAACATATGATGACCGATGTGATGACCTTGTCTTTGCAATGAGTCGACCGACCTCAACATCGGTTGAGGTGTAACTTTTGCGTGACCGACCGATGTTTTTATACGATTGCTACCAAATTTTAAACTTTCCAACCAAACAAAGCTTGTTTTTCAATAGGAGTTTTTTTTTTTTTTTTTTTTTCTAATCAAAATAAAAGCTAAACAGGTCCGGAGCTTCTTCCATTGGGTTGGAAATATATAAACCAATATATGTGTTTTAGTCTACTAAAAGAAGAAGAAATGACTGATTTAGCTGAAATACTTTTCATGTTGGGAATACTTACAACCATTCTTCCTATTCAAATCATTCAAGCTGTTAAGGTTGAAGTACTTTTCGATATGGAATGTCATAATGTTTTTTGAAAAGTTTGCAACGGTTGGATTGGCTAGAAGAAATGGAATATCATATAGTAGCTTGTGTTCTTTGCTTTAAACACGTCATTTAACAACACATAAACAACTAAAGAGTTTGTATCAACTTTAGAAAAGAAAGTGCAAGAGTTTTAAGTTTACGGTGTTACTTTCATTTGTAATACTACCTATTCTCTCCCAAATTATGTAATAGTTTGTTAGTCTCCAATTTTTATCAAAAGAAGTATTTGAGTAAAAACTTGTTTCTTCCATTGTTCATTATTTTTCCACCAAAATATTTTAGTGAGCAATTTATTATTATTATTATTATTATTATTATTATTATTATTATTATTATTATTATTATTATTATTATAAAACCTCACTTCATTAGAAAACAAAGGAAATTACAAGAAATTAGTGGGGAGCCGAGAAACTAACTGGCTCCCACCCTCTAGCAATAGCAAAACAAATCCTACTAAAAATATAGTTAGCACTGCAACAATATCTTGAGTGACCGAGAACTTATGAGACGCTCAAAGAAGGTCACCGCCTCCTTCTCGAGTTCACCAAAGGAAGAGAAGAGAAGAAGGGTGAACCCATATCCAATATCAAGACATTTGGTTTCGTGCTTGCACGCTTATGTGTGCGACTTTGTAGGCCTCAAATCTATCAACCTTATCACAAACCCAACACGTATATCACGTTATGCGTAGAACATGTTAACCACAAACACAAACTATGCGTAAAGATGAAGAAGAAAAGATTAAGAAGATGGTGACTTGATGTAATGAAACCGTGTATGTAAAGAGAGAAAGATGAACACAATATGTTGTATATTCCAAAGAAAACACACACACACACACACACACACACACACACATAAGCACACCCTCAAATGAGACTTTGAGGGTATATATATATACAAGATATAAACGCCTAATGGGCTTTCCATGGCTTCGTGGATATGGGTTGAAATGGATTGGATGACAACTTGTACAAGGCTAGCTTAACATAACTTCTAGCCATTTAGCTTAGTCCAATCCACGAGCCCGTTGACTATTCTAATACGATATCTAACACACGTTACAAAGTTCCTAAATGTGAATGACCATCACTTCTAATAAAAACTATTAAGGCTAACAATCTCCCCCTAAGGGGTGGTCATTCAAAAGATGCTCCACTTGATTAGGTCTTTACTTTCCTTGAGCTTGAACTTTGCGTGTAGATATAGAATAGTTTGGATTCTTTGTTCCTTCATGCTTTGTGATCAGTTAATGTGGTATAGAGCCATTGTCAACTTCGTTGGTTAGGTGTCTCCACGCCTTTCTCCACCATGCTCACACTTCTATTTGACTTTGAGTTTCCAATGATGAAGTTCTCGAGTCTTTATACTTTGTAGATTCTTTGACATTGACGAAGAATCATCTTAAACTTTTGTTTCCTTTGATTTTGATGAGAACTTGCATGTGTTGTTGGTACGAGCATGTGGAGAATCTGCACGATCAATCCGCTCCGGAGCTTCCATAAGAAGAAAACATAAAACAAAGTTAGTAATAAGCGGATTCCAGACTTACAAGTTTGAATTTCGAGGGTGTTAACAAAGATAGTGTGAAAACACATCTCTAATTCTTACAAAGGCCGTTCCTAAACTGAGTCCCAAGTGAGATAACGCGATATATCAAGTACATCTACATTCGGATGAGTCATTGAAGTACACCAAGCATCACTCCACGATCAGAGACCGTTTGAGACACACTAAGCGTAATCCACGGGAGTTACGAAGTGACCGCTCGTGGTGCTAGATGTTGACCCGACAGAGTTTCCATTCAATCATTGAAGATCACGGATGTGAAACTTCTCATAAATGTTCGGCAGATTGCTAAGATCTGCGTAGGACTCTAGAATATATCACTTGTGTCCTTATTAATGAACAACAAGCGATGTCATGTCATGTGTTCCTATGAGATCTTTTGATGAATCTCGTGGCTCTAGACTCAATAAGTGCATTTTGGTTTTCCGGCGGAGACTAGGAGAGGGTCTCCTTCTTCAATACCAATGATCTCTAAGAGAAAGCCGACAGCCACGTAGGGTTCCCAGTGAGAATGAAACAAATCCTTTTAAGAGGAATTGAGTAGCTAGAAGGTTTAGTGCAGTGCGCCACTGGGTCTATGACGTCTTTGTCTTCAATACCGGCGTCATCTAAGTGACAACCAGTAGCATATGTATTGAACCCGGTTTCTGCCCTAAGGTTGAATATGGAGGGCTATTTCTTTTCACCATTTTTCATTACATTTCTTTTTAATTCTTTAACCCCTTCTTTCTCCTTTCTCATATTACTCCCTATTTCAATCATACCTAAGGACTTCTAGTTCTAAACTATTGGTGATGTCCTTGGGTAGATCCCTCCGGCTCTGGCGGATCATAGGACGGTTATTCCTATCCTTAGTCACCTTATAACTCCATGATGTCCTATTGTTGCCATAAAACCTTTTTCTTGAAAATCTCTCAAGTGTTTATGATTGAAAACATGTTTGAAACACTCGAGAGTTTTATATTTTCGTAAACACTCCCCTTCACATGTGCTTATATGTTTTGACATAAACCGCACATAGAGGGTAGAGATCGCACTTTTGAATTGATCGACTTTAAATGAACTAGACCGATTCGAGACACGTTTACATCACTAGAGAACTAGCTTGAAATTATTACCCGTCTGGTCAAGTCCATAGAAAGTTTCTCGAGATGGTACATGATTCCTCGTCAATTCATTGGTTTCAACTGAGTCGAGCTCTTTTGAGAATCAAATAACGATCATTAAACTTTTTGATCACATCTTAATCACGTCACCTCCTCCTCAAAAATAGCATATATGTGATATTTTTTATATCAACTGATTAAACATCATTTTTAGAAACTTTTGGGGAGACAAACGGATTTGATTTAAGCATGAATTTGGAACATTTTTGTTTTATACTCCCCCTTTAATAAAGCATAATCAATTAAAGGGTTTTAGAGGGAGTTATCTTGAGCACAAAATATTTTGAAAGATTTTGAAAATCTTTTTGAACAATCTTGAAAAAGTGCTCAAGATGATGATGATTTCTCACCGCTTTAAATGTAGTGCATCAAGCGTACATTTGATTTTTTCTTTAAAACACATGAGTTTTGATTTGCAAGTAACCAAAAGTCATCATTTTAGTCCGGGTTTCGTACTGAATTATACGAAAGCCATCTTTAAAGAAATTTTGATAAACGACATGTTTTAGAAAAACATTTAAAGAACTCTCGCTCAAGCATCTGTACATGCCCGTATCATTGTTGAATGACATTGCTAGAAACGTACAGAATATCGATTATACAAGAGACATGTCGTGAGAAGAATATTTTTGTATTTTTGATTTTCTATTGTTTTGTATTTTTGAAGGTTTTATATTTTTATATTTTGCTTTTGTTGGTTTTTCAAATTTTGTATTTTGTTTTTCAAAATATTTACAATAAGCTTTTGGAAAATCATTTTCAAGAAGATTCGAGAAGACGTTCTAACTCCTCGTGGGTTAGGCTTCGATTCCAATTCGTCGAACTAAATCGTCAAACCTTTCTTTTGGAAGGACTTTAGTAAATATATCGGCGAGTTGGTAACTGTCTTCACGAAAATAATTCAACAAGACCTTCTTCCACATGTTCTTTTATGAAGTGATAGCGGACTCGATATGCTTAGTCTTTGAGTGATGAACAGATTGCATGATATGGCTATGGCACTTTTGAGTCACAATACATAGGTATTTTATCTAGTAAAACCATAATGCGTGAGTTGTGTTCTCATCCATAGAACTTGAGCACAACACGCAGATAGAGACACATATTCGACCCGGTGATTGAAAGTGCAAGGCAATCTTGTTTCTTTGAAGACCGACTTACTAACTTTTCACCCAAAATTGTGCTCCTCCCGATGTACTTTTTGCTATAACTTGGTCACTGCGTGGTCCGTGATCCGAAAAGGCAATTAGATCAATCTGGATTCCTTCGGATACCAAAGACCCTTGTGAATGGATGTCTTCGTGTACCGAAGATCCTTTAACCTCTTTGAGGTGCGGTTCGGTAGGCTTTGCTCGAAGCGTGCTAATAAGCAAACAAAGAAATGAATATCTGTCGACTAGCGAAGGTACATGAGAGAACCAATCATGCTCCGATATTTCTTCGGATCAATAGGTTTCCCAAATAAATCGGCTCCAATTTTCGTGAAGTTACCATTGGTGTTTGATGAGTGTCTAAATACTCATCATTTTGTCTTATTTAGAATGCCAAAACATCCGAAAACACTCAAAATGCATCAAAATGATAAAAATATCACAAATAAGTGTTTTATGTGTTTTAAATGCAAAATATCAAAATCGGTGAAAACGTATCAAGTTTGCATAATTGGCGCTTTAGCCCCCAAGTTTCAAAAGTTGTCAAAAACAGTCCCTGGTAAAACCAAATAAAGAAAAATATCATTTCAAGTCCCTAGGGATTCCTAAGTTGTCAAAATTGGTCCTTGAGATTTAAATTTACAAAATTACAACTTAGGTCCCTTAACTTTCAAAAATGACAAGTTAGGTCCCTAAACTTTCAAAGATTGTCAAGTTTGGCCCTTGGGTTATAAATTCAGAATGTGCATGATTGGCCCCTGGAAAATCAGAAAATGGCTAAATGGTCCTTCAAGAATTGAAGAATTGCAAAACAAGTCCTTTTAATATTAAACCTAGCCTCGCCTTGTCAAAATACACTATGACCCCTGCCATATCAATTGTGACCCTCGACCATTCCCTTTTGAACCCCAAGTCAAACCAATGGTCAAACCCAACCCTTGCCGCCCACCTGCCTTCCCCACTGACTAGCCCTGCAACTCGTGAAATATTCCCATCATCTCACCTTATCCTCCCCTCATCATCATATTCACCCACCTTTCCCACCAAAATAAATGCCACCCCCCTACTTGCTAGTTTCAGAGCCCACTGTCAAAACCAGTTTTCCCGCCAAAATGATCCAAAGGCCAATATGAGCTCTACTCATCCAATGGCTAAAAATATTGATGGGATTTGATCAGAGGACACGTGGAAAGCTATCTAGTGTATAAAAAGAGGAAGAGATGCAAGAGAGAAGGAGTAGTTAGTTTTTTTAAGTTCTTGTATGTCGTTTTTTCTTTAAATGTCTTAATTAGTTTATAAATCTGTAATCTCAAGCTTTATTGTACTAAGACTAAGCCATTTAGTCATTGTAACTCAGTTTCAAGTTTTAATTCAAAGTGTTATTGTGTTTTCAAATTTTATAGTCACTGTTTAAAATTTCAGTTTCCTTTGCTAAAAAACCAAGCTTCAATAAGCTTCATTTAAGTTCAAATAAGCTTACTCAAGCTTATTATAGCTTTTAGTAAGCTTATAAATCAGGATCAATCAATATTGGCCCTTGGTCAAAGAAAGTCAACTGTGCAGAACATTTGGGTCAAGTAGGCATGGAAATGGTTTATGATTGATGCAGGCTGGATTTGGGTTGATTAAGAGGCTATGGGTTGATAGAAATAGGATAGAGGTTCACTGGTTCATTGATTTCAAGCCATAGTGGCTGGGACCTTATGTAAGTTCAAGCCAATTTATTGCATAATCTTTATTTACAGTTACAAATAGTTTACACCTGTTTGATTAGTTGTTATTAGGTTGATTAGAGTCAGTTTTAGTGTCTGCAATAGTTTAATCAGTGGTTAGCTCAGTTTTTATTACAAATCAGTTTCAAAAAGGTGTGTTTGGATCAGTAGGTGAAACTGTTTTAGAGGCTTGCTCAGTGGTTGAGCCTTGTTGTTCTAGGCTTGTTTAGTTCTAATATACTCAATGCTGTCTTAATATTGCACCTGCAAACACCAAAAGTCAAAATCCATTTTGAATCTGTCTAAATCCTTATCTGTTGAAATTTTGGAAATTCAAAAGCTTGATTTATGTTTGGAAATCATTAGCATGGCTTGTCATAGGTTTAATTCATCATAAAACAACATACTCAGTCCTCAAATTGGTATCAAAGTTCAGTTTAGTCAACATTTCAAAACTGTGTCAAAAGTCAAAACTTGCAAAGCCTGTTTTCACCCAACTGACAGGATTTTTCATTGCTTCATTTCTGGGTCTTATCAAGTGAAACATGGGGTTTTAAAACTTCAGTTGGTCCACTTGCTTATTACCATTTTTATAGATTTTTGTGAAATTTTTATAATCTCCAAAACAGCTTGTCAAAATGGTAACAAATGCCCTGTACACACTCAGTTTATAATGAGTGTGCACAGGTAATTTGTGCAGCCCTTGCACCAAGCTCATAAGAGCTTGCCTTGGTCTCATATTTGGTTTGAAGGTAGCTAGCCAGGTCTATTTGAGATTCCAACCATTGGTTTTCTGTTAAAGCTTATTAATAAGCATTTGCATTAGCCACAAAGTAGCACTCAAAAACTGTTTTTGCACTAAGCTCACATCATCAAATCTGTGTAGATTGCAATTCAGAGGTTTAAGATTGTTGTAACTTGTTGCATTTTGGTAATTTTAGCATATTAGAGTTTCTGTTTCAGTTTGGTAGCCTTTGGTTTTCATTTGCTTATTATAAGTGCTTATTTATAAGCACTTGTGATTGCAGTTTCTTATCCCACACACAACCCCCTGTTTTCCTATTTTTCCTAGATTCATAACATTATTTTAGACTTTTCTTGAATTTTTCATATTTTTCTAGGTTTGTTTGCTATTTTTCTTAATTTAAAACAGTTTTTAAGTAATTTTAATTAGCTTTTAATACAATTAATTCGTAAAAAGTTCAAAAAATAATTTTCATTTTCTTAGGTTAAGATAAATATAAAAGTCAAAAAATATTTTTCCAGATTTTCATAGTTTAATTTGTAATTTTAGTAATTTAATTTGTTTAAAATAGTTTAAAATTCATAAAAATAGAAAATAATCGTAAAAATATAAAAATAGTTTTGAAAATTCTCTTTTGTTATTCTAGATTTTTCAAGTCATAATTTTATTTTTCTAGCTTTATTTCATATTTTCTTGTATTTTAGGCTATTATTTAATAAGTAAAAATAGTTTTTAATTAATAATAATTAATTAAATAGTTATAAAAATAATTTTCTTTTTCTAAAAATTTTCTCATATCATTAGGTTTGTAAAAATATCATTTTCATATTTTTAGGATTAATACTGTTTCAGTTTCACATTTTCTAGTTTACGAAAACTAAATGACACCACCTTACAGTTCTCAAGAATTTGATGAAAATTTACCAGTTAAGGACCTTTTACTTTGCATCTCATCAGGAGCCGGAGGCACATGTAAATTCGTCAATGCAACAAATATGGACTCATTCAAGAAACTACAACCGTAACACAATGTGGTTCGAAAATATCGTATTGTAACTATTTTTGCTGACTGGAAACTGGTCAACAAATACTTTGGATGAAAATACTTTGGTCAACAAATACTTTCAATTTTTATTGTGAAAAAAATATTCATTGTAAAAAAACAAAAAAAAATTTCGGAAAAGAAAACAATTTTTCAAAACAACAATTCGGAAAAGAAAATTTCGGAAAAAAAACCAGGAAATTTTTTTCGGGAAAAATATTGTTATAATGAGGATCAGTCCTTATTATGTGTAGATTTAACGAAAGAATTTAACGGACGTTAGCGATAAAGATCAATGGCGTTACATAGTTTTATAATAAGGATCAATCGTGCAAGAAAAATAATGAAAGAGAAAAGGAGTTTGACCCAAACCACAGGGACTAATGGTGTAGTTTACTCTTAAGAAAATTATAAACCAGTCAGATAAAATGGTATATTAATAATTTTGTATGCATATTCCAGCTGAATGGGTGTAATCGAGTCAAGTCGAGCTCAAGCTCGACAAGGCTTGAGCTTGGCTTGAAACAAAAATAGTAGGCTTGAGCTTGGCTTGATAGATTGTCAAGCTTTAATCATCCAGGCTTGAGCTTGGCTTGAATAGGTTTTGAGCAAAGCTTGAGCTTGGCTTGAAAAGCTTGAATGTATACAAAAATATTGTATTCGTAGAAAAGTCATCAAAAAATATATATATTTATAAAGTAATACAAACTAAAACCACATTTGAAAACCAAATTAAATTAATTTAACAGTAATAAAACCAACAATAACATTTTCGTACTAAGTCCAACATTAGAATGAAACATAAGCCAAAGTATTAATTAATGTTGTCATCGATATACTAAGTATAAACAAAAGCTAAAATTATCTAATAGTAGTATATATTTTGGTCTATTAATAATATTCACGATTCATAACTAGAAACTTGTATTCGCTTCTAGATATAAAGCAAGTAAGCAACATCACTCGTCTAAGATATTGTTGTTGCAAATAATTACAACTTTATTTACCATATAAAAGTCTTTCAAGAGAATATTAAATAACTCTTTATGAAGTAAATCCTTATAATTAGAATAATATTCAAATTAGCCCTTAGTTACTTATATGAATTTAATATAAAAAGATATATATACTAAGGCTTGATAAAAGCTCGAGCCAAGCTATCAAAAGCTTGAGCTTGGCTTGTTATATGTATCGAGCCAATTTATTAGGATCGAGCTTGGGCTTGAGCTTGATAAAAGCTTGGCTTGATCGAGTCAAGCTCGAGCTCGAGCTCGAGTTGCTTGATAAAAGCTTGGCTTGATTGCAGCCCTATGTTAGTTGAGTTGGGAGAAGCCTCAATATCTGAATAAGGCAACGAAGGTTCGATTCCCAACTTATCTAAACCATCCGTTTTTGTTTTTTATTTTTAAGTTTACGAAAGTTGAATAATACCCTGCAGATTATCTTTGTGTTACAAATTATTCATATCCTAGATTGTTCACTGTAAGAGCATAAGGTATGGTGTAATTGTTGGCTCGTTGAAATGACATGGAAGGCTTTTTGAAGGCATTTAATGATAGCAACCATACCAAGTATTTTAGCCACTTTACTTTGTGTTGGTTCTTCAACACATATAATGACAAACATCAAAATAGACCACCATACCAAGTATTGAAATGAATTGAATTAATTTTGTTTGGAAAAATAGAAAAGAAAATAAAATTGAGGTGGGTGGGGTCCAAATAGTTATGTTGAAGTTAGTTGTGAGGGAAGGGTATTTTGATGTTGGAGTGTTGAAATGATGTGGCATGTGATGGGGTCCAAATGGCTAAAAAATTGTAACCACCACACATTATGCTCTAACTGTTTATTAAGCCATGGGAACTTGAGATTATAGGTAAAAAAAATTACAGGGAAGAATTTATTTATCAAGCATTAATGTTTTGTTATTGACTTGTGACTAGAAGACCAATTGTTTTAATCTCGACCGAAAACATGGTAAAATAAAACCTTGTTACAATCAACAATCTTCTATTATTCATTTAAACAACCTCTTTACATGTGTTGTATAAAAAGAATCGACATACTTATATAATCTCTATAGAAATTTATACCGCATCCATGATGATGATTCTAATCTTAGGCTTTTTCCACAAACATGCTTCCTTGTTTCCTTTTGCGTTCTTAGTCTCCAAACAAGGTATCTCATGTTCAAGCTTATCACTTTACTTTTTAAGTTTTCAAAATCATCAAACAACACTTTACTCTTTTTATTACTTACGAAATAGCCCAACAAGGTGAACACCAAGTTTCACCTTTATCTCCACACTTTTTTGGGACCATATAAAAAATAGGCACCTGAAACTACAAGCGGAACATCGTGTAAGCTAATGCACTTACCTTTCGTTTGTCATTTCCTTTTCTCACTCGGGCACCGTAAATGCTAAAGTTATTGCTTCAATTACCAACAAGCACAACTTAAGAATAGTGACTGGCGAACACCATCAATTCCAAGCACTACTGTAACAAGCTTTCTAGCATTCGAAGCACTAGTTAGCAAAAGAAATTATGTAACTCTGGATTGCTTTATATCGCAACAACGTACTTATAAGATTCTATATTCATCCCGTCTCGAACTGCACTAACAACCACACATTCAGCTATGGAATAATATGTGACATTTTTGTGTGTGAAGATCGCGTCCGTTATGAACACAATCTTCTTGCAATATAAACCGGCAAAGAAAGACATAACACTTTGTAACTAAATATAAAAAAGTTAAGATTAATAATGTGTGAACGGGTGGGGGGGTTGGCGAAGTGTGTTGTTCAAACATAAAGAAACCAATGTTCGAGCCACAGACCCTTCCTGCTCCCCTTTTTTTTACATAGCCAGCCCTTTTACAATTTAATTTATCACTCCAAATCATGAAGTCTACGTAAGACGAATATTTATAACTTTTACATTTGTGTGCCATTTAATTTATTTTATTTATATTAAACCTAATTTCTCTTTTCTACATGATCTTTATCCATTCTCGATTAGAGAGCGGATCTATTAAAAAGAGGGAAATTTGAAAGTCTAAAAGCCCACTTATAACTCGACACCGTCCACCAACTTCCTCCCTCCTTTTTATTTTACTAATTTCGTCTAGGGGTATATTGGTCATTTGACCCATTTTTAATTTCACCTCAAATTTCAAACGCAAATAACTTTCAAACGACAAACTTTTACGAAAAACCGATTTCACCATAATTTTTAAAATTGATTATCTTTAATTTGGTATAAATCTTGATATATAAATCGAATTTTTTTTTTAAGATTTCAAGTGGGTTATGATTTTCTTGAAATTTCAAGCATATTCGAACCTACTTTTATCTAATTTAAAGGTTGATTTACATAAAATTTAAAACACGAAAGTTGTAGATTTTAGTTCACTCTTTACACAAGTTTTGAATCACCAAATCCGATATGAAATAAGTGAGATATCGCACGTTAAAATGGCGCTTTAGTCATATTTGTTGCACACAATGTGTTTGATAAAATGTCTAGCTTAGATTTTTAGTGTTAAAATTGCGTTAAATGCTCTAAATTTTGTACCACAACGCATCATTAATCATTTTATTAATGTAAGATTCAAAAAGTGATGTTTTTTAGTCGTTAATATAAAATAAAATGCACGTTTTGTTCATCGATTAATCTTGGTTCATCAATCGATGAGCGATGAATCAATCAAAGCGATGAACCAAACCAAAGCGATGAACTAAACCAAAGTGATGAACCAAATCAAACATAGTTCATCGGTTTATTTTGGTTCATCAATCATAGTTTCGCTTAACATGTTGGTGTTTGTTTTGTTTTGTTCATCGCTTTATTTTGGTTCATCAATCACGATTTCGCTTTTAGTTTGGTTCATCGGTTTTGGTTTGGTTCATGAATCATAGTTTTAGTTTTGGTTTGGTTCATCGGTTTTGGTTTTGGTTCATGAATCATAGTTTTGTTTTGGTTTGGTTCATCGCTTTGGTTTGGTTCATCGGTTTTGGTTTTGGTTCATTAGTTTTGGTTTAGTTCATCGTTTGGTTTGGTTCATCGATCATAGTTTCGATTTTGGTTTGGTTCATCGTTTGGTTTAGTTCATCAATCATAGTTTCGCTTTTGGTTTGGTTCATCGTTATTCGTTTGGTTCATCGGTTTAGTTAGGTTCATCGCTTTGCTTTTATGCTTTTTTTAACAGTTTGATTTGGTTCATCGATTCATCACTTTGGTTCATCGGTTTTAATAGTTAAAACATTAACTATTAAAAACGTCACTTTTGAATCTTACATTGAAAAATGATTAATGATGCGTTGTGGGACAAAAATTAGTGCATTAAGCTCAACTTTAACACTAAAATCTAAGCTAGACATTTCATCAAACACCTTGTATGCAACAAATGTGAGTAAAACACCATCTTTAACGTGCGATATCTTACCCATATGACATCGAATTTGAGTGATTTAAATTTCGGGTAAGAGTGAACAAAAATCTATAACTTTCATGTTTTAAGTTTTTCAAGATTCGACATTTATGAGCGTAAAAATAGGGCCGAAAATGCCAAAAAATCAAGAAAATCAAGAACCATTTGATATGTAAAATAAAAAGTTTAAAATATTTATCAAGATTTATACCAAATTAAAGAGAATCAATTTTAAAAATTATGGTGAAATCGGTTTTTCGTAAAAGTTTGTCGTTTGAAAGTTATTTGCGTTTGAAATTTGGGGTGGAATATGAAAACGGGTTAAATGACAAAAATACCCTCTAACCAAATTTAATAAGAAAAAAGAGGGAGTGGGTGGAGGACATGGTAATCAATGATAGGCTTTCAGCCTTTTTTTTTTTTTTTCACTTTGCAAGGGATCTCAACCCTTCTCGATTAACCATTACAACAATCTGATGTAATTCAGATTGATCTTTATTCACTTCCCCTTCCAGTTTGCCTATTTTTAAATAGCCAGCCCCTTTACAATTTATAAATCCAAATCTTGAAGTCTACATATGACGAATATTTATAACTTTTACATTTCTGTGCCATTTAATTTATTTATGTTAAATCTAAATTTCTCTCTTTTATATGATCTTTAATTCTTTATCTATTCTCGACTAACCCTTGCAACAATCTGATGTACTCCATATTGACCTTCTTCCATCCTTTGTGTGGTTGAAACTAAATAATAGAATTTCTGTACGCAAGGCTTTTCTATTTATCTACATCAAGACAATTTAAACAAAGAACACATATGAATGTACCTAACATCGAATGGGTCGTCGCAACGACATTCTAAAACATATAAACACAGTTCAACTTGTTGTATAAACAAGTTCGTAAACCAACTTTTCTTTATAGACACACATTTGTCAACAAACTTGATAAATAAAGTCATATTGTCCTGTAAACGTGATAATCAACTAAAACACCTCAGCAGTTAAATATTGCAACCCCGGTTCGATCCTGTCTCATCGAACACTTTCTTGTTTTATGCATTTTCTATATTTACCCCAAAAAGTACTAATCGAGGTTATTGTTAGTCTTCTTTCTTGACACAAAGTTAGTATCTAAAAATGCTACACTGTAACTAAGATTAGCTAATGATAATTAGATCTCCAAATATACTGTATCATGAATACACATTGTATACACTCAGCATTTGATACATACTAAGATTGGGCATTGGCTTTTTAATTTTAACATTCCGAACCCAATATGCAACATCCTGTAACTTATTGTACTCATAATATTTTCATCATTTCCTATTCGTGTTCGAGCAATGTAATCGCTAGGTTCATTGCTTCCGTAACAAATTCAATATTCCGCAAGTTGACTCGAATCACACTTGATGCACTAGTTAGCAACCTTTGATTCAACTGGAGGTTACTTTGTCTCGAAACAATTTACCTGCAAGGCACTAAATATATGAAAGAGCTTGTGTCTCAAACTCTCAATGGTTCTTTAAGTTGTGTTAAAAGTTATCAACCAAATGTTTGTGAGTTCAAATTCTGCTTAAAATATATGAGATAGATTTATTATGTTTATAATGTGAAATAATTAATTATTTTTAAAAAAAATTAAAAAGTTAAGGTATTAAATACATCTCGTCACAGACCGTATTAACAGCCAGACATGATGGTTTGGGATAATACGCGACCTTATCGTGTGTCCTTACTTATATTGGATATATTTAAAGCAATTCATGCGTGGTATAAACTAGATGGAGGATGCCTGAGTTGGTAAAACTCCTGGCTGAGCTTGTAAAACAACTCTGTAAAGGTTCGAGTCTCAAGTCAGTCTTATATTCTTCTTTTTCTTTTTTGTATTAAGTTTACGAAAACTAAATGACACCACCTTACAGTTCTCAAGAGTTTGATGAAAATTTACCGATTAAGGACCTTTATTTTGCATCTCATCCGGAGGCACATGTAAATTGTCAATGCAACAGATATGGACTCATTCAAGAAACTACAACCGTAACACAATGTGGTTCGAAAATATCGTATTGTAACTATTTTTGCTGACTGGAAACTGGTCAACAAATACTTTGGATGAAATGTTCGAAGAAAAGCCTAGTGAGAGTGCTTGCGCTTGTTGCTAGCACTCTCACTCGATCTTAACCACGTGATGGACGTTACCAACGTTGACATTTAAAAGGCTGACTCAGTTTTACTAGACTAGTTTAGTTGCTGGATTCAGTTAACATAACTTTCGCGCGATATATGTTATGTCTCATTATCGTCTAAACGAATAAAAATCATTGTTGCATGACAGTGACACTCGCTCAAGAACTTGTGTGGTGTATCAAACAAATAATAAAAGCATTGTTTTCAATTTCAAGTATGAGCAATCAAAAGATAACCAATTTTCTTTACACAAGATAACATGGCTTCGAGATAGGGTTGAGCATTTGAACGTGAATGATGGTATTGAACCGGAATCGTACTGAAACGGTACTGACTTTTTATACACGGTATGGGACCGGTATAATGAATCGAATAAAAAAAACAGGATCATTAATACAATATCGGTACCAAAGCGGGTTACTAGCGACAAAATTCCCATAATTTGAATAGTCATGTTAAAAAAAACAATTTATCCAAACACCCATTAGACTCGTTCCATATAAGCAATAGTCATGTGAAAGATAAAAAATGTTCCCAAAAAAAAAAATACTGTGACACCTATAGATACTTCATAAAGCCTCCCAAAATAAAAACCTAACCTATTTTATAAGTTTTGGGACATTTGTAAGTTACGACTATCTTGATAATGTGTTATTTAATGTTTGTTGCGTTTTCTGACACGTTGTGAATCTAAATCACTCGAAAATGCACTAAATTTGTAAAAAGAAAATTGGTTAAACAAAAAACGGGAAGAGCTGGATAGGTACCAATTTCCGGCACCAGTAATGTGAGACTGTTTTATTAATGATTTGTTTACCTTATGTTTTTCATTGAAAACCATTATAAGAGTTAGTTATAAATAAAATAACAAGTATCACTTACTCTTTTTTCTTAGTGAGTCGTTTGTTGGTACATTGCTTCCCTTTGAATAGAGAAACCAAGGTTCGAGTCCTGACATGCCTTCAACTATCTTTTTATTAGGCAAAACACAATGGTAACCTATGTCACCCATGTCACATCAGCTTTCTTTCTCCGACGACCTGATGACGACCTAGTTGTCACAGTAGTGACCTCAGATTTTTTTTAAATAATTAATTCAAATATTTTTAAAAACAAAATTAAACTTCATTAATAAAAATACTTAACATTACAACAATAATTAAAAACTTAAACTAATAAAACGTAGACGTTACAATAATTATTAAAAACTGAAACTTAATAATCCAAGTTGTAACGTTCTTTGATTGTTGCCTTAAGTTGTTGAAGTTCTTGTAGTTGTCGTGCGGGCATAGTTGGGTCGAGGGGTGTGTTGTAGAAAATTAAATCTTGCGTCCGGTTTGATTGTGCTGTCAATGCAAGCTGCTGACGTTGGAGCTCAAGTTTCTCCCTTTTGAACTCCTCGGCTCGCCTTGCCCTTGCCTCTGCAAGCTCCAACTCTTTTTGCTTCAACTTTATGTATTCCTCTTCCATATTCTTGTTTTTTTCCTTACTTGAACTTTTGAACTTGAAAAAGTTCTTGGCCATATTAGTAACAAATGATGTTGGTGGCTCGGGTGCTTTCTTCTTGGCTGCGTCACGACCTTTTGGTCGTGATTCTCGAGTCT
Source organism: Chrysanthemum lavandulifolium (assembly GCA_022545495.1). NCBI lineage: Eukaryota > Viridiplantae > Streptophyta > Magnoliopsida > Asterales > Asteraceae > Chrysanthemum > Chrysanthemum lavandulifolium. The sequence continues at coordinate 234,446,396 of CM040238.1, read as the reverse complement.
CTTCTTCTTCGAATCATCCACGTCTTGGGGATTAAAAGGACCTTTGTTGACCCGAGGTGGTTTCCAAGTCTTGGATTTCTTCCGACTATTCGGGTGAAAGCGAGCATCTCAACAGTTTTCCAAGCGAATGCTTCCTCAAACTTTCAACACTCCTTCAACGTAAACTCATGCTTGTGAATCACACGGTATTCGTTACAAGCCTTTTCATAGTCGTCTTCGTCATTCTCACCGCTTGGTGATTCTTCTTGATATTATCCATAATTGCACAAAAGAAACCAACCCTATAACGAATCCTACCCTTCCATTTGGTCGTTATGGAGTCGTACGTTCTTGTTGAACGAGTTTCATTTTCAAAGTACGCTATCACCTCATCCCAAAACCCACTCCGGTTGATAGCGTTCCCTTTAGCCGAATTTTTCGACACATGTATCCAAGCTTTACAAAGTGCGACCTCTTCCTCTTTTGTCCATGCTTCGACCTTTTTGGTTGCAACATTCTTGCCCTTGTCCTTTGTAGCCCGTTTTTAACCCTTCTTTGATTTGACGGGTGACGTCTCTTCGACACCGTCTTCAATACGAATAGAACCGTGGTATGAACCGTGCACCGAGCCTTGGCCCATCGAAGCATCTTGAGTAGGGTATTGTTTAGACGTGTAGTTTTGAGGAGGGAATTCCATAAAATGATCAAAATCCATATCAAGATTAACACCATGAAGCGGTGAAAACAATTGATTAGGTTGGGAAGATTGGGAGAAATCCATGTTAGGATGATATGACGACCCGCTTGGTGATTGGTTTTGATCGAGCACCCGCTTTTGAATATGAAACACGACTACAACAACCCAACCAAAATCAAAACCCATTTTACGACTACAACAACCCAACCAAGGTTCGAGTCCTGACATGCCTTCAACTATCTTTTTATTAGGCAAAACACAATGGTAACCTATGTCACCCATGTCACATCAGCTTTCTTTCTCCGACGACCTGATGACGACCTAGTTGTCACAGTAGTGACCTCAGATTTTTTTTTAAATAATTAATTCAAATATTTTTAAAAACAAAATTAAACTTCATTAATAAAAATACTTAACATTACAACAATAATTAAAAACTTAAACTAATAAAACGTAGACGTTACAATAATTATTAAAAACTGAAACTTAATAATCCAAGTTGTAACGTTCTTTGATTGTTGCCTTAAGTTGTTGAAGTTCTTGTAGTTGTCGTGCGGGCATAGTTGGGTCGAGGGTGTGTTGTAGAAAATTAAATCTTGCGTCCGGTTTAATTGTCTTTGTCAATGCAAGTCACGACGTTGAGCTCAAGTTTCTCCTTTTGAACTCCTCGGCTCGCCTTGCCTTCTCCGCAAGCTCCAACTCTTTTGCTTCAACTTTATGTATTCCTCTTCCATATTCTTGTTTTTTTTCCTTACTTGAACTTTTGAACTTGAAAAGTTCTTGGCCATATTAGTAACAAATGATGTTGGTGGCTCGGTGCTTTCTTCTTTTGCGTCACGACCTTTTGGTCGTGATTCTAGTCTCTTCTTCGTAATCATCCACGTCTTGGGATTAAAAGGACCTTTTGTTGACCCAGGTGGTTTCAAGTCTTGGATTTCTTCCACTATTCGGGTGAAAGCAGCATCTCAACAGTTTTCCAAGCAGAATGCTTCCTCAAAACTTTCCAACACTCCTTCAACGTAAACTCATGCTTGTGAATCACACGGTATTCGTTACAAGCCTTTTCATAGTCGTCTTCGTCATTCTCACCGCTTCCGTGATTCTTCTTGATATTATCCATAATTGCACAAAAGAAACCAACCCTATAACGAATCCTACCCTTCCATTTGGTCGTTATGGAGTCGTACGTTCTTGTTGAACGAGTTTCATTTTCAAAGTACGCTATCACCTCATCCCAAAACCCACTCCGGTTGATAGCGTTCCCTTTAGCCGAATTTTTCGACACATGTATCCAAGCTTTACAAAGCGCGACCTCTTCCTCTTTTGTCCATGCTTCGACCTTTTTGGTTGCAACATTCTTGCCCTTGTCCTTTGTAGCCCGTTTTTAACCCTTCTTTGATTTGACGGTGGACGTCTCTTCGACACCGTCTTCAATACGAATAGAACCGTGGTATGAACCGTGCACCGAGCCTTGGCCCATCGAAGCATCTTGAGTAGGGTATTGTTTAGACGTGTAGTTTTGAGGAGGGAATTCCATAAAATGATCAAAATCCATATCAAGATTAACACCATGAAGCGGTGAAAACAATTGATTAGGTTGGGAAGATTAGGAGAAATCCATGTTAGGATGATATGACGACCCGCTTGGTGATTGGTTTTGATTGATACTAGGACGACCCGGTGGGAAATATGGACGATTGACGTAAAATGGGTTTTGATTTTGGTTGGGTTGTTGTAGTCGTGTTTCATATTCAAAAGCGGGTGCTCGAAAACGAATACCCCGATTTTATGGTGGTGCAACACCGGTTAATTCAAACGGTGGATCCGGTGAGAAATTCAAGTTCGGGGAATTTTGGGGAAGTTGAGATCGTCGGTTTTTTGATATGGGAGTTTTTCTTTGTGACATGATGAATATTGATGAGAAGTTGTTTGAATTGTGTTTAAAATTGTGTGTTTAAAAATGTGTTTGAGGTTGGTATTTATAATGTTGTAAAAGTGGTCAAGTTTATTTATTTATTTTTTATTTTTATTTATTTTTTTACAAACGGTACATTTTTTGGCTTTTTGTTGCTTTGATACTCGGTTGAGAAACCAACCTAGTTCACGCCAACCTTCCCCTCAACCTTGCTCAACCGATCACCCTACAATGGGGCAACCTAGCTCAACCGAACACTCAACCCACTCGGTTGACCTTCCATTGTGTTCAGCCTTATAAGTTTAGTAAAACTACAAAACACCACCTTTACTTTTCAAACTTAACCACTACCGAATGGAGAAACCCTTATCCCTAGTAACTATTTGTTATTTTAACTTTTAGTTTTTTAACCTGTACACAAGGACAAAGTTAAGATTTTCGAGAAGGTATTGTACAATGATCTCGCATAAATTTCTTCTATCAAAAGTAACAAAATTTAAACATGAAAGGAATTACGGGCAAAAACTGAAATAGCACAAAAATATTATTGAAGATCGCACGTATACTTTGTTAAAAAAAACTTTACCGAATTAGTTTATCTTGAGACAGTGAATTGAACTTATATGAAACCAAATTCATTTCGCCTCGAAGAACAACCACAAGTACATTCACTTATGGAATAATACGTGAACTTATTGTGAATCAAGACAGACCGTTAAGAACACAATGAGCCCCAAAAGAAAATGACAAGGTAAAATAAATACTTCTAATTACTTTAAATAGTAAATGGCTGAGAATATAGATATGTGGATCGTGTAGGGGAGTTGGCTAAGTGACTTACTTACACACAGATGACCAGTGTTCGAGCCAATTCCCATAAACTCCATTTTTTTTTTCTTAATGCATGTTTTAATCATTACTCTAAAAGAGTTATCGAAATGACACATCACCCCTTCCCCCTATGCCTTTGAAACTGTCATTAACAACCGAGTTTTTTGGTTTGTTCTAGAATCAAATACAAAGAGAAAAGACAATATAGCAAGATAAATATTTAACACAAAATACTTAAAGAATCTGTTTGTTTTTTTGTTCTAGAGTCAAATACGAAGAGAAAAGACAATATAACAAGATATATTTATCGTATATAAACACAAATGTACTCAAACAACGACTATTTATATAGAAAAAGTTAACGTAAATGCTACTCGGCCGCTGTGATTATGACATCATAAAACACAACAATAACATACTCAATCCCGTCGGGGTGGGGTATGGGGCAAGTCAACTTTGAAACACATTAGCCACAATTCAACTTGTCGTATCATTGGCCATATATCAACTTTCCTTTGCAAATACATTCGTCAACAAACTTGGATAATAAAGCCACACAACCTCATAATCAGCTATAGTCTATAGATATAAATACGTTTGATATTAGATTGCTTAGGACCCAAAATTTAAGTCTGCTGTGGTAAATGGTGGTAGCGTTTTCACAATGACCGTGTCGCTTTGTGGGGTAAGGTGATTAAAAACTTCACGGAGATAACGACAACCTCCATTTTCGTTCGGTTTGAGGTCTTCGTGTTTGGAATGGTGTCGTTAGATGTGGTTATGATATTGATCGATGGGAGTTTCTTTCACTAACGCTTTCTCTCATAAAATCTCGATTGGGGAACAACCATGACAGCTCTTGGTTTGAAGTTCTCGGCTGCATTTCCACGTCTTTATGCCCTCGAGGTGTGCAAAGATTGTAAAATTCATGATCGTTGGTATTGAAAAAGTTGTATGACATTTACTTTGTTTAATTTCTAACAAAATATTCTAAAGTAATTATATAAGTGCTAATTATATACTCCCTCCGCTCCAAATTATAACTCCATTTTTGACTTTTCAAAGTCTTTTTTTTCCGACTTTAACCTTAATTATTTTTTTTCGTGTTATATAATACTTGATGAAAAGTATATAAATGAAAATGCATTTAAATCACATATCCATTTTTATATTTTACAAAAGTATTATATAACGCTAAAAATAATTAAAGTCAGATGGTATAAAATACTTTGAAAAATCAAAATGGACTTATAATTGGAGACGGAGGAGTATTCGATAATCACATTATTTTCTAAGTTTAATCGGGTAAAAGAAACTCATTAAGGTCTGCATTAAAAAGGCCAAAACAAAGTATTTTATAGACTGTGAGAGGTGTTGGACTTGGAAAAGCTTCATGCCGCTCAACTAGGTGACCCATTTTCGATTCCAAATTACACACCATCTTACACTTTATCTTGTATGATAGTTGCAAGTTGCAACTTTATTCGTTTTCTATATTTCCCCGAAAAAGTACTAATTCCAGTTATAAAGTTTCGTTAATCATTTTATGATTTATAATCATGAGTCTTTTTTTTCTAACAACGTATCTTTAATCATAAAAATTTGGTTACGAAATAGCCCACAAAGTGAACACCAAGTTTGACCTCTATTTCAACACGTTTTCGGGACCATGAAGTAAATGGGTATAACGATTTTAACGTTTTCATCCAGAGATTTTAATCGAAACTACGAGCACAACAAGCAACACGTGAGCTAATGTACTTACCTTTCGTGTCTCATTTCCTTTTCTCGTTAGGGCACCTTAAATGCTAAAGTAATTGCTACGGTTACGAAACGCTATAAATTCCAGGGATACCGCTTAAGAAGAGCGACTGGCGAACGCCGAACACTGTGAATTCCAAACATTATTGTAACACCCTGTTTAGCATATGAAGCAATAGTTAGCAAGAGTTAATCTTACTTGGGATTGCTTTATCAAGAAATGAAGCGGCGTACTTATAATTAGGGGCATTTACATATATCTAACGAACTCAATAATTACATATTTCCTCAAATCATGCTTTAATAGATTGTACATCATGCATTGAAAACTTGTGTTTTGGAGAAATATGTAATTTTCAAGTTCCTGAGTATATATAAAATTCTTATAATTATAACTTATAAGCTACTAAGTTCATCCCGTCCCGAACAACCACACGTTCGGCTATGGAATAATGCGTGACATTATTGTGTGTCGAGACCGAGGGTCCCTTAGTGGTTTAAATAAATAAAAATAAATAAAATAAAATAAAAAAAGTTGTTAAGATTATAGAAGGGTGATTGGGTAGTGGAGTGGCGAAGTGTCTTGTGTAAACTTATTATCTATATATACTATGTAGCAAGACACAAGTTTGAAGATTAATCGCTATCTATAAGAATTTAGCAAAAATAGTCCCTAAAGTTTAAGTGTGTCGTTGCAGTAAGTCTGTGGCATTAATTGCTATCTGTAGCAATTTGGCAAAAATAGTCCCTAAGGTTTAAGTGTCGTTGCAAAGTAAGTCTTGTAGCATTAATTGCTATCTATAGCAATTTGGCAAAAATAGTCCCTAAGGTTTAAGTGTCGTTACAAAGTAAGTCCTTTGTAGCCACGAAAATAGTCCCTAAGGTTTGAATTGTATTTGCAAAGTAGGTCCTTCAAGGACTAACCAAATAAAGTTTGTAGCATTAATTGCTATCTATAGCAATTTGGCAAAAATAGTCCCTAAGGTTTAAGTGTCCTTGCAAAGTGAGTCCTTTGTAGGTTGTAGCCAAGAAAAATAGTCCCTAAGGTTTGAATTGTCTTTGCAACGTAGGTCCTTCAAGGACTAACCAAATAAATAAACAAACAAATTTTCCGGTCATTCATCGCCCAAATTCACGCTCTAAAGCAATCCCATTGATCGCATGGTTTCACACTCGTTATAACCAATGTTCTAGCCAACAATCCTTCTCATTCAAACTCTATTACATAAGCCAGCCCCTTATCTAAGTATCTATATCATGAAGTATATATAAAAACTACGCCACTTTTCACTTCTAAGTAACAGTTATGACTTATGAGTTATGAATGAGCCCATGAAATTGATGTATATGACATGAGAAAATAACTCGCAAACAGTAGAAAACTTTATATGTTGTCATTTTCACTCGCCTGCAAGTATGTCGTTAAGGATTATTTACTAATTTATTACCAAGTAGTTTTGCTTTATACGAGCACAAAGATGTAACCGATTTTCCATATTTTGATTTGCGTGTAGCCGTTTCTTTTCCTATATACACATCATACTTTTGTTAATAGGATTGTTGATAAATGCAAAGGTAAAACGGTCAAAAATACTCACAAAAGAGAGAAATCATGACTATAATGTATGCGATTATAAAAAAAATGACCACCCAAGAAACCAAAAAATGACAAAACAGTTACCACTAGTGGAAAAATGATTATTTGGTTCGGTTAAAAATATTTTTAGGAACGGTTTCTGAACCGTCTTAACAAATATGCTCCAAAAATGAGCACTTTTTAGTTCGGTCAAAAAACCGATCCTTAAAATTCTTTTAAGGAACGGTTGTGTTTACCCGTTCCATCAAATAGTTTCTTTTGAACACTAATTTACCTTTTTTAAATGAATTTTTAGGAACGGTTGTCTTTACTTTGGTCTTTTACGTGTTCCTTAAAATGAGTTTCTTTTGATCATGGCACAACCGATAAACCGATAAATACGTAATCAATAGTAATGTCTCGCTACGAAACTACATCATTAGACAACTATACAACACCACAAAAGAAAGAGTACTCCAACCATTTCATTTTCAAAGCAACATATTACTAAATAAACGAAAAGGTCTAGCCATACAAAGAGTCAAAGCCATCAACAATCAAAAGATCAACTTGAAACATCCTACTTGATTAAAGACAAAGACCTAACACACTTAACTAAAACCTTCAAACTACACACTAAGAAAACAATTAAAATACACCAGGTGCCCACCAACCCACCTCTTCCATCCTTCCTCTCCCATCAAAATCGAAACCGAAACCACCTTCCACATACCGGTTTCTTCACTACCTTACACCTCAACCCCACTGCCTAACAACTCTCACCACCCTCTCCTACACACCTATACCACCCACAACTACCATTAATGCATTCCCACAACTTTACCTTCCCCTGCCATCACATACCACCTTTTGCTATCAATTCCACCACTGACCTCTAAACCTACCAAACATGTCTCCTCCACCTCTACATGTGAACAAGAAGCATTAATTGCAGTAAGCGCCTCAATCTACTAGTATCACTTTGGCGCCAAAAGTGAATTCAAAACTAGGATCATCTCTTTCAATCAATGGTCAAGATTTGCAGTGGGATTTGACCGAATGCTAGTGGAACTCGTAATGCTATAAAGAGAAGAAGGAAGAGAAGAAGACTACCTTTGGATTAGCCTAGGTCACGTAGTTAATTAAGTTTCATCGCTTTCTTTAAATTCAAGTCATTTTAATGCTTTAATGTTGTAATCTTTCTTAAATTAGTGTAATGAAACCGTGTTTTCGTTTAATTTCAAGTATCTTTCAGTTCAAGTTTTACTTTAAATACCTTTAATTTTCAAGCCACTTTAAATTCTTGTTATGTAGTTGTTTCATGGACTCTTTAAGCTCATATAAGCTCGACAAAGCTTTAAAGCTTTTAGAGACCTTAAAACAAGTTTAGACTTTAAAATTGTAAAACACTAAAATCAAGAAAAACAATGAAAATCCAAAATAATCATGTGATCTTGGTGGCTTGCATGGAGCAAGGTTAATTGTGGATTGCCTTGGGTTTAAAGCTTTGTGGAAAGCCTTAGGATGTGTTCTCGTGACCATGGTTCTCATTTTCACTGGATTCACTTGTAAGCTCAATTTTACTATTTCTTCATTTTACTGCTTTTAGTGCTTTAGATGTTTTAATTTTCATGTTTCGTGTTCCTTTGATGTTTGTTTATGATATTAGAGCTTTATATTATGTTGTTATAGTTTGGATTTGATTGTGGTTTGATTTTGTATTTGGACTGCCATATGCTAGTTTTTGACAATTCTAGGTTTAGACTTGAGTGACTACTTGTTTATGCTTAAAAAGGTCCATTTTGACACTTTGGTTCCTCTGGATTTGATGAAATAAGTTTATGCAGTCTTATGCTTTTAAAACCTCATTTTGAACCATTTTAAAGGTTGTTTGGATTTGGTAGTGAATCGTGTTTAAGGTTGTGTTAATAGTTGTTCTTGTTTGATATACTCTTTACATGATCTAAGTAACTCGGTGAAACCTTAATCAAGTGGTGTAGCATGGTAGAAAGTCAATTTGACACTGATGATCTCATTATGAGCAATTGTTAGATTGTTGGATCCTATAATCTTGCTTAAGTGTTTAAATGTTGTTTACTGTGTTTATTTCATGTTCTTATAGCTTATAATAACATATTAAATCGAGTAGTTTAAGATCTAAATTCGCTTTAGTCAACTTTTAGTTTTACTCAAAAGTCAAATTTTCCTTTTGCAGGTTTTGAATAAACTAGATAATTTTGTATAGGACTTAATATTAGCTTTCTAGATCGTGCTTTTAGGATGTTTTAGTTTTGTTGCTAATCTTGCTAATTGTATTTTTGTTTATTTTGTTTTCCATGTTTAAGTGCTTATTTTGTTGCTTATTTTAGCTTGTTTTTTGCCACATGCACAAGTCTAGTCATCAAGTTCATAAGCTTCGGAAGCTTTATGACTTAACCCTAGCTTGTACACTTGGCTTCTTTGTGTAGCCCTTGTGGCCTTTTTATTATGTGTATGCTTGTTTTTCGGTTGTAGCTTATTAGATAGCTTAATCACTTTCACCCTTTTTGTTACAACTGAAACTCACCACACGTAGCAAACCGTGTGGTTGAAGTTGTTTTCCCAAGCTCATGAAAAGTTCCTTATTGACCTTGAGCTTGTGATCTTTGGCTTCATGTGAGGCTAATCTATCGTGACTTTCGGTGTTTCGATTGCTTGTTGAGCTCTCATGAGCTTATTTGATAAGTCCTATAGGAGTTTGTTGTTTGCCCACTCACAACAGTTCATTGAACTTACACCATTACCACACTTCAAGAAGCTCCTTAGTGATCATGAGCTTATGAGATTTAGTTCCCTGTGGAGCTTATCTGCCCAACTTTAAGATCCTATGCTTAATTTTCCCCTAGCAGCTTATTTGCTAGGGCTGCAACTAGCTTCTTGACTTGTCCATTTTCTGAGTGCAATGGTTCAGCAGCACCTTGCAATGGTTCAACAGTACCTTGCAATGGTTCAGCAGAATTGCTTATTAGCTTATACCTAGCTCATGAGTGATTGTCAGTGTACCAGCTTGTGCATACTTGTTCATATCACTTGTACATATATTTTTTTTTCTTTTGCTTTCCTGTGTGGAGCTTATACCAAGCTTTGCAACTTCCATTCCATCCAAGTTAAGCTCAAAAGCTTAACTGACTAAACCTTAAGCTCACACTACCTCAGTCCATTTTCTTGTTTATATTGATCCATTGGACTTGTGTATATCTTATTTTATCGTTTGTTTCCTGTATAAAGCTTTTTCCTAGCTTATTTCAAGCTTAAACTCCACTGTGAAGCCAAAAGCTTAACTGTTGGACTCATAAGCTCACAATTTGCTTATTTCTTAGTTTGTAAAGTTTTGTTTTCATTAAACATGTATAATATCAGTATTTAGTTAATCCAGAAAAAGAAAAACCAAAAAGCTCCACTTTAAAGCTAAGTGATAGCTTCTATTTAGAAGCTTATTTGCTTATTAGCTTATTTCTGTTAATACCATATAGTTTTTATATTTTTCCTAGCTTCTTTTATTTATTTTAGAATTATGTAAAAGTTTCGATTTTTCTTTATTCATTTATTATTTATAATAAATCAATAATAGTTTTAGTAATTAATAATAGTAAATAATTCATAATAAATAGAATAATTGTGTAAAAATACATTTTCAGTTTCAAAATTATTTTATAATATTTTAGATTTTTCATTCTTTATTTCATTTATTTAAGTTAATTTTAGAATTTTTTATTATTTAATTCATTTTAAATACATTTAATTCATTTTTAATTTATATTAATTAATTAAATAAGTGTAAAAATTTATTTTAATTTTCCAATAATTTTCTTATCTTTTTAGGATCCCAAAAATATGATTTTCAAATTTGTGGGAGTTGTATTGGACCGAATTCACTTTTTATTTTGATACGCTTTACGTAATTGTTACGAAAACATGACGCTTTTAGTTTTTAGGTTTTCTTAACTTTTATATAAATTTGTAAATTATAGTTAATTATTTTAATTATATTTAATTTGCATTTAAGTCCATAAGGCATGCAAACCCTATTATAGTTATAATCGCTTTGTTTTTATACGTTTACGTTTAATTTAAGTTAAACATACGTTTGTATATCTTTACGTTTTAGGTTTCGATTGCACGCTTTTAACGACGTGTTGTGATGAGCTATTACTATTCGCATTCCTAGTGTTAGTCAATCGATTCTGCTTTTGTGTATTCTCAGATCATTTCAAGACACACGATCGTTGTATTCTGATTTACACCTCGTTGGGACTTAACGACCGGGGATATAATTCTATACTCCCATGGATTTTAATTGTCTTTGGTCCTAGATTAGTTTGACTTTTATGGTTGACCATTCACAAGTGGTTGACTAATATAAAGATGACTAGTTTAGGGCCAATCAAATTTTAGCGCACCACTGGGAGGGTGTCTTTGCAGATAACGTGCTTATATATATTATACATAATATCATATTTCATTTCCACAAACAATATAAAACACAAAATATTTTTCTTTTCTTTCCATATATATAAAAGATAAAATACAAAAACATTTTCACTTTTCTCGCTTATATTATTAAATCAAAAACCAAAAATATTCTCCTTACTTTACTATTCATAATTACGTAGTGGTGACCCCACCCAATTTCTCATCCAGGTCATTTCCATGAACCATTTAATCGGGGCCGAGTTAAGCTAGCGACTCGGTTATCAAAACAAGTAGTGCAACATGGGTTTTCACCCTGTTTTTATTTTCTTACCCCTTTCTACCACCTTAGTGTGGAGATACCCTACATGTTGTATATATATATAAAAAAAAAAAAATGAATGAAAATTGTAATTATTAAAAATAGAGTGTTGTGTTTCTACACTTAGCTAGTAATGTTATCTTTTACGCTCAAGGATTCGGCATAATAGCGGGACTTTGAATATTGAGGACAATATTCATTTCTAAGTGTGGGGAAATTCGCTAATTTGATCATAAATGTACCCTTTAGTTCCTTTTTCCCCAAAATGGCCAAATTAATTTTTTAGTGGAAGTACTATGTACTAAACACAACAAATGGTAATCATCCACCATGTCTAACCCACACAAGGATCGACTAATCCAGAGCAAACGGCTCTTGGTAAAGATATCTCAATCCGTTGACGACTTGCAATTTGCCTAAAATTGTATGGTGTTCATTCACCATATCTTTAATTAGTGAAGAGTTGGCAGCCCGCAAGTTTATGGCTTGTGGTAAAGGCGCTTGAAAACCATAATTGGTAATCGACTCACCAAAGATATTTTATCTAAGAGTTGGCTAGTCCGTATAAACGGCTCGTAAACACAAATCAAAACCGCTTTACAATTTGGTGATTTGCTCAAAATCATTTCGTTATCATTGTACCAAAGTTCTTACTTGAACTAAAACAATTGGCTACTCCGAAGTAATGGCTTTGGTAAAGAGATAAAATCCATTAATGTTTCATAAAAGATTGCTAGTGACTAGAATAGTTTAATGTGTGATTTGATATGTGTCTAAAACACATATATTTTATTGTTTAATCCCACAAAACGACCAAAAATACACAAATGACCATATAAATGTTACAAATATCATGAAAATGTGTTTTTGTGTGATTCGTGTACAAAAGATTGAAAACAAGTGAAAAATGATCAAAGTTCACAAAATTGTCATTTTCGGTCCTGAGTTTCACAAATTGGCAAAACTAGTCCCCGAAAGTTTAAAATGTATGAAAAGTCAACTTTAGTCCTTGGGATATCAAACATGTTCACAATAATCCTCGGATAAAAGTTTTCACAAATTGGCAACTTTACCCTCAAGTTTCAAAATTGGCAAAATTAGTCCTCTGGTATTTAAAAGTATAGTTTATCAAATAATACCCTTGTACTATTCATAACTTACAATTTGGAACCTTTTGATAACTTTTGGGAAAATTACAATTTCACCCCCTCAACTTTGGAAAATGTCATAAAAGGTCCCCCGGGTGTTTTAAATTGTAATAAATACAACAAAGGTCCTTTGGTTTAGCAAAATTGGCATTATTAGTCCTTGTGATAACTTATGAAATGTTACAGGTTTAGTCCTTCATGATTTCAGAAATTACAACTTTAGTCCTTGGGCTCTAAACTAATACAAACCAAACGGATCCTTTATTACTTCATAAACCCAAATCCATATCCAGCCCAACAACCAACCCAGCCCATTTCTTTTATAATAAAACCGGTTTGACTTCAGTCAAACCCACCCTCTTCCATCCTTCCCTCTCCCATCAAAACTGAAACCAGAAACCACCTTCCACATACCTGGTTTCTTCACTACCTTTACACCTCAACCCCCAGCTGTCTAACAACTCTCACCACCCTCTCCTACACACCTATACCAGCCCACAACTACCATTAATGCATTCCCACAACTTTACCTTCCCCTGTACCATCACATACCCTGCTTTTGCTATCAATTCCACCACTTGACCTCTAAACCTACCAAACATGTCTCCTCCACCTCTACATGTGAACAAGAAGCATTAATTGCAGCAGAACTGCCTCAATATACTAGTATCACTTTTGGCGCCAAAAGTGAATTCAAAGGCTAGGATCATCTCTCGCCAATCAATGGTCAAGATTGCAGTGGGATTTGACGGAATGCTAGTGGAACTCGTAATGCTATAAAAGAGAAGAGAAGAAGAAGAAGACTACCTTTGGATTAGCCTAGGTCACGTAGTTAATTAAGTTTATCGCTTTCTTTAAATTCAAGTCATTTTAATGCTTTAATGTTGTAATCTTTCTTAAATTAGTGTAATGAAACTGTGTTTTCGTTTAATTTCAAGTATCTTTCAGCTTCAAGTTTTTACTTTAAATACCTTTAATTTCAAGCCACTTTAAATTCTTGTTATGTAGTTGTTTCATGGACTCTTTAAGCTCATATAAGCTCCCGACAAAGCTTTAAAGCTTTTAGAGACCTTATAACAAGTTTAGACTTTAAAATTCGAAAACACTAAAATCAAGAAAAACAATGAAAATCCAAAATAATCATGCGATCTTGGTGAAACTGCATGGAGCAAGGTTAATTGTGGATTGCCTTGGGTTTAGAAGCTTTGTGGAAAGCCTTAGGATGTGTTCTGTGACCATGGTTCTCATTTTCAGCTTGGATTCACTTGTAAGCTCAATTTTTACTATTTTTTCATTTTACTGTTTTAGTGCTTTAGATGTTTTAATTTTCATGTTTCTGTGTTCCTTTGATGTTTGTTTATGATATTAGAGCTTTATATTATGTTGTTATAGTTTGGATTTGATTGTGGTTTGATTTTGTATTTGGACTGTCATATGCTAGTTTTTGACAATTCTAGGTTTAGACTTGAGTGACTACTTGTTTATGCTTAAAAAGGTCCATTTTGACACTTTGGTTCCTCTGGATTTGATGAAATAAGTTTATGCAGTCTTATGCTTTTAAAACCTCATTTTGAACCATTTTAAAGGTTGTTTGGATTTGGTAGTGAATCTGTGTTTAAGGTTGTGTTAATAGTTGTTCTTGTTTGATATACTCTTTACATGATCTAAGTAACTCAGTGAAACCTTAATCAAGTGGTGTAGCATGGTAGAAAGTCAATTTGACACTTGATGATCTCATTATGAGCACTGTTAGATTGTTGGATCCTATAATCTTGCTTAAGTGTTTAAATGTTGTTTACCTGTGTTTATTTCATGTTCTTATAGCTTATAATAACATATTAAATCAGTAGTTTAAGATCTAAATTCAGTTTAGTCAACTTTTTAGTTTTACTCAAAAAGTCAAATTTTCCTTTTTGCAGTTTTTGAATAAACTAGATAATTTTGTATAGGACTTAATATTAGCTTTCTAGATCTGTGCTTTTAGGATATTTTAGTTTTGTTGCTAATCTTGCTAATTGTATTTTTGTTTATTTTTGTTTTCCATGTTTAAGTGCTTATTTTGTTGCTTATTTTAGCTTGTTTTTGCCATGTGCACAAGTCTAGCTGTCAAGTTCATAAGCTTGCAGAAGCTTTATGACTTAACCCTAGCTTGTACACTTGGCTTCTTTGTGTAGCCCTTGTGGCCTTTTTATTATGTGTATGCTTGTTTTTCGCTTGTAGCTTATTAGATAGCTTAATCACTTTCACCCTTTTGTTACAACCAAACTCACCACACGAAGCAAACCGTGGTTGAGTTGTTTTCCCAAGCTCATGAAAAGTTCCTTATTGACCTTGAGCTTGTGATCTTTGGCTTCATGAGGCTAATCTATCGCTACTGTGTTTCAAATGCTTGTTGAGCTCTCATGAGCTTATTTGATAAGTCCTATAGGAGTTTGTTGTTTGCCCACTCACAACAGATTCATTGAACTTACACCATTACCAACAACTCTAGGAAGCTCCTTAGTGATCATGAGCTTATGAGATTTAGTTCCTGTGGAGCTTATCCGCCCAACTTTAAGATCCTATGCTTAATTTTCCCTAGCGACTTATTTGCTAGTGGTCGCAACTAGCTTCTCGACTTGTCCATTTTCCGAGTGCAATGGTTCAAGAAGACTTGCAATGGTTCAAGAAGACCTTGCAATGGTTCAATAGAATTGCTTATTAGCTTATACCTAGCTCATGAGTGATTGTCATGTACCAGCTTGTGCATACTTGTTCATATCACTGCATATATATTTTTTTTCTTTGCTTTCCGTGTGGAGCTTAATCGACTAAACCTTAAGCTCACACTACCTCAATCCATTTTCTTGTTTATATTGATCCATTGGACTTGTGTATATCTTATTTTATCGTTTGTTTCTGTATAAAGCTTTTTCCTAGTTTATTTCAAGCTTAAACTCCACCGTGAAGCCAAAAGCTTAACTGTTGGACTCATAAGCTCACAATTTGCTTATTTCTTAGTTTGTAAAGTTTTGTTTTCATTAAACATGTATAATATCGATTTAGTTAATCCGAAAAGAAAAACCAAAAGCTCCACTTTAAAGTTAAGTGATAGCTTCTATTTGTAAGCTTATTTGCTTATTAACTTATTTCATTAATACCATATAGTTTTTATATTTTCCTAGCTTCTTTTATTTATTTTAGAATTATGTAAAAGTTTCGATTTTTCTTTATTCATTTATTATTTATAATAAATCAATAATAGTTTTTAGTAATTAATAATAGTAAATAATTCATAATAAATAGAATAATTGTGTAAAAAATACATTTTCAGTTTCAAAAATTATTTTATGATATTTTAGATTTTTCAGATTCTTTATTTCATTTATTTAAGTTAATTTTAGAATTTTTTTTATTATTTAATTCATTTTTAAATACATTTAATTCATTTTTAATTTATATTAATTAATTAAATAAGTGTAAAATTTATTTTAATTTTCCAATAATTTTCTTATCTTTTAGGATCCCAAAATATGATTTTCAAATTTGTGGGAGTTGTATTGGACCGAATTCACTTTTTATTTTGATACGCTTACGTAATTGTTACGAAAACATAGACGCTTTAGTTTTTTAGGTTTTCTTAACTTTTATATAAATTTGTAAATTATAGTTAATTATTTTAATTATATTTAATTTGCATTTAAGTCCCTAAGGCATGCAAACCCTATTATAGTTATAATCGTTTTGTTTTTACGTTTACGCTTAATTTAAGTTAAACGACGCTTGTATATCTTTACGCTTTTAGGTTTCGATTGCACGCTTTTAACGACGAGCTGTGATGAGCTATTACTATTCACATTCCTAGTGTTAGTCAATCGATTCTGCTTTTTGTGTATTCAGATCATTTCAAAGACACACAATCGTTGTATTATAGCTTTACACACCTCGTTGGGACTTAACGATCCGGGATATAATTCTATACTCCCATGGATTTTAATTGTCTTTGGTCCTAGATTAGTTTGACTTTTATGGTTGACCATTCACAAGTGGTTGACTAATATAAAGATGACTAGTTTAGGCCAATCAAAGTACTTGATTGAAGAGTACCTTCTTCAAACGGCATAAGTTGAAGAATAGAGGATTTTACCGATCCGCACATTACAAAAGAAAATGGTGCTTTGAATACTCGACCAACCCCGAAACGCTCTTAAACTCCTCTAAAGCATCCATTAAAACCCTAGCCGATTGCACATCACCACGAGCAAACATAATAAGATCATCCGCAGCAAATATTAATGATTTTTGCTTACTACACTCAAGAGCCTTATTATTATGTATCTCATCCGAACCAAGACACGTGTAGTGTAAATACGCCAATGCCAACATATACTAACTGTTCAAAAATTACAACCATAACACAATGTCGTCGAGAATATCGTTTTTATTGATTGGAAACTGTCAAAAACAACTTCAATGAAATCCTCAAGAAAAGCCCGGTGAATTACGTTTAATGCTAGTAGCACTCTCACTCGATTGCATCCTCGCAAGTCGCAATGGATGTTACCAACGCGATGTAAAAGTTGAGTTTTACTAGACTAGTTTTGTTGTTTGATTCTATTGATAAAGATGGACGCCTTGGCTTTGTGAAAGGTCGTTGTTCAATCCAAGATCCGGACTCAACTAGAGTATATAATAACAATGATTGAACATGCACACGAATAATAAGAACACAATCAAAGTTACCAACAAGGTTTTTTAGAACTGTGATCCTCTATGGATCTTTATTACACTCTAAAGAGGTTTTGTTTTATGTTTTGTCAAGTGTCCCTAATACATAAGACCTATGTTCCTTTTATAGACAAGGAACCCAATACTTTTCTTGGGAAACGCCAAGCATGCAAGCATGCAACTAAATATTGTTACCCATACATAGAATAATTATGGAAAACTCCTAAACACATGCTAACCTCAAGGCATAATAATAAAGATGGGCTAACATATAAATAATAAAACTCATGCTACATCCACTAATCCTTCAAGATATAATATCGCTCAACAGAACTTACCAAGATACTCACGCTTTTACTTCAAACAGACTTATATCTCCACTACTTCAAGAGAATAACTTCAAAGATAGTTCCTACTTTGTACGCTTATATTACTTCAGCAGAACTCTTCTTTAGCAGAATCCATTGTTTCGATCAACGTAATCACTGCTTCGCGAATTCCCAACAATCCTCCCCTAAACCGAATTTGACTTGTTAAGTTCAGGTTCCTAACCTGATAGATCTTAGAGATCGTCAGATTAGAGGATTGTTCTCAAACATCGTGAGCAAAGAACCACTAATAATCTCATCTCTATGATGACCAAACATTGAAACGCCGTGTCTTTGCAAAGAACACATGACATAGTACATCAATACTTATTAGTTGCATACTATTCTCATCACATCCGTGGAGTTAACTCCGAGAGGTGAATCATTGAAAATAATGGATTTGATGTCTCTTTACCAATAGCCATCACTACGGAGTAGCCAAATGTTTAAGTTCGAAAACTATGGTACACCGATAACCATCTCGATTTATTGCCAAACCAAAGAACCATATAACGGATTTGATATGTCTTTACCGTAGCCGTCATTGCTCGTGACTAGCCAACTCTTTGATGGAATGTCATCATCATGGTGAGTTGATTATTTATGGATTGCACCTTTACCAAGCCATAATCTTGTGGGCTAGCCAACTCTTGTGTCGAAAGACATGGTGAGATGAAACCATTAGGTGTGGTAATGAACTAACACCAAAACCTCGCAAGTTTGAAAGTAAATCAATGTGCAAAAGTTAGATTTTTTTTTTTTTTTTTTTTAATATAAAATTACGAAGGAATAAAAATAACCAAAACAAGTAAAAGATACCATCGCGACACAGAAACCAAATACGCTGTAGTGTCGGTGAAACACTAAGCCTCCTTAGGCATACGAGATCCAACAATGCAAAATGGTTAGAATACAAAACATACAACTATAAGCCTCCTCAATCAATGCACCGACAAAGACTATTGTTCTTGGGTACCAGATTGAACCTTTCCTTCGAGTTTTCCAAGACACCCTATCGAGGGCTTAACAAACAGCTGCCCTTCTAACTCCAACATGCGCCATATTCATATAGATACATATGTATATGATCAAAATAAGAACTTTTAGGTCAGGGCATAAGCCTAGCATTATTGTTCCACCACCAGTGAAGAATCGGTGAAGAATATCTCCACCGAGGGAACCGGAAAAGGCCTATTAAGCCTGTCAAGATAAGAGATGCATACACTTTTGGTTTACGGGCGAACTGTTTACCTGCCACATGAGCAACTTTGGGAACAAATGGAGGAATGCTAGCAACATTAGTCCATGTGGGTCTAGAAGTCTTATGGCCGTAGGAAACACCCATTTTTTTCTCATGATAATCACGCCTATAATAAGATGAGTTACTACCACACACAAAACAAGATTTCTTCTAAAAGGCTTATTCTTAACACAACGTTGTTTATTACATTTAAACTTATCGTGAACTAAACTAGAAGCAAAATTGTGTTGAATGTAAGCAATTGGCTTTGTTTTGGGCTCATCATTAGCTACTTGGACTTGGGTGTGGTCTTGGGTGTGTGTCAGATGAGTCGACTTTTCACTTGAATCACATGAGGCAAGTATGGACTTTAGGTCGATGACTTGTCACTTTTAGAACAAGAGACGTAGTCATTAGTTTTGCTACTAAGGACCCAAGTCACTTGACTTTTGCCATATAAATGGTGTGATCCATCAAAGTCAAACTGGAATGGACAAGTCAATGGGCATGAATCACCTCTAATAGGTCCACGCATAAACATGTAAATCACCTTCTTTTACAAAATTAGCTAATCCCTACTGGTGTAGATTTACTAATGTCATCCCTAGCTTCTATTCCTACATACTTCTTAAAGCCTAAACCTATAGGAGTATTAGGATTTTGACTAGCATAGATGTGACTAGCTAACTTATTTCCATTCAATAACCATTCCTTATGCCTAGCAATTTCCTCATCTAGTTTCTCTTTAGCACTTTGTTTTATACTACGAGCTTTTTCTTCTCAAGGCGCTTTAAATCAATTCTAGCAAATTCTAGATCACTTTCTAACACCCTAATCTTTTCATCATAAGCCACTTGATTTCTTTGAAACCAAACTTTTGTCTTTCTAATGTTTTAATGACGCTTATAAGTTTCATTATCAACATAGCATGCATGTACTTAGGTTTCATTTCATCATAGGCTTCCTTAAGTTCATTATATCTCTCCTTACAACCAAAAACACAAGTATGTACTCGAGAGATGCCCATGAAGGCAATTGGTGGATCTGCAAATTCTTCAACATGACCTCAAGATCAACTTCCTTGCTCATCTTCGAAATCGCCTTTTCACCATACCTTGCTTTCGGCAGCATTCCATATAAGACTTGCATCATCCATATAGCTTAAAATCGCTACATGATCGCAGGAATAGATTTAAACAAGATAGTTCCGCCTTTGACTCTTTCACAAAGAATGTGTTCATCACACGTTGGAGGACGAATAATGATGTTACCATCACGATCACTTCCAACTTTTTAAATCATTGCCATTTTGGATCACCTTCCAGATATTCATATCATTATTCATGATCCAAAGGTTCCATCTTCTTAGCCCGCACTTCATACTCATCATCCATTAAATAAGGAAACATAACTTCATCCCTATTAATATCAAATTCGCCATTCTAATGATTCAAGATAGAAACCAAAGAAAAGAAGTTATGATAGTACGAACCAAAGTGAATGTCGCAAAGAAGTTCCAAGAAAACTTTACGAGGTTCCCAGAAACAATAAAACAAAATAAATGGACCGTTGACCTCACGTAAACCTTCACCGAATCAAGCCAATATCGGTAGAAATAAAAGTGAGTAGAAGGGACTTCCAGTAGGAAAAATCACATGACAAGGATGAAACAATTAACCCAAATGATGCCCCACGTGAATCCAATGAGAAGGAACCAATAAAAACCAGTATTATAATGAAAACATGATCTTATTCTATATGTACAAGCGAATAAAGTATCGATTGATTAAAATAATGTCATGGTCCCACGCGATATTATCTTGTCTATAATTTGCAATGTACAAACCGACAATGATATGGGATAGAATGAATGACCAAACCAATCAAATTAAATGCATGATTAATGACCAAGAAGACATCATGCGCCAACCAATTAAATAAAGGACCATTTACCGAAGCGAGTCAAATTAGTACCAACGAGTTAATTCAAAAAATGCGTTGATGCACAATCCAAAATGCCAACCAAATAATATTTACCTCACTTTATATTATGAATTTCTTGATCGGTACCAAATAATTTCGACCCATCATCAGCAGATCTTCCTCTTTTCAAAGAGTGTCTGCAGGAAGTAGCCCTTATAACTTTTCTCGAGGCTCGGATCAACGATCCTCCGTGGAAACCTTCCTTGATATATCAAGAACTTCCAACAAAATTTATGCCGATCCAACGCTAACGAAAAGATATGACTTTCAAAAAATGTTGTAGTAACTACTTTAACTTTTTCAAAGACTTTGACTTACTTATAACTTTTGATCGAGAGCTCTAATCGACAATCCCTCCGGTGAAACGATAGATTACAATATCGAGATGCACCGTAAAATATTGTAGCTCGATCCAACTGCTCAAGAAAGTTATTGCTGCTAAAACAAACAAAGATAAACACTTCAAAATTATTATGACCACGAATTTTGTATCTTTCTTCGAAACACCTTGTAAACTCAAGATCAAGAGCCACCCGCCCGAAACCAATTGTTCAACCAAGATCCGGACTCAACTAGAGTATATAATAACAATGATTGAACATACGGGGAATAAAAAACACAATCAAAGTTACCAACAAGGTTTTCTTTAGAACTGTGATCCTCTATGGATCTTTATTACACTCTCTAAAGAGGTTTTGTTTGTTTTTGTCAAGTGTCCCTAATACATAAGACCTATGTTCCTTTTATAGACAAGGAACCCTAATACTTTTCTTGGGAAACGCCTGCATGTAAGCATGCAACTAAATATTGTTTTAACCCATACATAGAATAATTATGGAAAACTCTAAACAACACATGCTAACCTAAGGCATTAATAATAAAGATGGGCTAACATATAATAACAAAATCATGCATTTACCACAGAATCCTTCAGATACTAATACTTCTTCAAGAGAATCCTTACTTCAAGATACTCACGGCTTCTTTACTTCAAAGAGATTATATCTCCACTACTTTAGGAATAACTTCAAAGATAGTTCTACTTTGTACGTTTATATTATCTCGCAGAATCCATTGTTTCTCGACCGCCGTAATCAACGTTTACGAATTCCCAACACCGCTTTTTCCTCGTCCTCCTTAGCCATCTGGATTTGATGGTCTTATATGCATCGAGAAGCACTTTGTGGATATCCACACAAAGATTCCACCTCCCGCCTATCTCGGTGGGGTAGCACTTGTGGACATGCTTTGTTAAGATCGCTGAAGTCCGCGACATTCGCCACCACCATCACTTCACCATAACTGGGTTAGAAAGCCACCATGGTGATTGACCTCCCACATTCCCCGCCCTACCAACCTGTGTACCCGCCAGATTGCCGCGCTGGCCCGGAGCCCGACGCTTCTTCTGGCGTGATTGGTGAGTATCTTGTCGGATTCTCACCATGTTCTGTGATTGAACGCGGACCAAATGTGTTTTGGCTCCCATGCAAGATGTCCAGTTCTTTGCAAGAGTACATCGCGCTTTGCCGTCCGACAATGATCCTCCCATCGATATTTCCTGCCGGGTAATCGATGGATTGCTACCTTTAGATTTGGAGTTTTGGTGCACCGTGTCTGTAATTGTGCTGCCGCATTTGATTACATTCGAGGTGGTACGGCAACATTGCAGAGGGTAACCATCCTCACCGGAAATTTGAGCATCCCGCAGGCCGACGGACTGCATGGTCCGATATCCCGTCTTCCGATAATGCCATTGTATGGAGAGGGATTTTGGGAACTTTTACCCTCGTTAGTTACAAAATGGCAAAATTAGTCCTTGGGTATTTAAAAGTATAATTTATCAAATAATACCCTTGTACTATTCATAACTTACAATTTGGAACCTTTTGATAACTTTTGGAAATTTACAATTTCACCCTCAAAATCCAAAATTTACACAAATGGTCCTTGTGATAAACTACAAACCAAACGGACCCTTTGTATTATAAAACCAAGCCCAAATCCAACCCGCCCCAAAACCGGATACCACCCTTCCACCTCCACGGTATTCCACCTCCACTTGCTCACCCACTCTCCCTCTCATTCCTTCCACCTCAACCACCCACAATGCATTTAATGCATTCCCACCACAAACACTTCCCCTCACATCACATACCGCTTTTGCTATCAACTCCACCACTGACCTCTAAACCCACCAAACATGTCCTCCACCTCTACATGTGAACAAGAAGCATTAATTGTTACAGAACTACCTCAATCTACTAGTATTACTTTTGGCGCCAAAAGTAAATTCAAAGGCTAGGATCATCTCGATCAATCAATGGTCAAAGATTAAAGTGGGATTTTACGAGAAAGATGGTGGGAACTCAAATGACTATAAATATCGAGGAGAGGCAAGAGAAGAAGTTATTGGGCTAGCCAGTAGTATAGAATTTAAATGCTTTCTTTAGATTAAATACCTTTGGATTAGCCTAGGTCACGTAGTTAATTAAGTTTACTGCTTTCTTTAATTTCAAGTCAGTTTATTGCTTTCAATGTTGTAATTTTCCTTAAATTAGTGTAATGAAACTTTATTTTCAGTTTAATTTCAAGTATCTTTCAGTTTCAAGTTTTTACTTTAATTACTTCTAAATTTCATGTTCTTTAAATTCTTGTTAAGTAGTTGTTTAAAGGACTCAATAAGCTCATATAAGCTCCTGACAAAGCTTTAAAGCTTTTAGAAACCTTAAAACAAGTTTAGACTTTAAAATTCGTAAAACTCTAAAATCAAGAAAACACCGAAAATCCAAAAATAATGAAGTGATCTTGGTGAAACCGCATGGAGCAAGGTTAATTGTGGATTGCCTTGGGTTTAGAAGCTTTGTGGAAAGCCTTAGGATGTGTTCTGTGACCATGGTTCTCATTTTCAGCTTGGATTCACTTGTAAGCTTAATTTTTACCATTTTTGCATTTTACTGTTTTAGTGCTTTAGATGCTTTAATTTTCATGTTTCTGTGTTCCTTTGATGTTTGTTTATGATATTAGAGCTTTATATTATGTTGTTATAGTTTGGATTTGATTGTGGTTTGATTTTGTATTTGGACTGCCATATGCTTGTTTTTGACAATTCTAGGTTTAGACTTGAGTGACTACTTGTTTATGCTTAAAAAGGTCCATTTTGACACTTTGGTTCCTCTGGATTTGATGAAATAAGTTTATGCAGTCTTATGCTTTTAAAACCTCATTTTGAACCATTTTAAAGGTTGTTTGGGTCGATAGTGAATCTGTGTTTAAGGTTGTGTTAATGGTTGTTCTTGTTTGATATACTCTTTATATGATCTTAGTAACTCGGTGAAACCTTAATCAAATGGTGTAGCATGGTAGAAAGTCAAATTGACACTGACAATCTCATTATGAGCACCTTTGTGAGGTTGTTGGATCCCGTAATCTTGTATACTTATTTAAATGTTGTTTATCCGTGTTTATTTCATGTTCTTATAGCTTACATTAACATATTAAGTCAAGAGATTAAGTTCTAAATTCGGTTTAGTCAACTTTTATGTTCTTGTAAAAGTCAAATTTTCCTTTTGTCATTTTGAATAAATAGATAATTTTTCTAGGCTTTAATATTGAATTTCATAATCTGTGCTTTTAGGATGTTTTAGTTTTGTTGCTAATCTCGCTTATTCTATTTTTGTTAATTTTTATATGTCATGTTTAATCGCTTATTTTATAGCTTTTATAACTTGTTTTGCCCTGCACAAGTCTATCTGTCAAGTTCATAAGCTTGCGTGCTTTATGACTTAGCCCTAGCTTGTGCACTTGGCTTCTTTATGTAGCCCTTGTGGCCTTTTTATTATGTGTATGCTTGTTTTTCAGTTGTAGCTTATTAAATAGCTTAATCACTTTCACCCTTTTGTTACAACCAAACTCACCACACGTACAAACCAGTATGGTTGAGTTGTTTTCCCAAGCTCATGAAAAGTTCCTTATTGACCTTGAGCTTGTGATCTTTGGCTTCATGTGAGGCTAATCTATCATACTCAGTGTTTCAGTGCTTGTTGAGCTCTCATGAGCTTATTTGATAAGTTAATTTAGAGTTTGTTGTTTGCCCACTCATAACAGTTCACTGAGAATTCAGTGAATTTACACCATTACCAACAGCTCTAAGAAGCTCCTCAGTGATCATGAAGTTGTGAGATTTAGTTCCCTGTGGAGCTTATCTGCCCAACTTCTTGATCCTATGCTTAATTTTCCCCTAGCAGCTTATTTGCTAGGGCTGCAACTAGCTTCTTGACTTGTCCATTTTTTTTGAGTGCAATGGTTCAGCAGAATTGCTTATTAGCTTATACCAAGCTTATGAGTGATTGTCAGTGCACATGCTTGTTTATACTTGTTCATATCTTGTATACATACTATTTTCTTTTGCTTTCCAAATGTGGAGCTTATACCAAGCTTATACAAGCCTTCATTCCATCCAAGTTAAGCTCAAAAGCTTAACTGCTAAACCATAAGCTCACACTATCACACCATTTTCTTGTTTATATTTATCCATTGGACTTGTGTTTATCTTATTTTACCTTTTGTTTCTCGTGAAAAGCTTTTTCAAGTTTATTATGAGTTGAGTTCCAAATCAAGCCAAAAGCTTAACTGTTGGACTCATAAGCTCACAACTTGCTTATTTCTTAGTTTATATAGTTTTGTTTTCATTAAACTTGTATAATATCAAGACATATTGAGTTTCGAGAAAAGAAAAGCCAAAAGATCTACTTTAAAGTCGAGTGATAGCTTTTCTTTAGAAGTTTAATTGCTTATTAGCTTATTTATGTTAATAACATATAGTTTTATATTTTCCTAGCTTCTTTTATTTATTTAATAATTATATAAAAGTTTGATTTTTCTTTATTCATTTATTAATTTTAATAAATAATAATAGTTTTAGTACTTAATAGTAAATAATTGATAATAAATAGAATAATTGTGTAAAAATACATTTTCGCTTTCAAAAATTATTTTATAATATTTTAGATTTTGTAGATTCTTTATTTCATTTATTTTAGTTAATTTTAGATTTTCTTATTATTTAATTCATTATTAAATACATTTAATTCATTTTCAATTTATATTAATTAATTTAATAATTGCTGTAAAAAATTTAGGTTTTCTTAACAAATAATATCTTTTTCGCAAATCCTACTATTTTAGGTTTTTTACGATTGCACGCGTTTTTAACGAGGTATATTGAGCGTTTTAACGACATAGGCGTAGCTATTACTATTCACATTCCTAGTGTTAGTCAATCGATTCTGTTTTGTATATTCAATATCATTTCAGCACACACAGTCGTTGTATTACAGTTTACACACCTCGTTGGGACTTAACGACCCGGGGATATAACACTATACTCCCATGGATTTTAATTGACTTTGGTCCTAGATTAGTTTGACTTTTATGGTTGACCATTCACAAGTGGTTGACTAATATAAAGATGACTAGTTTAGGGCCGATCAAATTTTTGGCGCCGCTGCCGGGGAGGTGTGCTGCGTAAACGTACTTGTGTTTTGTTGAAATATCTATCCCTTGTATATATATTATATATCATATCATATTTCATTTCCAAAAACAATATAAAACACAAAAATATTTTTCTTTTCTTTCCATATATATAAAAGATAAAAATACAAAAACATTTTCACTTTTCTGTTTATATTATAAAATCAAAAACCAAAAATATTCTCCTTACCTTACTATTCATAATTCGTGAGTGGTGACCCCACTCCAATTTCTCATCGGTCATTTCCCATGAACCATTTAATTGGGCCGAGTCAAGCTAGCGACTTGGTTATCAAAACAAGTAGTGCAACATGGGTTTTCACCCCATTTTCTATTTTCTTACCCCTTCTACCACCCTAGTGTGGGGAGATGCCCACATGTTGTATATAGATCTTAAAATGAATGAAAATTGTAAATAAAAAAAAAGAGAATAATTGTTGTGTTTCTACACTTAGCTAGTAATGTTATCTTTTACGTTCAAGGATTCGGCATAATAGTCGGGACTTTGAATATTGAGGACAATATTCATTTCTAAGCGTGGGGAAATTCGCTAATTTGATCATAAATGTACCCTTTTAGTCCCTTTTTCCCCAAAATGGCCAAATTTTAAAAAAAATTAGTGGAAGTACTATGTACTAAACACAACAAATGGTAATCATCCACCATGTCTAATAAACATAAGGATTGGCTAATCCAGAGCAAACGGCTCTTGGTAAAGATATCTCAAATCCGTTGATGGCTTGCAATTTGCCCAAAATTGTATGGTGTTCACCACCATATCTTTAATTAGTGAAGAGTTGGCTAGCCCGCAAGTTTATGGCTTGTGGTAAAGGCGGTTGGAAAACCATAATTGGTAATCGACTCACCAAAGATAATATTGATAATTTATCTAAGAGTTGGCTAGTCCGTAGCAAACGACTTGGTAAAGACAAATCAAAACCGTTCTGACTTATGATTTGCTCAAAATCATTTGGTTATCGTTGTACCAAGGTTCTTACTTGAACTAAAACATTTGGCTACTCGAGTAATGGCTTTTGGTAAAGAGTTCTTTAAAATCCATTAAACTTCATAAAAGATTGCTAGGGACTAGCAATAGTTTAGTGTGGGGATTTGATATGTCTAAAACACATATATTTTACCTTGTTTAAACCCACAAAACGTCCAAAACACACAAATGACTTTATAAATGTTACAAATATCATTGAAATGTGTTTTATGTGAATCAGTACAAAAGATTGAAAACAAGTGAAAAATGATCAAAGTTCTGCTTGTCATTTTCGGTCCTGAGTTTCACAAATTGGCAAAACTAGTGAAAGTTTAAAATGTATGAAAAGTCATTTTAGTCCTTGGATAATCAAATATGTTCACAAACAATCCACGGAAGTTTTCACAATGGCAACTTTACCCTCAAGATATACAAAAATGGCAAAATTAGTCCTTGGGTATTTGGTTATCGCCTTGCATACAATTTGGAACCTTTGATAACTTTTGGGAAATACTTCACCCTCATCTAAAATTTACACAAATATAAACTACAAACCAAACGGACCCTTTGTATTATCAAATCCTACATCCTTATTAATAATATCCGGTTGACTTGTCAAACCCACTCCTCTCTCCTACCACCTCACATTGATACCACCCTTCCACCTCCGGTTTTCCACCTCTGCTACCACCTTTTTCTCCACCATCCTTTCACCTATACCACCCCACAATCAATAAATGCATTCTCACCACAAACACTTCACCTCACCATCACATACCTGCTTTTGCTATCAACTCCACCACTGACCTCTAAACCTACCAAACATGTCCCTCCACCTCTACATGTGAACAAGAAGCATTAATTGTTGCAGAACCGCCTCAATCTACTAGTATTACTTTTGGCGCCAAAAGTAAATTCAAAGGCTAGGATCATCTTTGCTCAATCAATGGTCAAAATTGCAAGTGGGATTTACGAGGAAGATGGTGGGAACTCAAATGACTATAAATATCGAGAGAGGCAAGAGAGTTAGGAGCCAGTAGTAAGAATTTAAACCTTTAGATTAAATATTGGAGCCTAGGTCACGTAGTTAATTAAGTTTCTTGCTTTCTTTAATTTCAAGTCGGTTTATTGCTTTCAATGTTGTAATTTTCCTTAAATTAGTGTAATGAAACTTTATTTTCGGTTTAATTTCAAGTATCTTTCGGTTTCAAGTTTTACTTTAATTACTTCTAAATTTCATGTTCTTTAAATTCTTGTTAAGTAGTTGTTTAAAGGACTCAATAAGCTCCTGACAAAGCTTTAAAGCTTTTAGAAACCTTAAAACAAGTTTAGACTTTAAAATTCAGAAAACTCTAAAAATCAAGAAAAACACTGAAAATCCAAAAATAATGAAGTGATCTTGGTGAAACTGCATGGAGCAAGGTTAATTGTGGATTGCCTTGGGTTTAGAAGCTTTGTGGAAAGCCTTAGGATGTGTTCTGTGACCATGGTTCTCATTTTCAGCTTGGATTCACTTGTAAGCTTAATTTTTACCATTTTTGCATTTTACTGTTTTAGTGCTTTAGATGCTTTAATTTTCATGTTTCTGTGTTCCTTTGATGTTTGTTTATGATATTAGAGCTTTATATTATGTTGTTATAGTTTGGATTTGATTGTGGTTTGATTTTGTATTTGACGCCATATGCTTGTTTTTGACAATTCTAGGTTTAGACTTGAGTGACTACTTGTTTATGCTTAAAAGGTCCATTTTGACACTTTGGTTCCTCCGATTTGATGAAATAAGTTTATGCGTCTTATGCTTTTAAAACCTCATTTTGAACCATTTTAAAGGTTGTTTGGGTCTGATAGTGAATCTGTGTTTAAGGTTGTGTTAATGGTTGTTCTTGTTTGATATACTCTTTATATGATCTTAGTAACTCTGTGAAACCTTAATCAAATGGTGTAGCATGGTAGAAAGTCAAATTGACACTTGACAATCTCATTATGAGCACTGTGAGGTTGTTGGATCCCGTAATCTTGTATACTTATTTAAATGTTGTTTATCTGTGTTTATTTCATGTTCTTATAGCTTACATTAACATATTAAGTCAGTAGATTAAGTTCTAAATTCAGTTTAGTCAACTTTTTATGTTCTTGTAAAAAGTCAAATTTTCCTTTTTGTCATTTTTGAATAAACTAGATAATTTTCTCTAGGCTTTAATATTGAATTTCATAATCTGTGCTTTTAGGATGTTTTAGTTTTGTTGCTAATCTCGCTTATTCTATTTTTGTTAATTTTTATATGTCATGTTTAACTGCTTATTTTATAGCTTTTTATAACTTGTTTTGCCACATGCACAAGTCTATTTGTCAAGTTCATAAGCTTGCAAGCTTTATGACTTAGCCCTAGCTTGTGCACTTGGCTCTTTAATGTAGCCCTTGTGGCCTTTTTATTATGTGTATGCTTGTTTTTCAGTTGTAGCTTATTAAATAGCTTAATCACTTTCACCCTTTTTGTTACTACCAAACTCACCACACAGAAGCAAACTGTATGGTTGAGTTGTTTTCCCAAGCTCATGAAAAGTTCCTTATTGACCTTGAGCTTGTGATCTTTGGCTTCATGTGAGGCTAATCTATCATACTCAGTGTTTCAGTGCTTGTTGAGCTCTCATGAGCTTATTTGATAAGTTAATTTAGAGTTTGTTGTTTGCCCACTCATAACAGTTCACTGAGAATTCAGTGAATTTACACCATTACCAACAGCTCTAAGAAGCTCCTCAGTGATCATGAGGTTGTGAGATTTAGTTCCCTATGTAGCTTATCTGCCCAACTTCTAGATCCTATGCTTAATTTTCCCCTAGCAGCTTATTTGCTAGGGCTGCAACTAGCTTCTTGACTTGTCCATTTTTTTTGAGTGCAATGGTTCAGCAGAACCTTGCAATGGTTCAGCAGAATTGCTTATTAGCTTATACCAAGCTTATGAGTGATTGTCAGTGCACATGCTTGTTTATACTTGTTCATATTACTTGTATACATATTATTTTTCTTTTGCTTTCCAGTGTGGAGCTTATACCAAGCTTTTACAAGCTTTCATTCCATCCAAGTTAAGCTCAAAAAGCTTAACTGTCTAAACCATAAGCTCACACTATCACAGTCCATTTTCTTGTTTATATTTATCCATTGGACTTGTGTTTATCTTATTTTACCTTTTGTTTCCTGTAAAAAGCTTTTTCAAGCTTATTATGAGTTGAGTTCAACAACAAGCCAAAAGCTTAATCGTTGGACTCATAAGCTCACAACTTGCTTATTTCATAGTTTATATAGTTTTGTTTTCATTAAACTTGTATAATATCGAAGACATATTGAGTTTCGAGCCAAAAGATCTACTTTCTTTAGTGATAGCTTAATTGCTTATTAGCTTATTTCATTAATAACATATAGTTTTATATTTTTCCTAGCTTCTTTTATTTATTTTATAATTATGTTAAAAGTTTGATTTTTCTTTATTCATTTATTAATTTTAATAAATAATAATAGTTTTAGTACTTAATAGTAAATAATTGATAATAAATAGAATAATTGTGTAAAATATACATTTTCGTTTCAAAATTATTTTATAATATTTTAGATTTTGTAGATTCTTTATTTCATTTATTTAAGTTAATTTTAGATTTTCTTATTATTTAATTCATTATTAAATACATTTAATTCATTTTAATTTATATTAATTTAATAGTGTAAAATTTATTTTAATTTTCAATAATTTTCTTATCTTTTAGGATTCCAAAATACGATTTTCACATTTGTGGGACTTATATTGGACGGAATTCACTTTTTATTTTGTTACATTTATGTAATTGCTACGTAAACATATACGTTTTAGTTTTTTAGGTTTTCTTAACTTTTATATAAATTTGTAAATTATAGATAAATATTTTAATTATATTTAATTTTCATTTATGTCGCTAAGACATGCAAATCCCTACTATAGTTATAATCGTTTTGTTTTCATACGTTTACGTTTAATTTAAGTAAAACGTACGTTTGTATATCTTTTACGTTTTAGGTTTTCGATTGCACGTTTTTAACGACATAGGCGTGTGAGCTATTACTATTCACATTCCTAGTGTTAGTCAATCGATTCTGTTTTTGTATATTCAATATCATTTACACACACACGTTGTATTACGTTACACATCTCGTTGGGACTTAACGACCCGGGGATATAACACTATACTCCCATGGATTTTAATTGACTTTGGTCCTAGATTAGTTTGACTTTTATGGTTGACCATTCACAAGTGGTTGACTAATATAAAGATGACTAGTTTAGGGCCTATCAAGGACAATTTGCATTCCACATATCAAACCAAGCTGAAGCTTTTGCCCCGTTTCCAATCTTGTACCATATATAAGGCCGAATAATACTACGGATTTGCAAGATCTTACGCCATCCCAACTGACATTAGACGGGATACAAACATCCCAAAATTCCTTTGTTTAAGCTTGTAAGAGTGGATCCATTTGACCCACAGAGATTCTTTATGGCTCAAAAGCTTCCAAATGTGCGACGACATCAATGCAACATTAAACATTTTGAGACTTCTCACACCTAGACCACCTTCAGATTTTGGAAGACATACATCCTCCTAAGAGACTTTAGCTTTACCACACTTCATATCTCCTTGACACCATAAGAAACCACATAAGAGTCGATCTATCTCATGAATTATACCAACCGGAAGAGTAAAAGCGAAGCCCAAGAATATGCATAGGCGAAAGAACGAAGCACCAATTGAAGTCTATCGGCCAAGGATAACCATTTGTTCTTCCAATCCCTATTCTTTTACGCACACGCTCAATAAGAATTTTGCAATCCTTGTATAGAAGCCTAGACGATATAAGAGGAACACCCAAGTACTTGATTGGAAGAGTACCTTCTTCAAACGGCATAAGTTGAAGAATAGAGGATTTTACCTGATCTGGCACATTACAAAAGAAAATGGTGCTCTTCGGAATACTCGGGACCAACCCCGAAACGCCCTTAAACTCCTCTAAAGCATCCATTAAAACCCTAGCCGATTGCACATCACCACGAGCAAACATAATAAGATCATCCGCAAAGCAAATATTAATGATTTTTTGCTTACTACACCTGTTAAGAGCCTTATTATTATGTATCTCATCCGAACCCGAAGACACGTGTAGTGTAAATACGTCAAATGCCAACATATACTAACTTGTTCAAAAAATTACAACCATAACACAATGTCGTTCGAGAATATCGTATTTTTATTGATTGGAAACTGGTCAAAAAACAACTTCAATGAAATCCTCGAAGAAAAGCCTGGTGAATTACGTTTAATGCTAGTAGCACTCTCACTCGATTGCATCCTCGCAAGTCGCAATGGATGTTACCAACGTTGACAGAAAAAGTTGAGTTTTACTAGACTAGTTTTGTTGTTTGATTCTATTGATACAAAAGATGGACGTTCCTTGGCTTGTGTGAAAGGCCGTTGTTCAATCCAAGATCCGGACTCAACTAGAGTATATAATAACAATGATTGAACATGCACAGCGGAATAATAAGAACACAATCAAAGTTACCAACAAGGTTTTTCTTTAGAACTGTGATCCTCTATGGATCTTTATTACACTCTCTAAAGAGGTTTTTGTTTTATGTTTTTGTCAAGTGTCCCTAATACATAAGACCTATGTTCCTTTTATAGACAAGGAACCCTAATACTTTTCTTGGGAAACGTCTAAGCATGCAAGCATGCAACTAAATATTGTTACCCATACATAGAATAATTATGGGAAAACTCTAAACAAGCACATGCTAACCTTGGGCAGTACAATAATAAAGATGGGCTAACATATAAATAATAAAACTCATGCGTACTACTTCAGCAGAATCCTTCAGTAGATACTAATACTGCTTCAGCAGAATCCTTACTTCAGCATACTCACGGCTTCTTTACTTCAGCAGACTTATATCTCCACTACTTCAGTAGAATAACTTCAGCATAGTTCCTACTTTGTACGTTTATATTACTTCAGCAGAAACTCTTCTTTAGCAGAATCCATTGTTTCTCGATCACCGTAATCATTGCTTTCCGCGCAATTCCCAACAATCCTCCCCTAAACGGAATTTGACTTGGTTAAGTTCCGTTTCTAACCTATGATAGATCTTAGAGCTGCAGACTAGAGGATTGTTCTCAAACATCGATGTAAAGAACCACTAATAATCTCATCTCTATGATGACCAAACATTGAAACGCCGGTCTTTGCAAAGAACACATGACATAGTGTACATCAATACTTATTAGTTGCATACTATTCTCATCACATCCGGTGAGTTAACTCTGTGAGAGGTGAATCATTGAAAATAATGGATTTGATGTCTCTTTACCAATAGCCATCACTACTGGAGTAGCCAAATGTTTAAGTTCGAAAACTATGGTACACCGATAACCATCGATTTATTGCCAAACCAAAGAACCATATAACGGATTTGATATGTCTTTACACGTAGCCGTTTGCTCGGGACTAGCCAACTCTTTGATGGAATCTTTGTCATCATCATGGTGAGTTGATTACCATTTATGGATTGCGACCTTTACCACAAGCCATAATCTTGTGGGCTAGCCAACTCTTGTGTCGAAAGACATGGTGAGATGAAAACCATTAGGTGTGGTAATGAACTAACACCAAAACACGCAAGTTTGAAAGTGGCGAACACAGCAAAAGTTAGAGGTTTTTTTTTTTTTTTTTTAATATAAAATTACGAAGGAATAAAAATAACCAAAACAAGTAAAAGATACCATCAAGCGGCAGAAACCAAATCTGATTGTAGTGTCGGTGAAACACTAAGCCTCCCTTAGGCATATGAGGATCCAACAATGCAAAAATGGTTAGAATACAAAAACAATACAACTATAAGCCTCCCTCAATCAATGCACCTGACAAAGACTATTGTTCTTGGGTACCCAGATTGAACCTTTCCTTTGAGTTTTCCAAGAACACCCTATTGAGGGCTTAACAGCAGTTGCCCTTCTAACTCCAACATGTGCCATATTCATATGAGATACATAAGGTGTATATGACTGAAAATAAGAACTTTTAGGTCTATAGGGCATAAGCCTAGCATTACTGTTCCACCACCAGTGATGAATCGGTGAAGAATATCCTCCACCGAGAGGAACCGGAAAAGGCCTATTAAGCCTGTCGGATAAGCGATGCATACACCTTTGGTTTACGGAAGGGCTGGTTTACCTGCTTTCACATGAGCAACTTTGGGAACAAATGGAGGAATGCTAGCAACATTAGTCCATGTGGGTCTAGAAGTCTTATGGCCGGAGGAAACACCCATTTTTTCTCATGATAATCACGGTCTATAATAAGATGGAGTTTACTACCACACACAAAACAAGATTTCTTCTAAAAGGCTTATTCTTAACACAACGTTGTTTATTACATTTAAACTTATCGGGAACTAAACTAGAAGCAAAATTGTGTTGAATGAATAAGCAATTGGCTTTGTTTTGGGCTCATCATTAGCTACTTTGGACTTGGGTGTGGTCTTGGGTGTGTGTCTAGATGAGTCGGACTTTTCACTTGAATCACATGAGGCATAGTTAGTGGACTTTAGGTCGATGACTTGTCACTTTTAGAACAAGAGGATGTGAGTCATTAGTTTTGCTACTAAGGACGGCAAGTCACTTGACTTTTGCCATATAAATGGTGTGATCCATCAAAGTCAACTGGAATGGACAAGTCAATGGGCATGAATTCACCTCTAATAGGTCCCGCGTACAACATGTAAATCACCTTCTTTTACAAAATTAGCTAATCTGCTTTGGTGTAGATTTACTGAATGTCATCCCTAGCTTCTATTCCTACATACTTCTTAAAGCCTAAACCTATAGGAGTATTAGGATTTTGACTAGCATAGATGTGACTAGCTAACTTATTTCCATTCAATAACCATTCCTTATGCCTAGCAATTTCCTCATCTAGTTTCTCTTTTAGCACTTTGTTTCGGATACTACAAGAGCTTTTTCTTTCTCGAGGCGCTTTAAATCAATTCTAGCAAATTCTAGATCACTTTCTAACACCTAATCTTTTCATCATAAGCCACTTGATTCTTTTGAAACCAAACTTTTTGTCTTTCTAATGTTTTAATGACGCTTTATAAGCTTCATTATCAACATAGCATGCATCAGTACTTAGGTTTCATTTCATCATAGGCTTCCTTAAGTTCATTATATCTCTCCTTACAACCAAAAACACAAGTATGTACGAGAGATGCCCATGAAGGCAATTGGTGGACTGGCAAATTCTTCAACATGACCTTCAGCATCAACTTCCTTGCTCATCTTCTTGAAATCAGCCTTTTCACCATACCTTGCTTTGAGTGCATTCCATATAAGACTTGCATCATCCATATAGCTAAAATCGCTACATGATCGGCAGGAATAGATTTAAACAAGATAGTTCGGCCTTTGACTCTCTTTCACAAAGAATGTGTTCATCCACGATCGTTGGAGGACGAATAATGATGTTACCATCACGATCACTTCCAATCCTTTTTAAGCTGTTGCCATTTTGGATCACCTTCGGATATTCATATCATTATTCATGATCCGATGTTCCATCTTCTTAGCCCGGACTTCGTACTCATCATCCATTAAATAAGGAAACATAACTTCATCCCTATTAATATCAAATTCTGCCATTCTAACAGTACCAAGATAGAAACCAAACAGCAGTAAAGTTATGTGATAGTACGAACCAAAGTGAATGTCAGCAGTAAAGTTCCAGCAAAAACTTTACGAGGTTCAGCAGAAACAATAAAACAGTGGGGACCAAAATTTCGTTGACCTCACGTAAACCTTCAGCTGAATCAAGCCAATATCGGTAGAAATAAAAGTGAGTAGAAGGGACTTCCGAGTAGGAAAATCACGTGACAAGGATGAAAACAATTAACCCAAAATGATGCCCCACGTGAATCCAATGAGAAGGAACCAATAAAAACCGAGTATTATAATGAAAACATGATCTTATTCTATATGTACCAAGCGAATAAAGTATCGATTGATTAAAATAATGTCATGGTCCACGCGATATTATCTTGTCTATAATTTGCAATGTACAAACCGACAATGATATGGGATAGAATGAATGACCAAACCAATCAAATTAAATGCGCATGATTAATGACCAGGAAGACATCATGTGCCGACCAATTAAATACAAAGGACCATTTACCGAGCGAGTCAAATTAGTACCAATCAGAGTTAATTCAAAAAATGCGTTGATGCACAATCCAAAAAATGCCAACCAAATAATATTTACCTCACTTTATATTATGAATTTCTTGATCAGGTACCAAATAATAACTTCGACCCATCAACAGCAGATCTGTTCCCTCTTTTCAAAGAGTGTCTGCAGCAGTTAGCCCTTATAACTTTCTTTCAGAGGCTCAGATCAACGATCCCTCCGGTGGAAACCTTCCTTGATATATCAAGAACTTCCAGTCAAAAATTTATGCCGATCCAACAGTTAACGAAAAAGATATGACTGTTTCAAAACAGTGTTGTAGTAACCTTACGGAACTTTTTCAGCAGACTTTGACGACTTATAACTTTTGATTGAGAGCTCTAATCGACAATCCCTCCGGTGAAACGATAGATTACAATATCGAGATGCACCAGAAAATATTGTAGCTCGATCCAACGGTTCAAGAAAAAGTTATTGCTGTTTAAAAACAGCCCAGCATAAACACTTCGAAAATTATTAACAGCTACGAATTTTTGTATCTTTTCTTCGAAACACCTTGTAAACTCAAGATCAAGAGCCACCCGCTCTGAAACCAATTGTTCAATCCAAGATCCGGACTCAACTAGAGTATATAATAACAATGATTGAACATGCACAGCGGAATAATAAAAACACAATCAAAGTTACCAACAAGGTTTTTCTTTAGAACTGTGATCCTCTATGGATCTTTATTACACTCTCTAAAGAGGTTTTTGTTTTATGTTTTTGTCAAGTGTCCCTAATACATAAGACCTATGTTCCTTTTATAGACAAGGAACCCTAATACTTTTCTTGGGAAACGTCTAAGCATGTAAGCATGCAACTAAATATTGTTTTAACCCATACATAGAATAATTATGGGAAAACTCTAAACAAGCACATGCTAACCTTGGGCAGTACAATAATAAAGATGGGCTAACATATAAATAATAAAAATCATGCGTACTACTTCAGCAGAATCCTTCAGTAGATACTAATACTTCTTCAGCAGAATCCTTACTTCAGCATACTCACGGCTTCTTTACTTCAGCAGACTTATATCTCCACTACTTCAGTAGAATAACTTCAGCATAGTTCCTACTTTGTACGTTTATATTACTTATTGAGAATCCATTGTTTCTCGATCGCCAGAATCAACATTTCACGAAATTCCCAACGCCGCTTTTTCCTCGTCCTCCTTAGCCATCCGGATTTGATGGTATCCTTTATATGCATCGAGAAGCACTTTAGTGGATATCCACACAAAGATTCCACCTCTCGATCTATCTCGGTAGGGGTAGCGATCTTGTGGACATGCTTTGTTAAGATCGATGAAGTCCGCGACATTCGCCACTACCATCACTCTTCTTTACCATAAGCGGGTTAGAAAGCCACCATGGTGATTGACTTCCCACATGATTCTGCCTCTACCAACTTGTGTACCTCGCCAGATTGCTACGCGGCCCGGAGCCCGACCGCTTCTTCGGCGTGATTGGTGAGTATCTTGCCGGATTCTCACTATGTTCTGTGATTGAGCGCGGTACCCAGTCATGTGTTTTGGCTCCCATGCAAGATGTCCGAGTTCTTTTGCAAGAGTACACACGCCGCTTTGCGTTGTCCGACAATGATCCTCCTATCGATATTTCCTGTTCGGGGTAATCGGGATGGATTGCTACCTTTAGATTTGGAGTTTTGGTTGCGCACTGTGCTGTAATTGGTGCCGTTTCGCATTTGACTGCGTTACATTCTTGAGGTGGTACGGCAACATTGTAGAGGGTAACGACACCTCCTCTCACTGGAAATTTGAGCATCCCGTGTGCTGTAGACGGGACTGCGCGTATGGCTGATATCCCCGGTCTTCCGATAATGCCATTGTATGGAGAGGGGGATTTGATTACCACAAAATCCAGCCATGCTGTTGTGGAGTGGTCGTTATTACCTACCCTAACCAGTAGTCATAATTGCCCCATATGCCATATCTTTTTCTGTGAAGCGGTCGGTACTGTCGTGATTGGGCTCAACCGATCACGTATCTCAGGCGCAGATTGTTTGAGCGATGTTCATACATTATGTTCGCAGATGCTCCACCATCAACATACATACGGTGGATGTCGTGACCCCCCGCATTAATTTCGATGATGAGCGGCTCTACCACTACGTCGTTCGTGGTTAATGTAGGGAAAGTGATTGCACTTCCATGGGAAAACTTTTGGCTGACCTTCTGCCTAGTTACTCTTTGCCATGATTGTATCATGTAAATAGTATCAGCCTTATCCTTGGGCCCCTCCTTCTTGTTCCCAGCCTGTGGAAAACTAGAAGGGGGGTTGAATAGTTTTACCAATTAAAACTTCCTTTTAAACTATTTAGATCGACTTATGTCAATCTATTTGGTTGTGTGTGTTGGATGTTGATAAACAAGCATATAAAGATATGTAATGAAAAGATAAGAGTAAAGCACAAAACCACAACGCAAGTATTTATAGTGGTTCTGCTACAAGGACACCTTCCTTGCCTACTCCACTCCCCGAGTCACCTACTCGAGGTTTGTAATCACTACACCAATCTCCTTATGGCGGAGAAGCCTTCACAACATCGCTAACCTTTTTCCGGTACAAAGCTAAATACCGAGTTCTTTCACACCAAGGCGAACCACACCTAACACAACGTCGCCTACCCTTTATCTGATGCTAGGCTAACCACCGAGTTCTTTCACACCTTAGGTGAACTACACCTTCACAGCGTCGCCTACCCTTTATTAGGTACTAGGCTAAGCACCTAGTTCCATTGCAATGGAGGAACTACTACCACACTACACCAACGACTAATCCCAAAGGAGATCTACTCCTTTACAACATCATCAAGGACATCAATATCCTTGGATCTAATGCTAGTCTATCTAGTACATCGAAACACACCATATCGAATGTACATCTAAGGCACCTTTCACTAATGCCTTTGATTAGATCTACAAGACACCTTTCACTAATGTCTTTGATTAGATCTACAAGACACTTTTCACTAATGTCTTGTGTCTTCACTTCTAAGCACCTTTCACTAATGCTTCTTGTCTTGACTTCTAAGCACCTACCACAAGTGCTTATCCTATAGACGATAGATACCTTTCACTACTATCTTCGCCTTGACACTGAGACATCTTTCACTAATGTCTTTAACACTACGCTTCTTTGAAGAAAGAAGGGATCATCAACAAGAGGACTTCAATAGCCTTGATGATGAGGAAGCTTGGCAACTCATGGACTTGAGCTTGCTCGACTTCAAAGGTGGTGATCTTCCTTTAAGAGGAACCTAAAGATCACACAAAACAAAACTACAAACATAGATCTCTTGGATCTAAGGTTAGTGAGTGATGTGCCGGTGGGTGCAAGTTTTAAATTTATAAAGGTGAATTACCAATATTACCAATAACACATACGAGCAAGTATACTCGTCCGTTATAGCAAGATTATGAAGGTAAGTCGGGATCGTTCGCGAGGATTTGAGTGAATCGAGCACAAGTTTGAATTAGCGAGTCTATCAAAACATATAACAAAGCGAATAGATATAATGAAATTCAGATGATTAAAAACTACACTTGCTTAAACTAGTATCATATCATAGATTAATGTGATTGTATTAACTACTTAACATGTTGGTTGTGATAATTAGTTGAAAAACTAATCTATTGTTCTTACAAGTCAAACTTTGATCAAGAGTTTAGTTTATAAAAACAAGCATTAAGTTTAACCAATCAATTCAAGATCAATTCAAGTTTCATAAGTCTACTTTCATAAACTTAAACACAAAAACATCCACTTGTTCATCAAATTGCTTAAGAAATGGTCAATACAAAAGGTACCCGATCATAGACAAAAGGCTACAATTGATTCTCAACAACTAATCTTACGACCATTTAGATGTTTCCAACCAATCCAATTTGATAATCAAAAGCGTTTCTATTACAACCACACCTTAGTTCCTTTGTATAATCAAGAATAATGGGTAAAACAATCATCCATAGACAAAATGATTATGACTAGTTGAATAATACGAAGTTCTTTCGACCCCAACGATAGTTACCAATTAGCCAAACTTGATTAACAAATGTCACTATGAAACTTTAGCACAATTGGATCTTAGAATCAACTTGAAATTGAATTAAAACATGTTAACACAATCACTAACTAATCATATAATAATCAACATCATTTAAGCAAGTGTATAAAGAAACTAGCCACTCATAGCAAACATGAACATAAACTCATAACTTTGATCATTAGAAAACATGATTAAAAGTCTTACAATGCTTGGAATAAGATTACAAATGATGAAGTAATGATTCCCAAAGGATCGTGGTGGACTTCTTAGTGTTTTGGCTTCCAAAGGTGGAACACGGAACTCCAAACTTTTACGGCTTTCTAAGGACGAATTTCGAGAGGTTAAGGCTTGGTTTGATGAGTAGAGCTTTGTAATTGAAGTGTGTCTAATATGCTCACAATTAGCCTCTATTTATACTAATTCCAAGGCCTAGGGTGTTAAATGCTTGACTTGGCCTCCAAGGAGTAAGGAAGGACTAGAATACACCAGAGAAGGACCTAGAATCGTTTGGATGCAAAGGGAAGCTTAGTGATGAAGATTTGACAAGCTGCGGCTTCTCCAACCGGATCGGTCATC
The DNA here is from genome assembly GCA_022545495.1 of Chrysanthemum lavandulifolium. NCBI lineage: Eukaryota > Viridiplantae > Streptophyta > Magnoliopsida > Asterales > Asteraceae > Chrysanthemum > Chrysanthemum lavandulifolium. Next base: position 234,404,953 of record CM040238.1, on the reverse strand, counting down.
GACCAACCGATCCGGTTGGTCTTCAATAATAACACACCGACCGATCCGGTTACGGGTTGCGACCGATCGGTCGGTCATGGCAAAAACATGTATTCCGACCAAATGCCAACCGATCCGGTGAAGGTGTAACGGATCGGTTGGATCTTCGAACATGAAACTTGATCTTTCTCGTTACTCGACTTGTAGAACTTGGTTCTTCAATCACTAAGGTCTTCAAAGGTACTTGGGATTTAGCTTTCTTGAGGCGGAATCTTGATTAGCGCATATTTCCATATTTTCCTCCATTTCGCACTTGGTTATGAATGCTAGACAAACAACTCTAGATACGATTAAGTGCTAAAATCACACAAATATAACCAAATAACGAGATATAAAAGTACACACAATGCTACTAAAACATGCACAATCGGGTGTTATCAAATTCCCCACACTTAAACTTTGCTTGCCCTCAAGCAAATCTAGGACAAACATCCTTTGGGACAAGATCGTGATTATGAAAAATGTGATGCAAATCAACCAAGTATAAATCGAGAGAAGATTCATCAATTATGCTTATAAAGGTGAAACATCAAGATGTTTGACAATATCCAATGATTTTCTTGCATGATAAACATTTCAAAACACCTCACGAAAAATAATGGAATATAATTCACTCGATCACTCATTTTAGTGGAGTAACAAGATAAATCACACTCATTGCTCGGTCATGATTAGATTATTACCATAAGCTTGTACAAGAAACAAAACTCCACCGGCGTGGCGTGAGCACCAAGTAAAACATCTAAAGAGGGCTTTTATTCGGGTTATAATGATAGGCTAAGGGTTAAGGGTATGGATAAGGCATGGGAATGTTTAATGAAATTGGTGTAAAAATAAAAATGAAATCAAGTCTAATACCCATGTTGCTAGCTACCAAACATTCCACGAACCAAATAAGCGATTATAGCTTTGCTTTCTTCTTTTCACTTTCCACGACTTTTTGCTTTGCCATGACAATTTTTCTTCGATCATAGCACATTGGCTATTATTTCCATACTTTCAATACAATTTTTTTTTTTTTTTTTTTTTTTTTTTTTTTTTTTTAACATAACATAGCATGGCTCAATCAATCACATAGGATGTGGTACTCATAATCATTTGAACAATCTTCACTTTCCGGTAACTAGCAACCAACCGTTAGACATTGATATGGGATAGGCTAAGGTTTAAAGTGTAAAATCTTTTGTATTTTACGGGTGAAGCAAAAATGAAAGGATGGCTCGGAAGGTGTAACTAGGGGTATCTAGTGCTAAAAATGAGCACTACAAATGGGTCCATGTGGTGGTTAACTAACCAATGAGGCTAGCTAATATATCATTAGATGTAAAATGGAAGGCCATTTGGGTTAAATCTAAGGTGCCTCTTTATCACACGAATTCACTTATATCATGCGAATGCAATCTCACTGCTGATGCAGTAATGATTTACAAGCACAAGTTCTAGAATAAATAAAATCACCGCACACTCATAGCAAAAGATCCAAGCATAAAAGATGTATGCTAATATGAAATAGGCTTAAATCCTCACAATTTAGTGGAAAGGGTATAATATGTGTTAGCAAATGTTTATCGATCCGAATGGATTGCAATAGTAATCGGAACACATCTCGAAGTTTCAAATATTACCAGTTTTACCGGTGGAATGATCCGATTATTCTAATAGATAATCCTAAAAGTGTGAAAACAACTAGATCACAAGGCAAACAAAATTTTAAATTTAAGCATGAAAACTCTAATTTTCCTATTCACCCCCACACTTAAGTTAGACATTGTCCTCAATGAAAAGCGAACTTCAAAGTATAGAAATAGGAAAATAGAGATGAAACCAGATATGTCAACGAGTTTATCGACTTAAAATTCTTTCTTCATTCTGGCGTCACTAGAGAAATCATCACTGCACACAATCTTATAAACAAACAAAGGTTTTATTAAAGGATGGCACTCCCCACACTTAAGTTCAACCAAAGGTTTAAACTTTGGGGAGTGACCATAGAAAATCAAAACACACGGGTTGCCTCCAGAAGCGCTTGTTTATTACAGGAGTCATCGGCTGACTCGAATCTTCCCGGATTAGGATACTTTGACCATACGGTTCAAATGAAATTCGACTCTTAAGCGTTGAGGTATGGAATCTTTGGTTTGTACTCCACAATGGATGGGAATACATTTGATTCTTTTGGTTTGACCAAGTGAAAGTCCCTCTTTGTTATCTCGAACATTTGGTCGATTTCATTAGAAATGAGGACGGTGGCGGATCTTTATGATTTTAGGAGGATCATCGGACTTTCCACTCCCGGTGAATATTGCATCCACATTCTCAAGGTGAGTTGTAGGAGGTGGCTTAGTCCTACCGTTTTGATTTAAAAGCTGGATTTTGTGGTTCGGACCATTTGTCTATCTTTCTTTCCAGGTTCTCCATTCCGGTTGTCAGCGATTTTGTTGAACTTCTCATCATCAACATGATTGTGTTCGGGACCTTTTAATTGCGTCATTGGGATATGCATGGTGCAATCCTCAAGAAAAAGGTAACACGGTTGGTGAGTTAGACATGATTTGGTTCAGATTTGGCGTGGTTGGAATATGCTCGGTCTCGTCCTCTTCGATAAATTCATCCTCACCCTTATCGTTCTCGTATTGAATTGAGGGTGGTTTGTAGACAAACTCATGTCTCGAGTTGGAATTTGTGGTGTAAGGAAGAGATTCAACGTGATGGACTTCCTGTTCCTTACTTAATCTTTCTATCCTCCTCTCCAAGTCTTGGCTTATCGCTTGTTGGTTCCTTCTTCCTTGATCGACTTTATGTTCCAATTCAATCAATGAGTTCGTCATATTCTCATTGGCTTTTGTTTGATTGGCCATCCATTCTCTCATCATCTCCTCCGGTGAGGTTTTAGGTGTATTGAAATGTTGTGATGGATGAGGTATTGTATTCCATGGTGATATCGAGGATATGTTTGGGTTGGGTTGTGGTATGGAAAGAGTGCAATTTACGGAATTTTGGTGGTGATATCCTCCGTGATATCCTTCATGTTGGACGTGGTTCGCTTCCATGGGATCACACATCGGCGTGTCATCCTCGGCATCGTGGTTTGAGCGTGGTGATTATTTGCAGTTCCATCATCTCCCTCCGTATGCTTATGAATTGAGTATCGATGTTTGTTGAGAGGCTTCCAATTTCTCGATCAATGAGGCATGATCGGTTTTGATGTTGCTTCCACGGTGAAACAACGATATTCGGATTGGAATCGTTAGAAATTACTACTTGTGAAGATAGCGTTGACATACTCGTTTCTTGTTTGTGGTGGATGGTGCGTCTTATCATTTGATGGTTTTGGGTTGGATTGGGTATTACTTGGCAATGAACCGGATGGTCTAGAGGAATGTTGGTCGGAAAATCGCCAAACTTGTTTTCAAGATCTTGGATAGATGCTTGATGATTTTACGTCCTTGCTCAACTTTGGCTTTGAGATTGAAAAATTGATTTTGATAAAATCATTTGCGATTTTGAGCGACCACGAATTCTCTCATGGTTTTCTCGAATTCGGTTTCTTCCATCTTTTTCGGGATTTTGTGGTGGTGGATCGTCGGTTAAGTGGTTGAGAATCACGGTTGTCATCCCTTGGTCGGCGATCTTGCCAATTTCGAATTTCGACCGTAATAATTACTACGATATCCTCCTCCACGGTATCCTCCTTGATCATAACCGCTTCTCCTTCCTTTGGTCCACCCATAGGTTTATCGTCGCTTTTCGGACGATGGGTGATTTCCTCCACAATTTTGCATCCGTCTCGCATTTCCTTCATTTCATCTTTGATATCTTTGTATTGCGAGTCGATTTTTGATGTTAACGCTTCCATCTTCTCCATGAGTTTTGAGGTATCGGTGTTTTCGACAAAAGCAGCGGTTTTCGGAGAGGTTTGGTTTGGAATCTTTGGACCAATCAAGTTTGAGAAGTACTCGATCTTCGAGCAATTTATGTGCATCGTTGGGAGTCTTATAGAGAAAAATTCCTCCGACATCAAGGATGCCTTGAGAGATTTCATCTAGTCCATGGTAAAAGATTTGGATAATGGTTCCTTTTGATAGTCCATGTCCATGACAACTACGAAGCAAATCTTTCATTGAAGCCAAGCTTCGACAAGTGATCGTTTGGGTTTTGGTTGAAAGCAATTTCTCCCATTAATCGATCAAACATGGCGGTGGAAAGAATCGGCTCACAAAAGCTTGCCTCATCTCCTCCCAGTATTGATGATTCCGGGGTTAATTCATTGTACCATACTTTAGCATCTCCGGAGAGTGATGATGGGAAAAGTTTGAGTTTGATGGCATTGACATCGGTGTCGCCATAACGGAACATGCCGCAAATTTCGATGAATTCGGCAATGTGCTTATCTTGGATCGGCCAGCGCACGACCATCGAATTGTCGGTCTTTGATCATAGAAAGGTGATGTCCCTTCACGGTGAAGTTGTCACCAAGATTGATAGCAACAATAGCACTTTCGGGGTTGGTGCTACGGTTCGGTTGGTTCCCCATGGGTTGATCGTCGCCATGGGAAAAGGTAAATTGGTGAAAGGATTGTAAACAACTTTGGCTTCTATGAGGTTATCAAATGGTGGGTTTGGTACTCTTGGTACACGATTTTCCAATGGTATGAAGCGTGTTCTTCTTCTCTCGAATCAAGCGTTCGGGGTTGGTAAGAGGTGTAATTGGTTCTATTCCACGCTCGAGTGTTCATACAATGTCCTAGAGAATCCGGGCAATATCTAAACACACGGACAAACAAGAAAACAGCTTTTATGGGTCGAGAGTAGGTAACCGAATCGGTTGCGGGATGCGACCGATCGGTTAGACCGATTGATTGATGGGAAAAATTGTAACCGATTCGGTTGAGGGCACCGAATCGGTTAAGGTTTCAATTTTTTTTTTTTTTTTTTTTTTTTTTGGTTGAATCGGTGAGGAAATTCAAAACTTGTTGAAACACAATCAAATCCGGCGTGGCGTAAAAACTTGATGTGCCCGGTAGGTGCAAGTTTTAAATTTATAAAGGTGAATTACCAATATTACCAATAACACATACGAGCAAGTATACTCGTCCGTTATAGCAAGATTATGAAGGTAAGTCGGGATGGTTCGCGAGGATTTGAGTGAATCGAGCACAAGTTTGAATTAACGAGTCTATCAAAACATATAACAAAGCAAATAGATATAATGAAATTCAGATGATTAAAAACTACACTTGCTTAAACTAGTATCATATCATAGATTAATGTGATTGTATTAACTACTTAACATGTTGGTTGTGATAATTAGTTGAAAACTAATCTATTGTTCTTACAAGTCAAACTTTGATCAAGAGTTTAGTTTATAAAAACAAGCATTAAGTTTAACCAATCAATTCAAGATCAATTCAAGTTTCATAAGTCTACTTTCATAAACTTAAACACAAAACATCCACTTGTTCATCAAATTGCTTAAGAAATGGTCAATACAAAAGGTAACCGATCATAGACAAAAGGCTACAATTAATTTTCAACAACTAATCTTACGACCATTTAGATGTTTCCAACCAATCCAATTTGATAATCAAAAAGCGTTTCTATTACAACCACACCTTAGTTCCTTTGTATAATCAAGAATAATGGGTAAAACAATCATCCATAGACAAAATGATTATGACTAGTTGAATAATACGAAGTTCTTTCGACCCCAACGATAGTTACCAATTAGCCAAACTTGATTAACAAATGTCACTATGAAACTTTAGCACAATTGGATCTTAGAATCAACTTGAAATTGAATTAAAACATGTTAACACAATCACTAACTAATCATATAATAATCAACATCATTTAAGCAAGTGTATAAAGAAACTAGCCACTCATAGCAAACATGAACATAAACTCATAACTTTGATCATTAGAAAACATGATTAAAAGTCTTACAATGCTTGGAATAAGATTACAAATGATGAAGTAATGATTCCCAAAGGATCGTGGTGGACTTCTTAGTGTTTTGGCTTCCAAAGGTGGAACTTCTGGAACTCCAAACTTTTCTGGCTTTCTAAGGACGAATTTCAGGAGGTTAAGGCTTGGTTTGATGAGTAGAGAGCTTTGTAATTGAAGTGTGTCTTTTATGCTCACAATTAGCCTCTATTTATACTAATTCCAAGGCCTAGGGTGTTAAATGCTTGACTTGGCCTCCAAGGAGTAAGGAAGGGACTAGAATACACCAAGAGAAGGACCTAGAATCGTTTGGATGCAAAAGGGGAAGCTTAATGATGAAGATTTGACAACTGCAGCTTATCCAACCGAATCGGTCATACGACCAACCGATCCGGTTGGTCTTCAATAATAACACACCGACCGATCCGGTTGCGGGTTGCGACCGATCGGTCGGTCATGCTAAAAACATGTATTCCGACCAAATGCCAACCGATCCGGTGAATGTGTAACGGATCGGTTGGATCTTCGAGACATGAAACTTGATCTTTCTCGTTACTCGACTTGTAGAACTTGGTTCTTCAATCACTAAGGTCTTCAAAGGTACTTGGGATTTAGCTTTCTTGAGGCGGAATCTTGATTAGCGCATATTTCCATATTTTCCTCCATTTCCACGCACTTGGTTATGAATGCTAGACAAACAACTCTAGATACGATTAAGTGCTAAAATCACACAAATATAACCAAATAATGAGATATAAAAGTACAAACAATGCTACTAAAAACATGCACAATCGAGTGTTATCGGTGAGATTTAACTCGGGAGAAAGTATGTTGGAGGGGTGAGATTTAATGAAGAAATGGCTCACTATTTATAGAGGAAAAACCTACTGTTTCCCCGGATCCCACGGATCCCTTCCACTTGGGATCCGGCTAGCACAAAGCTAGGGATCCGTGGTCCGCTCCTCTTTGCCCATGGGTATTTTGGGTTATGGGTCATGGGTTATGGGTTGATCCATGGTTTTCAATCTAGATACAATGTACCTTAAGGATACATTGAACTTGTGTAAGTGGTATATATAAAACCATGGGTTATGGGTCAAAACCATTTGCTAGTTTTTATCTATTTAGTATATACTTGCTTTTACCCATTTAGTATATACTTGTTTTACCAATTTTAGTGTACTTAATATAAGTATGTATTAACCCAATATGTAAACACTAGTTGTTGTACATATGTATCTAACTCATAGAGTTACTTAAACTTGTTAAGCCAATATGTAAACACTAGTTGTTGTACATATGTATCTAAAATATAAAATCACTTAATCTTGTTATAGTGTTTTATGTGAAAACGTAAGTGTGTTATAAAACTATTAGTTCAAACCATTTACGTATTTTATTTGTTTCATTAATATAATTTTACTTTTGTTATCGACAAAACATTAGAAGATCGTAAAATATAAATAAACGTTTTTACGGCTTATTTGTATTAACAATCTCCCTTTTGTTGATGACAAAACATAAAATTATTTTAAGGAAAAACTAAAATTGTAAACGTTTGAATTTGTAGTTTTACTTTCTTCTCCCCTTTTGTCGAAACAAAAGTGTTTGAGAAACTAACACAATTTTATAAGAAAAATTATAAAATATGTAACGAGAGCAAGTGACGGAAATGGTACTCGTCTTAACTCCCCTTGACGAGTCCATCCCTTTGAAAAAAAGGCGTCAAGGACATAATGTAAAATAAGCTACTTGTGTTTGCAATTAAGTTTGCAAATGGTTCGCCTCTAAGTAATGACGTGCTCCCCTCGAATATTGCAAAGTTGCAATGGGAAGTTATGAAATATAAATCAAATGTTGCAAGTAATTTTGCAGCGTATTGTTTTGACACCAAGCTCCCCCTAGCTTTAGGATGTCAAAACTTTATGTGTTAATTGAAAAGCGAAAAACAAGGGTTAGAAAACAAGTATAATTCACAATTTACGCAAATGTGATAAAGAAAAACATTTCGACTTCACGGATCCCGGTTCCCTTCTAGTAGGGATCCGTCTAGCAATATCTTGAGGATCCGTCGCCGATGACTAAAATCGGCAAAGGTGATATAACAAGTAATGTTATCACACAAATGAGATATGAGTACAAAGTAATTATCGCTCAACGAAATAACAAGTAGCATGTAATTCCATTTAATAAAACAAGAGTTATGATATACATGACTCAAAAATAAGAAAATAGACAATACATAACTAGGAATTTCTTAGACCAACTAACGCTGAAGCTTAGACACCACTATAATCCTCTAGCTCAAGTTATGTTTAGGTTTAATCTCGTCGAAGCGTTCGAGGAGATGATAGAACATGAAACGTTGGTCTTCCGTGCTTCATGTATCAAACTTTCAACATGTTGACAATGATAGCAATCTTTGTCATGGCTAGGTAGTGGTGGTGGATGAAATGAAGTGGCTAGATTCAAAGGATCAATTGAAGTGGTTTGAGGAGCCTCGAATGATGGAGGGATTGGTGGAGGTCCATTTAGGAATGGTTCGATCAAGAATGATGATGGTGGTAAAGATGTGTCAACTTCCATAAGGTCGGGTGGTTGACTTTGGTGATTTCTTATAATCCAAATAGGATTATATGATGGAAACGGCGAAAAGGAAGCCGGAGCAAGTGTTGACTCAACACCTTGATTTTGAATCATTGTTCCTCCTAATGAGGAGAATGTTGTCGTGACGGATGAGACGACCTTGGTGGCAAGTCCTCTAAATTGTAGAGGTGAGGTGATGATTGTGGGGATGTAAAGAGATAGCTCTAGGAACCAATGGTGATGGTTTAGTGGAGATGATATTGTTTGGCCTAGGAGGTATGGTGGTGTTTGGCATAGGTAATTTTGTGGGTACTAACCTTCTAGGAATTGGTTTGATTAGATGATGAAGGTTTGTTGGTTTGACCGGAGATGATTCGGTTGAAGAGATTTCGTGTACAACACGAGCCCTTTTGATGGGTGGTTCTTTGGTGGATAAGTTGTTACTTGGGGTTTTTCTCATGATGAGATGATTTGAAGGGATTGCAAAAATCTGAAAGTTAGGATGAGAGTGATGACTATGGAGATCCTAACAAGGTGGTTTATAAACCAAGAGATTTGGAAAGTGCATTTAAGCCTTAAGCCACTAAGATTCATTGGAATGTGATGATTAGTATGCACAAGAGTCAACTACAGAGGTTGTGCTGTTCTAGGAACTCATTTAAGATGAGATGGAGTGTTTGAGTTAGGAAGATGAGTTGAAATGATTGTTTTACCAAGATTTGTCATAGGCGTCATCCGGATCCCACGGTTCCCTTCTCGGAGGATCCGTCTAGGCTAGTTCTAGGGATCCGGCGTTCGGCGTTTATGAAAGAGTGGAAATGATGTTTCTAAGATCCTAGACCTACATCACCCGAGTGTTTCAGTTCTCCCAGTGTTTTAAATGAAGGGGTGCTTAAGTGTTTGAAGGCAATGAGTGGTGTAGCTAATGATTGTTATTTATGGAAGGATTTGGAACTTTAAAAAAAATACCAATGGATGAGCAAGGATGACATTAAAAATGTCAATTGAAGTTAAATGAAACTAAATGATCCTAGAGATCAGGTTGTGTCTTAGGATTGTGTTTTGGAAAATATCCTAATGGCTTTGTGATGGGAAAAACTAGGATTTGATCAACTTTGATCAATTTTGAGGTGAGGTTGATTAATGATCAATATTGTCATAATCGAAGGATTTCTAACCTAGTTGTGAGGGATCAAAAAAATGAAGTGTGAGTTTTGAGAGCGGAAGAGTGATGGATTGAAATGGTAGATCAAACAAAGCCTTAGAATGTGATCTATGTGAGTTGGAAAGAATAGGAAAGGTCAACCTATCTTGATAAAGTCTTGATCAATCTTAAGATACTATGTTTAGCTTAGTGTGAGGTGTTCTAAGGGATGTGTTTGACATATAATGCTTGCAATTGCATTTACATTTCTTAGGATCCCACGGTTCCCTAGATGTAGGGATCCGTTTAGTACAACATTTGGGATCCGTCTATCGCTAGACAGAACCTTTACTAAAGGTATGCAATGATCATGACAGTGCATTATATTCCAAGCTTTGTTTAAAGGAGTTCTAAAACTAGGATATCAAATGTAAGATGTGTTATTTCATGAAAGAGATAGGATTACATTGATAACTATTGAGTAGAGTAGAATTGATCCTATTTGACTATTCTAGGTTCCTTGAGTGTCTTCACTAGGAGGATCATTAAGTGATTGATGGGTATTGGTGGAATCATGAATGAAGAACGTCTTCATGAGAGATATGTTTAGCGGTTCCATCGTCTTGTTCACAAGTACGTACAACGGACTTTGAAATTGAGGATGGAAGTGCATAACATTGTGATAGAGGCGTGTCAAGAACATTCCATAAGGGATGAGTTTATTCTTGGAGCCTTGAAGATTTGCAATTCGCCTTGCGAAGAAGTAGGCGAGATTGTATGGTTGTTGTGTTAGCAAGCGATTACAACATGTGAGCACAACAAGCGGGAAGAATATCTCGATTTCCCTAAGACTCCAAACATTTTCACGTAGAATAGAAGCGTGAGCTTATACTCTTCTCGGATATCGTGTATGGATAATGTTTGGATTGGAGTAATATGGTCGAGGTTTGCATATCATGCGTGTTAATTCTTCCGGAGAGGGTATGTGTGAACAATATAGGCTATTTTCTTCACGAAAATTGAAGAGAGAATCAAGAGACCAATCTTGATGAAGGCACATTGTCCATGGTTTGGAATTCGGAGGATGTGAGCAAAATGCCCAAGGCTTAAAGTGAATTTTGGTTTTGATATAAAACCAAAGAGATAAAGCGATCCTCGTTACGAGCGAGTTCCACTTGACGGAAGAATTCCATTATGAACCTTGGACATATCTTCTCGTTAATTTCAAGAAGACATTCGATCCTATGGCTCGGAAGGAGGTATTGATACCTTCTTCGAATTGTAAACAGTGTCTACAATCGTCCTTCATGGAAGTGACGATTTTCAAGATTATTGAACCCACGGACATGATTGCGGGTGTGTTGGGCTCGAGGAAATGTTCGGGTGTAGACGCTAGTGAGTGAAAAATCAAACTCGTATTCATGCGTTATAGTTGAACCTATAAGTGATGGGTTAATAAGGAAGGCGTTTATGGTCAACCTATAATAATCTAACGTTTTATTAGATATTCTATTAACAATTAGTATTTAGATAACCCATGGTTTTGAAGCTCTAGTGGATTATTATTTTTTAGAAAGATAGTGATTTTAATCTTGCATGAAAAGCCTTTTTTTCGAGGGACGGATCCCACGGTTCCTTTTCAAAGGGATCCGGCTAGTGTAACTTCCGGATCCGTGGATCCGTAGTAACATAACCGGTTTTAATAAAAATTAGGTTTTCGGTTATTGTACCATGAAGTATGTTTTATCCTACATTTTCTTTTAGTATGCATACATGACATCTAATGTATCACGAAAGAATATAACATATAGATCAAAAGAAATGAAACACACATAATAACACAAACATCCTAGATAAAATAGATAATTAATAATATTGCATTTCAATGCTAAGGATGATACAAAGGATTGGGTAAATGACCCCAATATAGATTAACAACACAAAGTAAATGTCTCCGTATGTGAACTTCATCATAGGGAACACAAGTGCGATGAGTGTTAGGGCGATGAGCACGAGTGCGATGTAAACCATGTTGATGACGGATCTTCTTGGTTTAGGAAGAGATGGAATGAGGAAGAAGATGAAGTTTTTGAATGAGAGGAAATTTTTGAAATTGGAAAATTTGAAAAGGTGAGGGTTGAAAAAGTGGGCGTCGAGTGGGTTTATTAATATGGAAGGAGGAATTTTTGAAATTCGTGTTTTTGTTTTATTAGAAGAAATAAAGCATAAGCTCTACATACTATGACTATAGACGAGAAAAATAACACGTATGTGAGAAACAAGCTTCTAACGAGCTACATGTAAATCATGTGTAAACACAAAATCTACTCAAATAAAAGCCTAGCAAATAACACTTATATACTTAAACAAGTATCATTTAGATATAAGTAGAAAGTCATACCTCGAATGCACTTAGGAATGTCTTTTACAAATGACAAATGTCACTTAGGCGATTCCCGCTTTTAGTCTAAGATACCTTAAGGAAGGTATTCTTGTTACCAAGCAACTCCTAAAGCTTGGTGGGTATGAGCTTTGACTAATCAATATCACAAGGAAGATTAGTGCAATTAAAAAATATATATATAAAAAAATGTTGTTATCAACTCAACATCCAAACATATAGTTTTTGAAAAACATGGTGTTTGTTTTTATGAAAAACCTTCTTTGTAGTTTTCAATTAACTATGGATCGTATCAAGTTTTTAAAGTACAATATACTTCAAGAAACTTGGTAACGAAGCTCTGATGCCAATTGTGGAAAACTAGAAGGGGGTTGAATAGTTTTACCAATTAAAACTTCCTTTTAAACTATTTAGATCGACTTATGTCAATCTATTTGGTTGTGTGTGTTGGATGTTGATAAACAAGCATATAAAGATATGTAATGAAAAGATAAGAGTAAGAAGCACAAAACCACAACGCAAGTATTTATAGTGGTTCGGCTACAAGGACACCTTCCTTGCCTACTCCACTCCCGAGTCACCTACTCGAGAGTTTGTAATCACTACACCAATCTCCTTATGGCGGAGAAGCCTTCTGGCGCCGCTTAACCTTTTTAGGTACAAAGCTAAATACCGAGTTCTTTCACACCAAGGCGAACCACACCTAACACAACGTCGCCTACCCTTTATACTGTGCTAGGCTAACCACCAGTTCTTTCACACCTTAGGTGAACTACACCTTCACAACGTCGCCTACCCTTTATTAGGTACTAGGCTAAGCACCTAGTTCCATTGCAATGGAGGAACTACTACCACACTACACCAACGACTAATCCCAAAGGAGATCTACTCCTTTACAACATCATCAAGGACATCAATATCCTTGGATCTAATGCTAGTCTATCTAGTACATCGAAACACACCATATCGAATGTACATCTAAGGCACCTTTCACTAATGCCTTTGATTAGATCTACAAGACACCTTTCACTAATGTCTTTGATTAGATCTACAAGACACTTTTCACTAATGTCTTGTGTCTTCACTTCTAAGCACCTTTCACTAATGCTTCTTGTCTTGACTTCTAAGCACCTACCACAGTGCTTATCCCATGGCGATAGATACCTTTCACTACTATCTTCGTCTTGACACTGAGACATCTTTCACTAATGTCTTTAACACTACGCTTCTTTGAAGAAAGAAAGGGATCATCAACAAGAGGGCGTCAATAGCCTTGATGATGAGGAAGCTTGGCAACTCATGGACTTGAGCTTGCTCGACTTCAAAGGTGGTGATCTTCCCTAAGAGGAACCTAAAAGATCACACAAAACAAAACTACAAACATAGATCTCTTGGATCTAAGGTTAGTGAGATTTAACTCGGGGAGAAAGTATGTTGTAGAGGGTGAGATTTAATGAAGAAATGGCTCACTATTTATAGAGGAAAACCCTCTCGTTTCCCGGATCCCACGGATCCTTCCACTGGGATCAAGCTAGCACAAAGCTAGGGATCCGTGGTCCGCTCCTCTTTGCCCATGGGTATTTTGGGTTATGGGTCATGGGTTATGGGTTGATCCATGGTTTTCAATCTAGATACAATGTACCTTAAGGATACATTGAACTTGTGTAAGTGGTATATATAAAACCATGGGTTATGGGTCAAAAACCATTTGCTAGTTTTATCTATTTAGTATATACTTGCTTTTACCCATTTTAGTATATACTTGTTTTACCCATTTAGTGTACTTAATATAAGTATGTATTAACCCAATATGTAAACACTAGTTGTTGTACATATGTATCTAACTCATAGAGTTACTTAAACTTGTTAAGCCAATATGTAAACACTAGTTGTTGTACATATGTATCTAAAATATAAAATCACTTAATCTTGTTATAGTGTTTTATGTGAAAACGTAAGTGTGTTATAAAACTATCAGTTCAAACCATTTACGTATTTTATTTGTTTCGTTAATATGATTTTACTTTTGTTATCGACAAAACATTAGAAGATCGTAAAATATAAATAAACGTTTTTACGGCTTATTTGTATTAACACAGCCTTTTGTCTATCTTTCCCTTCTTTTATGTTCTTGACTAAATGGTCCAGTCGACCTTCCTTGACTAGTTTGTCGATGAGTTGGCGTGGTGGACACATTCATTAGTAGTGTGGCCCTTACATCCGTGATAGTCGTGGTACCCACCTCCCTGCGCCGATCCTCCGGGTGCGCATTGGTGGAGGTCTTGGGAAGTTGCTCCTTACGTTGCAAGTATCTCCTTTGGAGTCTTTGTCGATGGGATATACTTGTCATTGTCGCGCCCACTCCACAGTTGCGATAATTCTGTTGCGGTTACTACTCCGGTCGGTGGATTGTCTCGAGTTGTTCTGTGACCGGTAGTTCGAGTAGCTTTTCTTGCTATCCGCCCGGCAGACCTCTTCTTGGACGAAGACCGTGTGCGTTTCATGGCCTCATCAAAGTTGGGGAATCTTGTCGTTCAACCTTTGATAAGTTACGGGTTCTTGATCCCATTCATGAACCACGAGATTTTGAGCACCTCGGGACATGCTTTAACTTGCATGCATTCATCTTTAAGCGCTCCATAAAAGCGCTTGTAGATTCCCTGGCGTTGTTTGACCTGGCGAGTTCAATGGGGTTTTGCACATTTTTCCATTGAGTAAAATTTAAGCGGGCGCCTTTCTCAATTCTTCAAAACCATTGATGCTGCGTGGAAGCTTGTTGAACCGATTCGCGCTTCCTACTAGCGTGGAGTTCAACATGTGGCACCATACAGGTTGTGGCGATTTTCAATTGTAGCGGCTCATTCAAAAATTTTAGGTGATCATCGGGATCACTGTTCGTCATAGGTTTTCACGTTGGCGGGCATGCGCCTCCTTTTGTTCTCGAGAAATCAGCGATGCGTCGGTGAACGCATCCACCACGACGACGCCACGGAGAGATATATCTTCCTCCTCTTGGTCATTATATCGTTTACGGACTTCCAATGTCTGTATCACTATCCTCGTTGTCAGGAATTATCGAAAATGAATTTTTCTTTCTTGGCGCTTGCCCGTATCCTCGAATCTGGACTTGAAGGCTATCACTTGGGAGTATCGTCGCCCAAGTGCATCCGAATTCTCGGCTACCAAGTGCGGGCGTGGACACCCGATCGCGTTCATCCTCCTCACTTCCTTCCGGATCTTGTGAGTTGGATGTCTCATCATCCTCAATTCTCCTCCCGATTCATTAAACACTGGGGCCGCGGCTATCCTCCCGCTTCTCCTTACGGCGGTGCGATGGGGATGTTTCAAACTACGGGCGAAATCAAGTCGGGCATCACGGACTCGACGACCTCTTCTTTGCTTCCTTTTCCATAAAGCGGCCAAGGTTTCGTGGTTTGTGATCTGAACTCATCGGCGCTAGTTACGACACAACCCTTCTAGAGTAGGAGTATCGGTTTCCACCACTATACCCTTATTTTATCGGGCGCATCGGTGCTTTTGTGAAATTTGTTTCCACCACCGTTTGGAATGGAGTGGCAAAAGGAGCGCGTGGATCTCTGCGCTAGCGGTGGTTACGTGGCTGGGTTGTCCCGGGCGTGGTTCCACGGAGGAAGACCAAATCTTGGCACGATCCACGGTTTTTAGCAACACTTGGTTGTCGAGTTTGCTTGGAAGGCTGAACGACATGCGGCTTCTTTCCGTGAGGTGCCTTGCGATCGGCGATTTACATGTTTCGTCATCCTAGTTCTTAGTTCTTAGTGAATGGTCCCACGGATGGCGCCACTTGTTGATACAAAAGATGGACGTTCCTTGTTTGGGCTCCGGCTCTTGTACCAATTGATGATTGTTGTTTGAGACCTGCGCACTAAGAGACAGAAAACACCGTTAGGCTTATCGTGGGATTGTCTCCCACGATTATCCTCCGGCGTGAGAGTAAGTAATCGATTTAGGGTTAAAGGAGAGTTAAGGTTTGTAGATCGTACCTTTAACGAGGGATGTGATTCCCTTTATATACACACGGAATCCTTGTTAGTTCCGTGTTCCTCAACCTTCGACATATCTCGCCTAAGTCGGTTGGGGAAGGATTATCTCCATAATTAGGAGATATCCGATATCGTGTTCCGTAATTAACATTGGGCTTGGGCCTTCGTGGGCCCAAACACTTATCGGCGTAGCCCAATTCATGCTGAGCTTATTAGTATTGGGCTTTGGTCGGGCTCATGACCCGAACAAAGACTATCGTCATCGATTCAGTTAACATGATTTACGTACTTTATATTATGTCTCATTATCTCGCTCTAGAACCTGTGTCATCTATCAAACTAATAACAAAGCATCCTTTTCAATTTAAAATATTCAAGTATAAACAATCATACAGCCTATTTAAGATAACCAATTTAAAACATAAATGTGGGAACGTGCGGGAGAGTTGGCAAAGTGTCTCATCTTTAGACAAGATATCATGGGTTCGAGCCAACTCTTCTGTTCTTCTTTTTTACTACCTCCGTCCCAAAATTATAGTCCCTTATTGGCTTTTTCGGTCTCTCTTTTTCAACTTTGACCTTAAACATTTTTATTTGTGTTATACAATAGTTGATGAAAAATATATCGATGAGAATACATTCAAAAACCCAATCCATTCATATAATTTTTATCAAATATTATATAACAAAAACAAAAATATTTAAGGTCAAAGTTTTAAAAGAAAGACCGAAAAAGTCAATAGGAGACTATAATTTTGGGACGGAGGGAGTAATTTTTAAACTTAAAAAGTCTCCCAAAATGACACGAGAGCCCGTTACAATTTGGAATTCATAACCATGTAAGTCTATATGAAACACACATTTATAATTTTGGCTTTTTCTACAAAGATTTATAACTTGCACTTTTCACAAAAAATATTCTACTTTTTCACTCCTCGTTCCCTTTTTTCCCGTCCGGGCATCGTGATAGCAAGATTCACCGCCTCAGTAACAAATTCAATATCCCATATCTAGGTTGACATGATTCGCACCTGTTAAAGACGGCGAACACCCGATAAATTCAAACACAATAACAAAACTCGTCCTAACATTTGATGCATCAGTTAGCTATACTTGCTGTGTATCGAACAACATTAAGAACCATACGTACGTTCAGCTATGGAATAATACGCGATCTCCGTGTGTATCGAGACAGAACGTTAAGAATACAATGGGTCCCCAACATAAAACAATAAAGGTAAAATAAACACAACTAGCTAGTTTAAATAAGGAAAATGGTGCAAAAAGGCGTTGACATCACTTTTTTCTTTTGTAGGCATCAAACTTTTAATTTTCTATTGTAGCATCCAGCGATCTTAATTTTCCTATTGTAGGCATGTGGCGCAAAAGTGAGGCGACAATAGAAAAATTAAGGATGTTGGATGCTACTGAATATAAATATTAAGAAAGTTGGATGCATACAATAGGATAATTAAGAAAGTTGGATCTACTGATAGGAAAATTAAAAGTTGAATGTTCTGATAGGAAAATTAAAAGTTTGATCTTTCTACAAAGAAAAAAGCAGAGTTGGATGAATTTTTTTAGATTATTTTCCTTTTAAATAATAAAAGGTTGAGGATACAAGTATGTGGTTGTATAAGTGAGTTGGCTAAGTGCCTTTCAACCATACACAATGACTAGTGTTCGAGCCTACACCCTCATCTTTCATTTGTTTATGCTTGTTTTAATTATTAAGCTAGAAGAGTTCTCGAAAATGACACGTCACACCCTACTCCTTTAAAACTCGCATGAAGTCAACCTTTCCGTGTGTCATTTCCTTTCTTCATCTGGGGCACCGTAAATGCTAATCGCACCTCTTACATTCCCCTAAAGCCTTGCACTCCCCTAAAGCCGGCCCTGCTAAAGTTATTGCTATGGTCACCAACTTGCACAGCTTAAGAATGGCGATTGGCGAACACCATGAATTCAAAACACTATTCTAACACCCTTTTTGCCTTCGAATCACTAGTTACTAGTTAGCAAAACAATTTATATAACTCGGGATTGCTTTGTATTGAAACAATGTACTTATAATATACTATAATCATCCAGTCTCGAACCGCACTCGCAACCACACATTCGGCTATGGAATAATACGTGACATTATCGTGTGTCAAGACCTGGTGTGTTATGAACACAAACATAAACTGGCAAAGTAAGAAAAATTGCTTAAAGTGTTTTAAATACTTGAATAAACATTTACCCTTTATGCATGTTATGACCCGATCACACTTATTGACCCATGGACGGTTTGTTTGGACTTGGGCTGAGATGTATGGACTGCCATGGGCCTTGTACTCCTCTGATCGGGCAGGATGGGTTTGATGGGTTGTTTACTTGTCGACCAAGCCAAGGACTCACACTAAGGTTTGGATTGCTTGACTATATAAACAAACACATGCCTACACATAACTCACGCATAATATTACTTCACCTATCCCTAAAACCGATTCATACATTCTAGCTTTTGGCTCTTGGTCGATTACTTCTTAAATCTATTAAGGGTTTTAAGTTTTGATTAAATCCTAAGCTTGTATCGATTCAAGAAGATTTAGGTGTTTGATATAATTGGTTGGCTATTGTTTCCTGGTCTCCTGGTCGACCCAAAACAGCAGCAACAAAGTCAGTTTTGGTTCTGGTCGTGGTGTAATATCTCGGATAGAAGTCAAGAGGATATCGGACCTTCTTTATCCGATATCGGGTAGAGTTGGAAAACAATTGTTGGCTATTTTCTTGGGGTTCTCGGACAGTACAAGATCAAGTCTTGGGTTTTCTGATTCGTGGCATTATTCAAGTAACAAGGGTTGTTGGTTTATTTATACGTTCTCGACTAGCGTCTTAATCGAACGTATACGTTAATCGGGTTTGTGTGTGATACTCTTCGAGGTATCTAATTTTGATACTAGGGTTTCGTTTGGTTTACTTGTTCCGTTACTAAAGATCAATTGCCAAGCAAGGTTAGGTTTTCTAAATCCCTTTTATTAATTAATTCTTGTATTAATTATTTGTTTATTAATTCGTGCTTAACATAATTCGTTAACTAGATCCAATATCAATTGCGCTTTTCGTAGAGGTTAATGGTTAACTCGTTCTTAAATCCCAACAAAATTTATATTAGAAAATCTTAAAAATTTAATAGGAGGGAAGTATTTAAATGCATTATAAGTAGTATAGATAAATTTATGCCTTTTCTTTTCTACATGAAGAGTTGTCCCAAAATAAATCTATATTGAGTATTATGTTGGAGATATGTAAACCAATGTGTTTTAGTCTACTAAAAATAGAAGAAATGATTGGTTTAGTTGAAATACTTTTCATGAACAGCCATTCTTCCTATTCCAATCTTTCAAGATGTATAAGTTGAAGTACTTTTCAATATGGAATGGATGAATGTTTTTTGAAAAGTTTGCAAAGGTTGGACTGGCTTGAAGAGTTGGAATATCATATGGCAGCTTGTGTTCTTTGCTAGCCTTTAAATAAGGCAGCTTTGAAGGTTTTTAAACATATTATCAAACAACACATAAACAAGAAAACAGTTTGTATCAAGTTTAGAAAAGAAAGTGTCTAAGAGTTTTAAATTTATGGATTGTTACTTTCATCTCTATTACTACCTTTTGTCTCTAAATTATGTAATGCTTTGTTATTCTCAAATATTCATCAGAAAAAGTATTTGAGTAAACGTTTGTTTCTTTGAGTGTTTATTATTTTTCCATCAAAATATTGAGCAAGTTTTTTTCAAAATAAAATCTCATATCTCTAACGAAATAACAAAAGAAGTTTGTATTTAAGGCTTTTCTACATGAAGACAATGTAGACAAATAATACATACTAGCATCACACAAAACAATAGTTAGGAAAATAACCATAATAAACCATTTGTTTGTGCCCGTTCTAGATATACATCTAGACACGGGTTTCATTATCAATAAGAGCCAAACCCGCGTAAACCAAAAAGCACATGCATAATCTGACATGTTTATCTAAATTAGGGCATTTCAGATAAGCATGTCAGATAAAATAGGCACATGCATAATCTGACCTAATCTGTGTATGCGTGTGCTTATCTAAAATGATCCGTGTATGCATGTGCATAATCTGACATGCTTTTCTAAATGAAAGTTCGGTACTCTAAACACACTTTTTTGTATATATCTAGACACAATTTTCATTATCACTATGCATGTTGAAAACAGTGCGAGCAAAAATAGGGCATTTTAAAACTCATTATCATCTAAATTAATTGAATAAAGTTGTATGACATTTGCTCTTGTTTAATTACCAAGTAAATACTTTTAGGTGAGCGTATAGACAGTAAAGCTGGGCGTAATAGCCACTTTACCCGCCAACTTCACATCAGTTTTTCAGCAGATCA
This sequence comes from Chrysanthemum lavandulifolium, assembly GCA_022545495.1. NCBI lineage: Eukaryota > Viridiplantae > Streptophyta > Magnoliopsida > Asterales > Asteraceae > Chrysanthemum > Chrysanthemum lavandulifolium. The sequence goes on along the minus strand of CM040238.1, from coordinate 234,384,407 downwards.
TTTAACCCACCATTTAACAACCACAGTGGTGATCATCTAATAAAACACATAAAAATATACCACTTAATAAAAACATACCTTACAATATAACTCACGCGCACTCAAAATTAAAAAGAAAAAAAAAATGTGTTGCATTAGGTGGTCTGCACCAACGTACCAGCACAGAAATTGCCCCATCGCGCGCGATAGTGGAGGAACCGTTAAGGGGAATGCTGCGCCTTGAAGCCCATCATGTATGGTCATGGAGACCTTTGCGTCGGGTCTAATATTTCAGTAGTTGTGTGTCAACGGTTAACTTGTGTGGTCTATTCAACTAAAAAATAAAGCATTGTATTCACTTTGAAATGTTTAAAGTACAAACAATCATACTGTTAGATAATAAAGGCTAATAAGTCCGTTGGATTTTGTTCGTTTAGTTGCTAAAGTTAGGTTTGTTTGCTTTTTATTTAATGTCATGTAGTCTTTAATGTTTAGTGAATCTGAATAATTAATTTTCTATCAACAGCTAGAAAGGAAAAAAGAAAAAAGGTTGTCGAATGTTAGTGTATTATTAAAGAAATTTAATTGGTAAGTTCACAGTGGTTGGGGAAATTGATGGGTCATTGGCGGATTTTTTACGAATTGATATAGGAGTTTGTGGATGAAAGATACTAGGGTTAAGTTGATTATTTTATTTTGCTTTGGAATGCGTATGAAGTAAATAAATTGTTTGATGATTTATTTCATTATTTGTTAGCTTTTTGTTTTTGGAAGACGGCTAATGTCCGATTCAGTCATTTGATTTTCGATTATGATTGAAATATTAGGGTTGAATTATTTGTGCATCTTACTTTGGTTGTTGAGCATATGTTTAAGTGTTTAACATCCGTAATGCATTGTTATGTATCTGGTTTGGTTTCACTTGGTTCATCGTTGGTAATGATGATGTTACAATCTTAACTAATTTAATTAATGTTTGAGTTGTTAAGTATCGTATCTTGACATCAACAACATGTTTTCCGCCCGTTTTCGCTTTGATTCTGCATGGTACTGCATTTGTTTACGTCTAGATTTGCATCTGTCTAATTTCACTTGTTTATGTCTGGTTCTGCATCTGATTTCGCCTGGTTTCGCATATAATTATTTGTCTGCCTGAATCTGCTCTGTCTGCATCTGTTTCATGAATTTGCTATGTCTGCATCTACCTGCCTGAATTTACTCTCGTCCATCTCCGTAATTCTGTAGATTACAAATTCTGCATTTTGTGATGTAAATATTGTGAAATTGTTAAAATTGTTGTTAAAAAAAAGAAGTAAATTAGACCGTTCGTCCATGTGGTTTGGGCCAAATCCCCCTCGCCCTTAATTTTTTCTTCTTCCATGATTAATCTTTATCTAAAAACTATGTAACATCATTGATCTTTATCGCTAACATCCATTAAATCTACCCACATACAAACCACACAAAGTTATTTATGCCCACCCACAATTCTCAATTTTGAAAAAAAAATCTAATTTTTCTTGAATTTTCTTTTTCTCGAATTTTTGTTCGAAATTTTCTTTTCAAAACTTTCTTTTGAATTTTTTTCCGATTATATTTTTGGATTTTATTTTTTTGCAAGCATAAATTTTTTATTATTTTCACAACGAAATGTTTTTTTGTCATAATGAAAATTTTCTTTTCTTTACTAAGATTTTTTCTTCACAATGAAAAAGGTTTTGAAACTTTTGTTGCGTAAAACATTTCATTATGAAAAAGTTTTGTAAAATAAAATTTTCATTGTGAAGAAAAACAAATTGTCATTGTAAAAAAAATCACGATGAATAAAATTTCTTTTCCTTCACAATGAATAGCTTTTTTCGTTAAAGAATTTTGTTGTTAATTTTTTATAATTGATCACAATAGAAAAAAATTCATTACGAGTTTTATTTTTATTTTTATTTTATTATTTTTTTCCTAAAGAAATGAAAAAATTTCATTGTGATTTTTTCTTTTCGAAATGACTAATTTTTTAGTTACTAAATCTTTTTAACAAAAAATTTGAACTCCTTTTTTCATTGTGATAAAAGGAAATTCATAGTAAAGAAGAAGGGAATGTTTTCATTGTGAAAAAAAGCAAATTTTTTTTTTTTGCAAAAAAAAAAATTTGAATATAGAATTTTTATTGTGAAATAAAATATTCATTGTAAAAAAACAAAAAAAAAATTCGGAAAAGAAAACAATTTTTTTTCAAAACAACAATTCGGAAAAGAAAATTTCGGAAAAAAAATCAGGAAATTTTTTTCGGGAAAAATATTGTTATAATGAGGATCAATCCTTATTATGTGTAGATTTAACGAAAGAATTTAACGGACGTTATCGATAAAGATCAATGGTGTTACATAGTTTCATAATAAGGATCAATCATGCAAGAAAAAATAATGAAAGAGACAAGGAGTTTGACCCAAACCACAGGGACTAATGGTGTAGTTTACTCGTAAGAAAATTATAAACCAGTCAGATAAAATGCTATATTAATAATTTTGTATACATATACCAGCTGAATGGGTAGTTGAGTTGGGAGAAGCCTCAATATCTGAATAAGGCAACGAAGGTTCGATTCCCAACTTATCTAAACCATCCGTTTTTGTTTTTTATTTTTAAGTTTACGAAAGTTGAATAATACCCTGCAGATTATCTTTGTGTTACAAATTATTCATATCCTAGATTGTTCACTGTAACTGTTTATTAAGCCATGGGAACTTGAGATTATAGGTAAAAAAAAATTACAGGGAAGAATTTATTTATCAAGCATTAATGTTTTGTTATTGACTTCTAACTAGAAGACCAATTGTTTTAATCTCGACTGAAAACATGGTAAAATAAAACCTTGTTACAATCCACAATCTTCTATTATTCATTCAAACATCCTCTTTACATGTGTTGTATAAAAAAATCGACATACTTATATCTCTATAGAAATTTATACCGCATCCATGATGATCTTTTTCCACAAACATGCTTCCTTGTTCCCTTTTGCATTCTTAGTATATTTTCTTTGTATTATATGTTACAAACGAACTTAGAGTTCAGCAAATAAGGCTTGTTCGTACTCGTCATGCTAGAGGATGACCAAAGAGAAGTGAAGTTAGATCACTAAATCAATTTACATAAATTATACTGACCCGAAAAGTCAATTACTTAACCTTGGATTAACAAAAATGTCAAATTCTTGAGGTTACCGTGGCATTTCACCAATAACTAAAATTATCTTTATTGACTTTTAAGAATGAAGATTTTTTTTTTGAACTATAACTTTCATTAGAAACCGAAGAGAGGACCCCAAAATCAGGGCCCTCGAAGAACAAAAACGCTACTTACATGAATTTAAATTTACACCAATTTTCCCAAGACATCGACTTAAGCCTACCTCTATTGGTAAACCATAAGTACCCTACCGCCTTAACCTCGCTCAGAATATTACCAGCATTCACCGGCTTATTTGAGAACCTATGATCATTCCGCACCTTCCAAATAGCCCAGCATCCAATGACAATCAGACCTTGAAAGACATCTTTGGCCAAGCCCTTTAAACCCGCGAAGTTGTGGAGCTCAAGCAAATCTCCAAAAGAAAAAGCATATATGTTTGGGACCTTACACCATTGACTGATGCCTTGCCAAACGACCGCAGCAACCAAGCACGAGGTAAACACATGGTCCACCGACTCGTCCGCACACCCACAAACCTGGCATTTAGGATCCGCAACCGGAACATGCCTCAATAATAACGATACCGAGGTCGGGATCCCTCCTAAAGCCGCCCTCCAAGCGAAGACGTTGCATTTGACAGGAATCCATTTACACCAATTCATCACAAAATTGTTGCTCGCATCGATTCCTGACAATAGAAATCTCTTAACCTCAGCCACCGAAAAGGTTCGTTCATCATTCCCAAGCCACTGCCACCGATCCTTGCGGTTAGATAGCACACCCGGCGACTCTTCAATCATACCATTCAACATGGCCAATTGCCCCAGAACCTCAGTCTCCACTGGCCTCTGTTTCCACATCCACCTCACCGCATTTTGCCCTTCCGAATCAATAATCCTCTCCTTCACCTTACACTTCTTAAATTTTTCTAACCGAAATAACTCGGGGGCCACATCCTTGAGCGGCACATCCGACAACCAAGGATCAATCTAGAAAGCTATATCCGACCCATCCCCCACCACCCCTTTGAACATCTTATGAAGAGGAACACCTTCAACCACTGTATTTGCCATAGACTTAACAATGGCTCTCCAAACACCACTACTACTCTTATTAGCAGGGATAAAATCCCAGTTCCTACTGCTAGCATGAATCGCATCAACAACATTTTTCCAGAGGCTCTTCTTTTCCATCTTATACCTCCATCCCCATTTAGCAAGGAGCGCCGAGTTAGACACCTGCAACTTACAAACTCCCAAACCCCCTTTATCCTTTGGCATCGCCACCTTGTCCCACGCAACCCAATGCATTTTCCGACTCATGTTAGACCCTCCCCATAGAAACCTCCTAATATACGATTCCAGGTCCTTGATCACTCTTTTTGGCGCTTTGTATAGGGAGAAATAATAGTTGGGGAGACACTCCATCACCGCTTTAATCATCGTTAGCCTGCCCCCGATCGATATCGATGACGCCTTCCATTTCGAAAGACGTTTTTCAAAAACCTCGTACACCGCTTTCCAGCTATTAACTTTGTTCATGTTGGCACTGACCATAAGGCCTAAATACCGAAACGGAAACGACCCCACTAAACACCCAATCGAATTAGCCACTTCTTCCACCTCTACCTGATTGATTCCAATACCGAAAATGTTGGACTTTTCCAAGTTGATCTTCAATCCGGAACATAAGTTAAAACACCTCAGGATCCTTATAACGTTTATAATATTCAGCCTCGACCAATCTCCTAAGATCACCGCGTAGTCTGCGAAAAACCTATGAGATAACACCACGTCCCCATGTGGCAGCCTTATACCTTCGACCTTCCCGGCATTCCTAGCATTCTCAATCATGCACGACAGCCCTTCCATCACAATAATGAACAGGAAGGGAGAGATCGGATCCCCCTGCCTCATTACTTTGCTGCAATGGAACTCGAAAGTAGGGGCACCATTGACCAACACCGAGGACCTCGCCGACCTCAATATCCCAAATATCCAACAACTAAAACCAAATTGGTCTTCTAAACATGTTAAAGGTAATCCAAATTATCCAAAAGAAAATATGTACAAAAAAAAAACATGTAATGATTTAATCCTATTTTTAATGATTAAATTTCATGTTTTTCAAAATTACACACCACCTTAAATTTTATCTTTATGACAGCTACAACTTACTCGAGTGCTAATTGGAGTTGTAAAGTTTTGTTACTGTCATTTTACGGTTTATGCTCAAAGCTTTTTGTTTGTATAAGTGTCAAATACGAAGAGAAAATACACTATACCAAAGATAAATTGTTCGTATGTAAACACAAAATACTTAAATAACCCGTTTGTTTTTTTGTTAAAATACTAAAGAAAAGATATTATAGCAAGATAAATTCGTATGTAAGCATAATTTAAACAACTACTGTTCATATGAAAAACTTTGGTCACAAGCTGAATGTATGTAAACTCTACTTGGCCGGTGTGATTAGGACATCATGAAACACATTAGCCACAATTCAACTTTTCATATAATTGGCCATAAATCAACTTACCTTTACAAATACATTTGTCAACAAACTTGACTAATAAAGCCACACAACCTGATAATCAACTACTATATAGTCCATATATATAAATACGTTTGATATTAGATCTTTTAAGACCCAAAATGTAAGTCTACTGGGTAAATGGTGGTGGCGTTTTTACACCGACCAAGACTCTTTGTGGTGTAATTAGCTTCATGGAAATAACGACAACCTCATTCTCGTTCAGTTTTGAGGTCCTCATCACGTGTTTGGGATGGTGTCGTTAGATGTGGTTATGATATTGATCTGATGGGAGTTCCTTTCACTAACGCTTTATCTTGCAAAATCTCGAGTGGAGAACGAACATGCTTTTGGAGCGACATTTGGATAGCTCCTGGTTTGAAGTTCTCGGCTGCATTTCCACGTCTTTATGCCTTCGAGGTGTGCAAAGATTGTCAAATTCATGATCGTTGGGTCTATGCTAATGGGTGTTGGTATTGAAAAAGTTGTATGACATGTTGATATGGCTTGTGCTTTATGTCATGTTATATTTATTTAGAATATATCTTTGTGTCGTATTTGGAAAGTGTCATTGTTAAGATATGTCTTTATGTTTGGCTTGTTTTACAAGCTAGGGTTATCAGTTATATACACCGAATTATTGTTATGAATGAATCAATCAAAGTTTAAGAAAAACAAATCTCTAGTTCTTCTCTCTATTTTCTTAAGGAGCTCGCACACGCTAAAAGTGGTGCCTTATCCCGATACAACCCTTAACCCGGTCGTATCAATTGGTGCTTTCATTGAGAGAGCTACCAAATTAGGGTTCCAATAAAAAAAAAGGGTGCTGTTCATCGGCACTATTCACAGGTACTGTTCATCGGCACTATTCACAGGTACTAATGTTCATCGCTAAAATTACTGACGAAGTATTGTTCTTTGAGTTATTGTTCATAGCATCGGGCAACAACGATCGGGACGCACTCTAAGCTCTTGCAAATGGGTACGGTGACCGAATATGAGAGTGAGTTTGTGGTACTTGCAAATCGAGTAATGAGGATCTCGAATCTTTACTTACATCGTTTTTATCTCGGACTTAAAGCGATGTTACAAATAGAGCTGTTGAGGGCAAGGCCTACAACTTTAGGAAGCCTTTTGCTTTGTCCATATAGTCGTGGCTCGTTTTGAGGCAATTGAAGAGAAGGAGAAAGTGCATATAATTGAAAAGAAATCAGATACCATTCCATCGTTACAAAGTGAATTCGCTTCACCTGAGATTAAAAGGTCGTTAGATGCTGATGAATATATTGGTGTTGATATGGTTAATAAAGCGATATATGGTGTTTTCGATATTAGTGGGAGTAATGAAGTTCATAGCAAGTTTGAAGAATTTTCAGAAAATAAGAAAAGTATGGAAGAGATTATTGTGGGTGGTCGTGAATTTGATGGTCGTTTAGGTGAATTAAATTTGAATTTAAGCGAGGAATTAGCGGACAACGGGGTTAGTCCTATACCCACTTCTTTGGTGGCTCATGAAAGTCCACGGGTTCGCCAACTATGTGAAGGAATTGGTATCGGTGATGCTCACGGGCTCATGGATAATGGACGCAACCATAAATTTGTTCAACCAAATGTGTAGAAATGAATATCGGACTCTCAGTCGGCATATTCTTCGTATCACCTTGAGGGCAAGGATTTTCGAAGGAGTGAGGAGTGTTACGACATGGGTAGCGAAAGACGGAAGAATGGTGTTGTGTTATGTCCAAGGTAGTGGAAGGTGGAAGAGGAAAAAGGTGTTGGTTGCGGTAGCGGAAGGCAGGAGAACTATGGGAGTGGAAGATAGGACTAGGATTAGGATTAGGATATGGGATCCCGAAATCAAGAGAAATTTTTCAAGACCACACCTTGAGGACAATGTGATTTCGAAGGAGTGGGGAATGATACGGCATGGGCTGTATATCATGTTATATTTATTTAGGATATGTCTTTGTGTCGTATCAGGAAAGTGTCATTGTTAAGATATGTCTTTATGTTTGGCTTGTTTTACAAACTAGGGTTATTCGGTTATATATACCGAATTATTGTTATGAATGAATCAATCAAAGTTTAAGAAAAACAAATCTCTAGTTCTTCTCTCTATTTTTTTAAGGAGCTCGCACACACTAAAAAGGATGCCTTATCCCGATACAACCCCTAACCGGGTCGTATCACATATACTCTTGTTAATTGCTAACTAAATATTCTAAAGGGATTATATATATTTCCGTAATCACATCATTTTCTCCTGGAAAAATTTAATCGGGTAAAAGAAACTCATAAAGTTTTGCAATAAAAAGATCATAACAAAGTATTTTACATAATTGGACAGTTGGTCGACTCGGAAAATTCTTTGTTAGTGAACAAGGTGACCCAGGTTCGATCCCTAGTCGATAACTCTTTCAATTTTTAATTCTTAGTTTTAATTGTTTTACTTTTAGTTTTCTCAAAATTAGCCCAGAAGGTGAACACCAAGTTTGATCTCTATTTCCACACGTTTATGGAACCATGATATAACGATTTTAAAGTTGAGATCTTAATCGAAACTACGAACACAACTAGCAACACGTGAGCTAATGTGCTCACCTTTCATGTCTCATTTCCTTTTCTCGTTAGGGCACCGTAAATGCTAAATGTCATTGCTAAGGTTACCAAACGCTATGAATTCCAGGTTGACACGATTCACAACACTTAAGAATAGCGATTGGCGAACACCATGAATTCCAAACATTATTCTAACACCATGTTTAGCATTCGAAGCACAAGTTTGCAACAGTTCATCTTACTCGGGATTGCTATAACGTACTTATAACTTATAAGCTAGATACTAAGTTCATCCCGTCCCGAACATCACTAACAACCACACATTCGGCTATGGAATAATACTCGACGTTATTGTGTGTCGAGACCGGGTCCGTTACAAAAACAAATCGTCCCCTTAATATAAACTGGCAAGGAAAAACAAATAGCTTTAAGTGATTATACAAGTTTTGTATGCTTAGCAATCAAAATAAGACGAAATAGTTGGTACGATAATTAGGTTCTTTCATGTATGTAAAGTAACAATATACTTCGTAATCTCATCATTTACTGTTTCATCAAAAGTAATGTTCCTTGATAAAGTATATTCCAAGTTTCCAACCGTCCTTACTAAATGCATAAGTTGAATTGGATAATAGAAAAGCTCACGATTATGCTATAAAATTCACAAAATGAAGTATTTTTCACGATTATGCATTCATATGAAAAGCTAGACTTTAGTCACAAGCCGAATGTACGTAAATACTGCTTAGCCGCCATGATTACATGACATCACAAAACACCATGACTTCCAAGCACTATTATTGTAACACGCCTTTTACCATTGTAAGCACTAGTTAGCAACAGTTTATCTAACTCGGGATTGGTTTGTCTCGAAACAAGGTACTTATAAGATACTATATTCATCCTGTCTCGAACCGCACTAACAAACACACATTCGGCTATGGAATAATGCGTGACATTATCGTGTGTCAAGACCGGCTTTCTTATGAACACAATCATAAACTGCCAAGACAAATATCGCTTAATCTGGCTTGAATATATATGAAAAAGTTAAGATTATTGATTGGTGATTGTGTAGTGGAGCTCGAAAGTGTGTTGTCTGTTACATTGAACAACCAATGTTCGAGCCAGATTCAAAACATCTCATTTTTGTTTTTACATAGCCAGCCCATTTACTCTTTAAAATTCCAAATCTTGAAGTCTGTATAAGACGAATATTAATTATCTACGTTAAAATAATGTAAACAAAGAACACATATTAATCTACATTAAAATCGTATAGGCCGTCGAAACTGTCATTCTAAAACATATCCGACCCAGTTCACAATGTCGTATAAACACAGATTCGTACACTACTACACAAAGTATTTTTTGGTACGCTCCTTAGGTACGGTTATATGAAAACCGTACTAAAAAACACCATTTGATACAGTTTTTAGAAAAACCGTACTGAGAAAAAGCATTTGGTGCGGGTTTTAAATTTTCTTTGTTATTTGGTACGGTTATTTTTAAAACCGCACCAAAATATGGTTTTTTGATACGGTTATTTAGAAACCGCACCAAATAAACATTTTTTGATACGGTTTTTTTAGAAACCGCACCAAAAAACAAATTCAAAATAATTGTCTCCCCAACGGAAACCTGCTGCCTTATCTCCCAACACCCACACACTCTCATTCAATACACCACATTTACTCATACTCATCCTCCCCTCAAATCAAATCTTTCAAAAATTAAACACTCCATAACACGTTGATAAATCATCCCATAATACAAATTGGCAAAGGAAGATCCATAGTAAAAGTTAGTTATAATAAATAATTTCATTTTCATTTTGAGTTTTCAGAAAAATTATACAACAATACTTTACTCTATTAATTCCAGTTACGAAAGAGCTAAAGAAATTATATATATATCCTACATTTCTAAGTTCTTGATTTTCTAACAGGTAAACGTCAATTAATTATTTTTTGGAAGCGTAGCTGAGTCGTTAAAACACCTCAAACTTTGTATATAGGATCGCAGGTTCGATCCTGACTCATTTCCACTCGAAGGTTTTTTTTAATATATTATACTTTTAACAACGACATTATATTGTATCATTCTCGAGACCGGGTCCGTTATGAACACAGTTGGTCCCGCAGTAGAAATATTTCCGTGTAAGTTAAGTATGATAAAGTTAATACTGTAATATTTAGAAGTTGTTTTGAAGGGGAGTAAAGATAACTTTTTTTGATATTTTTTTTGTCACAAGTTTACCAAAAGCAACATAAAAGCCCCTACCACTTTATAACTCCAAAACATAAAGTCTATGTAAAACAAACATTTACATCTTTTACATTTTTGTACCATATTACCATTTATTAATATTACACATAAATTTATGTCCCAAAAATAATCTATATGGAGCTTCTCCCATGTTGGGATACTCACAGCCATTCTTCCTATTCCAATCTTTCAAGCTCTGAAGGTTAAAGTACTTTTCAATATGGAATGGCTGAATGTTTTTTGAACAGTTTGCAAAGGTTGGACTGGCTTGAAGAGTTGGAATATCATATGGCAGCTTGTGTTCTTTGCTAGCTTTTAAATAAGGCAGCTTTGAAGGTTTTTAAACACATTATCGAACAATACATAAACAACAAAACAGTTTGTATCAAGTTTATGGACTGTTTCTTTCATCTCTAATACTACCTTTTGTCTCCTAAAATATGTAATGCTTTGTTATTCTCAAATATTCACCAAAAAAAGTATTTGAATAAAAGTTTGCTTCTTTGAGTGTCCATTACTTTTACACCAAAATATTGAGCAAGTTTTTTCAGAATAAATTCCCATATCTCTAACGAAATAACAAAAGAAGTTTGTATTGTAGACAAATAATACAGTGAGCATCACACAAAACAATAGTTAGAAAAATAACCATAATAAACCATTTGTTTGCGCCTGTTCTAGATATACATCTAGACACGGTTTTCATTATCAATAAGAAGCAAACCCGTGTAAGCCAAAAAACACATGCATAATCTGACATGTTTATCTAAATTAGGGCATTTCAGATAAGCATGTTAGATAAGATAGGCACATGCATAATCTGACCTTATCCGTGTATGTGTGTGCTTATCTAAAATGATCCGTGTATGCATGTGCATAATCTGACATGCTTATCTAAATGAAAGTTCAATACCTTAAGCACACTTTTTTGTATATATCTAGACACAGTTTTCATTATCACTATGCATGTTGAAAACATTTGTGAGCAAAATTAGGGCACTTTAGAACTCATTATCATCCAAATTAATTGAATAAAGTTGTATGAAATTTGCTCTTGTTTAATTACCAAGTAAATACTTTTAGGCGAGCGTATAGACAGTAAGACTGGGCGTAATAGCCACTTTACCCACCAACTTTACATTAGTTTTTCAGCACATCATTTAACCCACCATCTAACAACCACAGTGGTGATCATCTAATAAAAATATACCACTTAATACAAACATACCCTACAATAAAACCCACACGCACTAAAAAAAAGTGCGTTGAATTAGGTTGTCTGCACCATCGTACCAGCACAGAAATTGCCCCACCGCGCGCAGCAGTGGAGGAACCGTTAAGGGGGACTGCACGCCTTGGAAGCCCATCTTGTGTGGTCATGGAGACCTTAGCGTCGGGTCTAATATTTTAGTAGTTGTTTGTCAACGGTTAACTTGTGTGTCTATTCAACTAAAAAATAAAGCATTGTATTCACTTTGAAATGTTTAAAGTACAAACAATCATACTGTTGAATAATAAAGGCTAATAAGCTCATTGGGTTCGGTCCGTTTAGTTGCTAGAGTTAGGTTAGTTTTTTTTTTTTTTAATGTCATATAGTCTTCAATGTTTAGTGAATTTGAATAATAAATTTTCAGTATTCTGCCGATTTTTACATGGTATCAAGAGCTAGAAAGGGGAAAAAAGGTTGTCGAATGTTAGTGTATTATTAAAGAAATTTAATTGGTAAGTTCTCACTGGTTGAGGAAATTGATGGGTCATTGGTGGATTTTTTACGAATTGATATAGGAGTTTGTGGATGAAAGATAATGGGGTTAAGTTGATTATCTTATTTTGCTTTGGAATGCATATGAAGTAAATAAATTGTTTGATGATTTATTTGTTAGCTTTTTGTTTTTGGAAGATGGCTAATGTTCGATTCAGTCATTTGATTTTCGATTATGATTGAAATATTAGAGTTGAATTATTTGTGCATCTTACTTTGGTTGTTCAGCATATGTTTAACATATGTAGTGCATTGTTATGTACTTGGTTTAGTTTCGCTTGCTTCGTCGTTGGTGATGGTGATGTTACAGATCTAACTAATTTGATTAATGTTTGAGTTGTTAAGTGTCGTATCTCGACATCAACTACATGTTTTGCGCCCGTTTTCGCTTTGATTCTGCATGGTACTGCATTTGGTTACGTCTGGATTTGCATATGTCTAATTTCACCTATTTCTGCCTAGTTCTGCATCTGATTTTGCCTGGTTCCACATCTAATTATTTGTCTGCCTAAATATGCTCTGTCTACATCTGTCTGCATGAATCTGCTATGTCTGCATCTACCTGCCTGAATATACTCTCGTCCATCTTCGTAATTCTGTAGATTACAAATTCTGCATTTTGTGATGTAAATATTGTGAAATTGTTAAAATTGTCGTTAAAAAAATAGTAAATTACACCGTTCGTCCAGGTGGTTTGGGCCAAATCCTTACTCTCGCCTTTAATTTTTTTCTTGCATGATTAATCCTTATCTAGAAGCTATATAACATCATTGATCTTTATCGCTAACATCCATTAAATCTACCCACATAGAAACCATGCGAGGGTATTTGTGTCCACCCACAATTCTCAATTTTTGAAAAAAATCCAATTTTTTTTTTCCAAATTGTATTTTCGAATTTTTTTTTTCTGATTTTTTTTTTTGAATTTTTCATTTTCGAAAACTTTCTTTTGATTTTTTTTCCCGAATTTTATTTTTATCGCAAAAATAAATTTTTTATTATTTTCACAATGAAATGTTTTTTTGTCACAATGAAAATTTTTCTTTTTCTTTACTAAGAACTTTTTTTCCTTCACAATGAAAAAAGGTTTGTCGAAATTTTTGTTGTGTAAAACATTTCATTATGAAAAAAAAAGTTTTGTAAAATAAAATTTTCATTGTGAAGAAAAAAAGTTTGTCATTGTGAAAAAAAAATCACAGTGAATAAAATTTCGTTTTCCTTCACAAAGAATATTCTTTTTTTCGTTAAAAAACTTTTGTTGTAAATATTTTTTGGGCAAATCATTTGAAAATGTAGTTAATTTGTTACTTTTTATGGTTTTATGCAACTATCTTTTTTATTTTTCATATTCTATCACTAAACCTGCATGGGAGTGGAGTAGGGCAAGGAAGGTGTCCTTGTAGCCGAACCACTATACATCGGTTGTGTCATTTCTATCCATTTGCTTTACTTTATTTACGATACACATGCAAATCTTAGTTCTTTTGATAAACTAATTATTTTTGTACCTCTTATGATTATATCAGAAACACCCAAAATGATATTTTGTATGTATCTTTTAGCCTATTTATAATTGAAGATGACGCGTTAGTCCTTTGTTTGTACTCGTTACCTGCTAATACTGCATCGTTAGTCCTTCATACTAACGACCGTTAATAAATAACTTAAAGTTTAGTTATCTTACGCTAAACTTGCACCGTTAGTCCTTTATACTAACGGCCGTTAATAACTTAAAATTTGGTTTTCTTACGGTTTCGCCCGTTTTTACACGTTTTCGTTCGTTTTTGCACGTTTTCATTTGTTTTTGCACGTTTTCGTTCGTTTTTTCACGTTATCGTCTGTTTTGCAATGTTTTCGTCCGTTTTCCACGTTTTCGCCCATTTTTATACGTCTTCATTCGTTTTTACATGTTTCCGTCCGTTTTAACACGTTTTCGTTCATTTTTGCACGTTTTCGTGCGTTTTTACACATTTTCGTATGTTTTTGTACATTCTTATCCGTTTTTAGATGTACAAAAATGTATAGAAGTGTGCAAAAACGTATAAAAATGTATTAATTATTGGTTTCTTATGTTTCGTCCGTTTTTACACGTTTTCGTTCATTTTTGCACGTTTTTGTCTGTTTTCCATGTTTTTGTCCGTTTCTTCATGTTTTTGTTCGTTTATAAACGTTTTCATACGTTTTTGTACATTGTTATCCATTTTTAGCTATATAAAAGCGTATAGAAATGTACAAAAATGTATCAAACGTATTTATTATTGGTTTTCTTACGTTTTCATCCGTTTTCATACGTTTTTCATTCGTTTTTTCATGTTTTTGTCCGTTTTACATGTTTTTTACGGTTTTTGCACGTTTTCATCTGTTTTACATGTCTACGTTCGTTTCTAGATGTTTTCGTTTGTTTTTACATGTTTTCGTCCGTTTTAACACGTTTTCATTCGTTTTTGCACGTTTTTACACGTTTTCTTTCGTTTTTGCACGTTTTCATCCGTTTTTATACATCCTTATCCATTTTTAGCTATACAAAAATGTACAAAAACATATAAAAATGTATTAATTGTTGGTTTTCTTACATCTTCGTTTGTTTTTACATGTTTTCATATGTTTTTACATAAGAAAACCCATAATTATTACATTTTTGTACATTTCTATACGTGCAAAACCGAACGAAAATGTGCAAAAACGAACGAAAACATGTAAACACAGACGAAACGTGTAAACATAGACGAAAACATAAAAAAACCAATCATTAATACATTTTATACGTTTTTATACACTTTTGTACGTTTTTGTACATTCTTATACATTTTTGTACAGCTAAAAGCGGATAAGAATGTACAAAAACGTACGAAAACACGTAAAAACAGATGAAAACGTGCAAAAACTAACGAAAATGTGTTAAAACGGACGAAAACGTGTAAAAATGAACGAAAACATGTAAAAGAGATGAAAACATATAAAAACAAAAGAGAACATGGAAAAACGGACGAAAACATGCGTAAACGGACAACGTGCAAAACGACGAAAACGCAAAACAAATGAAACGCGTGTAAAACGGATAACGTAAGAAAACCAATAATTAATACATCTTTACACGTTTTGTATGTTTCTATGCGTTTTTGTACAACTAAAATGGACAAGAATGTACGAAACGCACGAGAAGTAATGGCCGAATAAAATATGCAAAAGGCGAAAACATGTTAAAACAAATGAAAGCGTGTAAAATGAGCAGCGTGTAAAAGCAGACAAAAGCGTGGAAAAGCGTGCGGCGTGGAAAACGCGTGCACGGCGTGTAAAAACGGACGAAAACTTGCAAAACGAACGAATACGTGTTAATACGGACGAAAACGTGTAAAACGAACAAAAATGTGTAAAAACGGATTAAAACGAATAAAAACGAACGAAAACATGGAAAAACGGACAAAAACGTGCAAAAACGGACGGAAACAAGTAAAAACGGATGAAACGCGCAAAAACGAACGAAAACGCGCAAAAACGGACGTAAGCGTAGAAGTCGGACTAGCGATGCAAGTTTTGCGTGAGAAAGCAAAATTTTAAGTTGTTTATTAACGGCCGTTAGTATAAAGGACTAACGATGCATGTTTAGCAGGTAATGAGTACACATAAAGGACTAACGATGCAGGTTTATTGATAGAATGTGAAAAAATAAAGATAACTTTTTTTTTTCAAGTGATTTGCCCATTTTTTTTTATCATTGATCACAATGGAAAAAAAATTCATAATAATTTTTTTTTTCTTCTGGAAAAATTGATTTTTTTCATTGTGATTTTTTTTTCACAATGGCTAATTTTTTTTTAAAAAAAATTGAACTCTTTTATTTCATTGTGATAAAAAAAATTCATAGTAAAGAGAAAGGGAAAAAATTTCATTGTGAAAAAAAGCAAAATTTTTTTTGGAAAAAAAAATTATTGTGAAAAAAATATTCATTGTAAAAAAACAAATTTTTTTTAGAAAAAAAACAATTTTTTTTTCAAAACAAATATTCGAAAAAAAAAATTCAGAAAATATTTTTCGGGAAAAATATTTTTATAATGAGGATCAATCCTTATTATGTGTAGATTTAACGAAAGAATTTAACGGACGTTATCGATAAGGATCAATAGTGTTACATAGTTTCATAATAAGGATCAATCATGCAAGAAAAAATAATATAAGAGAAAAGGAGTTTGACCCAAACCATAGGGAAGAACGTTGTAGTTTACTTTTAAAAAAATTATACACCACATAAGGTATATTAAAAAATTTGTACGCATATACCAGTTGGATGGGTAGTTGAGTTGGTAGAAGCATTAATACTTGAATAAGGCAATCCACAATCTTCTATTATTCATTCAAACAGCCTCTTTACATGTGTTGTATAAAAAAAAATCGACATACTTGTATAGTCTATAAAATCTATATAGAAATTTATGCCGCATCCATGATGATGATTTTAATCTTAGGCTTTTTCCACAAACATGCTTCCTTGTTCCCTTTTGCATTCTTAGTATATTTTCTTTGTATTCTATGTCACAAACGAACTTAGAGTTCAGCAAATAAGACTTGTTCGTACTCGTCATGCTAGAGGATGACCAAAGAGAAGTAGTGAAGTTAGATCACTAAATCAATTTATATAAATTAAATTTGTTGGCGTCAGTTGCTTGAGAAGGGGTAAGATAATCAATAAGCTCATTCGTGAAACAACAAAGAGTCGTGATAACAAATACCACTAGGTGGTTCTGGATATCACTTGAAATCGTGTGATCACTTTCCAAAGTAAACTATTCGACCCTAATGCCTGGGTATCACGAATATCTACTTGGGATAAGACCAAATCACGGTTAGAGAATTAGGCACAATTCTATAACCCTTTCGCTTATAAGTATTTAGTGTTTTTGTGTGTCCTCATGCATGTTCGGATCTCCTATATATGGAGGTTACTCTTGAGCTATTCAATGGAATTATGAGTATTAATCGGCCCATTAATAGCCTCATAATTATCCCCATTATAGCGTTAGTGGTTACATGACCAATTAAGCGTGGTCATAAAGAAGTTATAATGTCATTTAGCGATACTTTCAGCATGACTTTCCACTAGCGGTACTTTCACTTGCGGTGGAAGTACGACTATCGATGGAAACACGCTTATCGATCTTTCATAGCACTATCGGTGGATACACCACCGATTGGAAACACGCCTATCGATGGAAACACTTGCTTACGATGGAAGCCCAAGCGATACTTTCCTGGCGATACTTTCACCAAGCGGTACTTTCACCAAGCGGTACTTTCACCAAGTACTACCAATACAAACCACTATAAGAGTCGGGTGTTCATGGACCTTATGGGTGTACACTCCGTACCTCCTAACCCATTACAAGGTGTGAACTAATCCCACAAGTGCACTAAATTTTTCAACAAAATTGACCCGAAAAGTCAATTAATTAACCTTGGATTAACGAAAACAAATTGAGAGAAATAGTACTCACAACTGCTTGGGTTCAAATAAATGTTAACGAAGTAGAAATCTAAGATCACGTTAAAGCACATTATAGCCTTGTGATCAACCTTTGCAATAAATACAAACTGATAAATCAACTATAGCTACTACCACAGTTTATAAAGCAAGATTCGGCACAATGAGAAGTGTTTTCACAAGACAATAAAGTCCGAAACTGTGATTTTATGAATATCGTCACACATTTCGGGTGTTGAAGGAAAGTTATATAAACACATCAGGTTTTGGAAACATTTGGTACGCTTGTCACATTTTTATTCTCTAATTTGCATTCCTTGCATGTAATTAGCTCTTCTTCTTCTCATACTCCCCCAAAATTATGGCCTTTACTTTTAAGGGGGTGATACTCACACCACATCTTTGATGCATATACCACAATTTTATGCATTACAATATTGTACGATACAAACTGTAATGCACAAATTGTGGTGCATGTATCAAAAGATGTGGTGTAGATATCAATTCTCTTACCTTTAAACACCCGATACTGGGGCGAACCCCATGAAACCAAAAAGAAACAATGCCTTTACATGCATAAACCGGGCTTTTACAAGCCGAACAGATTGTTTTTTTTGTACGTGTTTATCATACCTTGTTAGTTTTTTGGATATAAATTAGTAGTCGTGAGTTAGGATCGAACTCGAGACCACGGGATTGCACGCTTTACGTATGAGAATTAAATGTAAATGTTATATTTATTTATTAATTACACGAAATATATAACGGATGT
This sequence comes from Chrysanthemum lavandulifolium, assembly GCA_022545495.1. Taxonomy (NCBI): domain Eukaryota; kingdom Viridiplantae; phylum Streptophyta; class Magnoliopsida; order Asterales; family Asteraceae; genus Chrysanthemum; species Chrysanthemum lavandulifolium. The sequence continues at coordinate 234,365,869 of CM040238.1, read as the reverse complement.
TAAGTTAATTAAGTGTAATGGACTAACGATCGTTAAATGTTAATTGGAAGGACTAGAAAATAAAATAGAGATTGGGAAGGTTCCGGAATCCTTTGGGATAGCCACAACCGATCGGCCAAGGGTATTCCCCTACCCAACCCATGCCTAACTTGGTCACCAAGTTATATTGGGTATAAATACAAGGCCTAGGGTCTTAGTTTTTCATCTCTTGTACTCATTGTCTAAAACCTAAAAACTTGTTTGTGTGTTTTTGACTAGAACCGATCGTACACCTTCTCTAGGGTGTCGATCCACATTGTTTTTCGAAAACCAAATTGTTTCGTGTGATTAAAACTAGCATTACTAAAATTTGATTTAGTACGTGTGTACAAGAACGTTGTACTAACATACTTTTTTTGGTATCTTGGATTGAATTACAAAAACGGTAAGGGGTAATTCTTATAATCCTATAAACCCTAATTAGGGTTCATCACTTGCTAGTTTTGTGGAATTGATTCTTGTTCGGCTAGAATAAAAAAGGTACGCATACTTTATGTTTATGTTAGTTAATTATTCATTATACGTTCCTATACGCTTCCGCATGTTTCTTTGATGTTTTATGTGTTTTATATATGATATACATGTTATATAATTCCAACAGTGGCATCACGAGTCTTGTTTAATGAGTAATTAATTACTAAACACGTAAAAAACGAATATTGTATGTTGTTTGATATGATTGTTCTAGGGTTTTGGTTATGAATATGTAAACCCTAATTTTAGGGTTAGGGCTTTTGCCCTAATTTTTTTTTTAAATTATGGATCGACCAATTTTTTTTGGGTCGAAACCTTCATTTTTTTAGTCGTTTTCTTTTAAATTTTTTTAGGTTTTATAATAATTGTTATGTTATCGATATCGAAACCTATAATTAATATATTTGTTACGTGATAAATTCAGGAATAAAGTGTTTGTGACATGGAATTGTATGCGATCTTGTGACTTATTTAAATAATTGTTATGTTATATCCATGATGATATATGCATGTTCGTCATGGATGGTTGCTTGAATCTTTAATTGTTAAGTTATTTTATCACATGTATGTTTTGATAAATCTTGAATTGGAGAAGAATCCAATATATATATTAATGAATCAATTATGTGCAATTTTGTATATTTTAATTATGGTTTACTTAATCGATTAAATCGATATATGTGGCTCACTTTCAATTGTGCGGTGAAAGCCCTAGTTAATATATACGTTAATTAACCTAGATATTGATTATTAATAGGTTTTATCAAATAAGTTGCATGTGGCTACTTGTTTACACGTATTAATTGTTAGTTATGTGCGCATTGTTTTAGTTATTTTTTTTTAATGTTACTTGTTTGTTTATTATGTGTGACAAGTTTTAAGCAAAGGGGTAATTTTGAATAGAAAAATAAATTGGACTAAACAATGGTGAAATTTGATTTGTTTTTGAAGAGTTAAATTTTCAATAAGTTTAATTGATTGGTGGTTTTAGTACAAATAGTGAGAACGGCTCATCCAATTTTGACAGACTATAAGGAGGGGTATAAGGAGGGGAGCGCATTAAATTGTGACCCGAAAGAAGGAGGTTAATTTCTTCGCGCTGACCAAATTCTTCGCTCCTTTGCGACTCAAATTGGAGTTACCAAGTAAGCTATAAATGTACAAAATCATCTTAAGGGCGAATTAGTTTTAATTCCATGTGCCACTTTTGTGGTAATTATCCGAAACACTAAGTCTGTAGACTTATGCAAAAGTACGATATAATGGATGATAATTAAAGGTAAATTCCTTGATTGGCGAAACCAATACCTCAATCAAAACTTTGATAATTTGATCTTTACGAATTGGTTAATAAAAAGTTTTTTTATTAAAATTTATGTTACAAGATGAATGCATGACATCTTTGTACATATTTGATTTGACACCATAAATCAAAACTAGTACCCTTTATAAAAATTAAGTTAGTGTCATCTAGTTAAAGGAACACTTGAAGTTGCAATTAAAGGAACCTTTACGACTCAAATTGGAGTTACCAAGTAAGCTATAAATGTACAAAATCGTCTTAAGGGCGAATTAGTTTTAATTCCATGTGCCACTTTTGTGGTAATTATCCGAAACACTAAGTCTGTAGACTTATGCAAAATTACGATATAATGGATGATAATTAAAGGTAAATTCCTTGTGTCACACCCCCAAATTACCTGTTTTGCAATGAATGGAATTCACAGGGTTGACTGTCATAGCATCACAATCACAAGTTATATTGAACGACCTAAAGTGTCGTTTGGAAAATACATCGTTTGATTTAATAAAATAATCGAGTTTACAAAGTATAGGTCCCAAATGAAAATCAACTTGTGCGGAAATAAGTTTGTTACAATTCAAACGATATTTTAAAGTGCATAAATCCCATGAGAGACGCGTCGTCACCACGACTCTATGACAAGTCCACATGCATGCCATGAAGTGTATGCCTTAGATACGAGATAAAACATGCTAAAAGTGTCAACACAAAGGTTGAGTGAGTTCATAGAGTTTGTGTTGCAATGTAAAGCCTTTCAAAATCGTTTATGCAAAGAAAGGCATTGTAAATCCACTCAGTTCAAGTTCCGCCCATACAAAACTTACAACCCGTGTGTTCACAACCCACCGTCGAAATGTGTATAGTTTATGTTCAAACACATGATGTCAAATGAATTCACAATAGTACCTAACTCGACTTAGAACCATAGCACATAATCAATAGTACATGACTCAATGTATCAGTAGTCAACTGACATAGCACTTTATTCGACGTAGAACTATAGCACATAATCAATAGTACATGACTCAATGTATCAGTAGTCAACTGACATAGCACTTTATTCGACGTAGAACTATAGCACACAAACAAGAACAGTTGATATAGTAAAACATTCGGTTTTGAAACAATGGTGATCATGATAGAAGTTATCCTTAAAAATCCAAAGTACTTGTGAAAAATAGTTAAGCATGTATCTCCCCCAAAAATAGTACAAAACATATGAAAATGGGGCTATGAAAACTCACCTGGTGCAATGTTTATGATGATACAATGGCAAAAGTGGATACACTGAAATGAGGCGCAACCTCTAACCGTGACTAGTTACTTGATGAGGTTTTATGAACAAATGATTAATCCTAAACACCCAAGGTTTTTATTTCACAACCTTAATCAAGAGTGTGTCTAGATTGTTTTGAACTTGACTAGCAAAATTTTTATGGTTTCCTCTTGGAACATCAATATGGCCGGTTCATATGGAGGAAGAAGAAGAGAGAACAATTTTCTTCACACCTTTGATATTATCTAACTATGTGTTGTGTTGTAGTGTATAAAATAATATATGTATAAGTATTGTAGATATTTAGTTCAAGATATGATGTGAGTCATGAGGGTGGTCGACACTTATGAAAGAAAAAGAAATGAATCACTTGCTTTGTATAATATAATGTATAAGTATACTAGTAATGTATAGTTATTTAAGGATAGATGGTAACTTGTGTATATAATCAAGCAATTTAGGGTAGCGTTAGCTAAAAGTAAATTTTAACGAGACAAAATAAAATGTATTGAAGTCATAAAAATTTTAAAAATACATTTCTCACAAGTATTGAGTGAATAAATATTTATCGTGTTGAATTTACGAAAACCGTCGTAATTATATAAATATAACAATTTATATACAAAATAAAATTTAAAACACCGGGTAAACTCATAATAATATTTTTATGATCTTATTATGAGTATAAAAATATATCGGGATAATTTTTGGAAGTGTCGGATCAATGTTTCAAAATAATGTTTACGCGATAGCGTTTATTTAATAGGAAAATAAACGTTTAATGAAAAATGCAAAACCATGCATAAATTGATATGAAATGATGTTACTAAGGATGTGTAGACTAAACCTAGTCTATATGAAATGTTCTTGATGATATGTTCATGAATTCGCAGCTAAACAATTAAGGTTACGAAAATGATGAAATAGTGAAACTTGAATAGTGATTTTCTCCGGAAATGAATAGTGTTTCGTGAATAGTAAATTTTGAAATACGTTCTCGAATATTACTTTGACTCAAAACGGGAATAGTAAAATTTTGAATAGTAACCGGTGAATAGTAAATTCCGAGATTAATAGTAAATTTGAGAAATGACACGAAAGTACGAGTTGTCACATTACCACCCAAAAGGAATTCATCCGAATTCATTTCGTGTTAGTCTATCGAATTTTGAGTTTATGATGAATATCGAGGAGAGAAGATATGAGGATGTGTCGTTACGGTTATCGATGATTGAGAGTGTATAAAACATCAAAGTAAAGAAATTATTGGGTGAATCTCCCATGAGTAACACTTTGACTTGGAATATGTGAAAATTTTGCTTGCACTAAGATTTATAAATAACTGCTCCCAACATAACATGATCCCTCCAGAATTAGACATAGTTAGCTAGGCTATGTATAATTAAGGAACGATAATGTGACGTTCGGTGATACGCTTACGCAGCGCGTTCGGGGTCAAAGGAACTTCCTTTTCGTCGAGCAAGTTTTTCAACACCCTAGGCAGTGAACCTAATCGTTGTAGTATAGTATTAGGGTAAGCCACGGGTATTGATATCGTTCTCTAGGGGAATAGGAATGCTAGTGAGAAGTTACTACGCTAAGGTTAAGGTTGAGGAAGATTATTTTTTTTTAATCTTTTTATGTTTTTAGGAAATTGAAAGGTACGAATCTCGGTATTGGATTGGGGGTTGGTATTTCTACCGATTACTCTACTATTATCTAATTATCTAAACTAAGGTGGTGGTAGTCTATGTCTAATTAATGTGTGCTCGTATGATAGTTTAAAGATGTGTTTACTTAGGTTTTACTACTCCTTGATTATCTCCTATTGATGGTTGAGTTGTCACGTCTTATTCTTAGTTGCGTTGTGTGTCTAAGGTTGTAGGGCATCGCTTCTCCCTAACTCTTGAACTTACCAAAGGGTCTCGTCTACAAAACCCACTAGGATAATAAACTCTTACTCTAAGGCACTCTTTGGATGGTTTAGCTTACAACTACTCGTAATTATATTCTAAGGTTCACAAAGATGAATCAAGCATTAATACACAACGAATGACCTATCGCATTACTAGATCATTAATCAACTAAGATAAGAAACAACCAATCAATATTTAATAATTAAGTTTCATATTCCTAGCAAACACACAAATAAATTAGCCGGACATGGAGAACATGCAAGCATACACACAAATAATCAAGGACATAATTGAATTGATGAAGTAAATACTTATCTTGATGTAAGATAGGGTTTGGAACCCTAAAATATTGATAAGACACCCTTGGTTCGGTTTTAGGTTTTACTCCAAAAGACTCTCTTAAAACCGAAAAATTGGATTCTATATATAATATTACATATGCGACGGCGTCACCTTATGTTTTGTGACGCCGCCATGTCGCCGTCATTAGGGTTTCGCCTTGGCCACGTTAACCTTGCGACGGCGTCACCTTATGTCCGTGACGCCGTCCTCTTCACCTTCGGCGTCGTCTGGTTGCATCTAGGCCGTCCCGAGTAGCAACGGCCTACTCTTTTAAAGCTCGACGTCGTCACTTGAAAATAGGGTTTTGGCTCGTATCGTCACAAAATCCTCCGACGGCGCCGCATTAACACCGACGCCGTCTTTTTCAGCAGACTTTGAGTGTCTCGATTCTCACTTTGGCCATTTCTTCAGATATTCGCGCTATTCGTCCAAATAAGTGCCATTCCAAAGATTTTGCCTTCAAGAGACCTAAAAGTGAAAATGAACGATATTAAGCAATAACGGATACAAAAGTGATCAAATAAGGACTTAAACGACCTCAAAATGGTACCTTTAAAACCTTATCAAATATCCCTACACTTGTTATTTGCTTGTCCTCAAGAAAATGTGCTTTTAGCCAATTAATTTATAAGTTGGGGTCATAAAGCATTGATTTAAAACGGTCCACAACACATATAAGCCCCGCAAAAGTCATAACAAGCACGGAAATTACATACTAGCACCTCATGGGGTGTTTGATATGATGCGTTAAACGGTCAAGCTAAATCACTCAAGCCCGCCACTTGTGAATGGCGCATCGTAATCGACTTAAAACCGCTCAAGCACGAATGCAATGAAGATCCGAGGAGTATAGTGTTTCCGGTCGTTATGTCCCAAATGAGCTATGCAATGGATTATCAAACGAATAGTGATCGAGAGATTTGAAGCGAAAAGAGGATTGTGATTTATTATAACTACAGAAAAAGCTCATAAACTAAAGGGGCTTAAATGCAAATTAAAGGAAATTAAAAAGATAAAAAATATTAAATAAACGCTATCACTATTTTTAAAATTGATGAACGTTTAAAACTAAAAACTTACGTTTAAATAAAAATTACGTAAACGTACAAAATAAAAAGTGAAATCTAAGAAATAAAAGTCCTAAAAATATGAAAGTGAAATTTTTACAAATCTAAAGATAAAAGAAAATTTATAGAAAAAGAAAACTATTTTTATAACTATTTAATTAATTATTATTAATTAAAAACTATTTTTAACTATTAAGTAATTATCTAAAATACAAGATAATATGAAACAAAGCTAGAAAAATAAAATTTTGACTTAGAAAAATCTAAAATAACAAAATAGAATTTTCAAAACTATTTTTGTAATTTTCTGATTATTTTTCTATTTTCTAGGAATTAAATACTATTTAAAACTATTTAAATTACTTAAAAATACAAATTTAACTAAGAAAAATCTAGGAAAATATTTTTTTGTCTTTTTATATTTATCTAAACTTAAGAAAAATGAAAAATTATTTTTTTTGAACATTTTCTGAATTTTTTATATTAAATGCTATTTAAAAATGCTTAAAAACTAATTTAAATTAAGAAAAATAGCAAATCAACTTAGAAAAATCTGAAAATTTCAGGAAAACTCTAAAACAATATTAGGAAGCTAGGAAAAATGGAAAAACAAGGGCTTATGTGGAGGAAATTGGAACTGATGTGGAATGTGCTTAAAAATAAGCACTTTCAATAAGCCAACAACCACAATAAGCTACCAAATGTTACCAGCAGTTCTACTATGCTATAATAGCCAAAATGCAACTAAAAACAATAAGCCATAGCCTCTGAATTACAAACTAGCACAGATTTGATGATTTGAGAATAAGCTAAAAACAGTTTCTAGGTGCCTACTTGTAGCAAGAAAATAAGCACTAGAATAAGCTGGAATCAAGAAAACAAAAGTAGGGACTAAGACTAGACCTGGTTGGCTATCTAATATCCAAAGCTCAGACCTAGATGAGCTCAAATGACCCCTGCACAAGCTCCTCGCAAAGTTTGTGTAAACCTCGTGCGCACTTAATGCCCCTGCACAGGGGATTTGACCCCATTTTTACAAGCTAGTTTAGAGCTTAAAGAAAATTTGCAAAAATATAAAAAAATCACAACCATAAACTAGACCAAGAGAGGTTTTAAAAGCCACAAGATTCACTTGATTTGACCAAGAAATGAGTACAATAAAAATCACCCTAGTTGAGCTTAAACTGACCTTTTACACATTTTGACTTTTTTAACAAAACTGAAAAGTTGACTTAAATGAAATTTGATCCAGATTTCCCAACTTAAAATGATGTTATAAGGTTAAATGAAGCTATTGCAAACTTAGTTTATGAATTCTAAACACAAAACTAACTTTTGATTTGTGAAAATCTCAACAGTGGAGTACTTAGGGTGGAATCAAATGAATTTTGACTTTGAGCCTGTTTAGGCACAAGATTATGAATGCAAAAGGCTAAGTTAAGCTAATCAAGCATGAGACAACAGGTCCTAACCATTGAACAAACCTCTAACACGGTTTACATGCACAATCCAAACACCCTTTAAAACCTTGATATGTAAACAACTGAGCTAAACTCCTAACTAGTCGACACTACCGATCAAACCGAACTTAAATATCCTAAACACAACTAAATAGACTAATTTAAACTAATGGCGACCACAGTTACTCCTACAAGTACAGTTTGCAAAATGGCTTGAAAATAAAAAGTGGAAAATGAAATAATCACTCACCAATGTCCAACTTGCTTGCAGGCTAAACCAAACCCAATTCTAATCTATCCTAGTCTAATCCAACCCAAATCAAAGGTCTGCAACACCAGTAACCATCTCCAAACCCATATTAAGCTCAGTTTGACTTTTGTTGACCCTGAGCCAAAAATGCTTGAAACTGAAATGAGAGCTTGTGAAAAGCTTTAACAAGCTTAAACAAGCTTATTTGAACATGAAAAGAGATTATTTGAAGCTTTTGAATGAGACTTTGAGATGGAAATTTTCAACAGTAAGCTTTGAACAATAATTCTTAACAAAACTTGAATTGATAACTGGAAAGAGTTTATAAGGATACAATACACTTACTTTGATACAAAGAAACAAGAAATTACAGGTTTTCCACTTAACTAAGACTTTTAATATAAAAACGACATTAAATAAAAACTGAAACTAACTACTTGCTTCTCCTTCTCTCTTCCTTCCTTTTTATAGCTTCAAATACTTCTCTCTCCTCTTCTGAATGTTTCCCACCTCTGTTTGAGGCCTTTGGATGACTTTTGATGAATCTTGGCCCTTGATTGGTTTTGGCGGGAAAAAGTGATTTAGCAGTTGGGGTTGAGTGCTTGGGTAGAAGAGGCATTAAATGCTATTGGAAGGATGTTGAGGAGGGGGGAACAAGAAAAGGAGTAGGGTGGAGCTTTGTTGGTGGTCGTTCGTTGGTTCATAGGCTACATGTTGGGGGGGAAGGAAAAACGCGCGTAGGGTGGTTTGTTTATTTGACTTGGGTTGGTTTGACCGGGTTGGGTGAAACGGGTGGACTGGGTAAATGGGTTTGGGCTTGGATATGTTATTCGATTTTGGATAATAATGGACTTAGGATATAAGTTGGATCCAATGTGTAGCTTAGGGGTATAAATTGCCAAATCTGATTTTTGAGGGACCATTCATGTGCATTCTAAAAAATGTTTTTCCAAGGGCCAATCTTGACAATCTTTGATAGTGTAAGGACTGAATCTGCCAAATTGTGAAACTCAAAGGACTAACTTGTAATTTTCCAAAATTTATCAAAAGGACCAAATTTGACAATTCAGAATTACCAAAGGACTAAAAATGTTCATTTTCCAATTTAAAATGTCCAGGGTAAATCTCACAATCTTTGAAATTACAGGACTAAAGTTGCCATTTTTGAAAGTTGGGGACTGAAACCGCCAATTATGCAAACTTAGCTCGTTTTCATCGATTTTAAACATTTTGCATTTGAAACATTTAAAATGCAATTTTGAGATATTTTCAGTATTTTGATGCATTTCTGAGCATTTTTAAACGTTTTGCAGTTCAGATTTGACCAAAAATGATGAGTATTTACACACTCATCAATACTCACATCTCTCTCGGGTGTATATATGAAATATAACAAATAGGAAATGGAAGATAAACACTCATTAACCGGTCCTAGTACATAGATTATCATAGGCTTGAGAATAGATCAAACCTCCATCGCTTTGGCATAAGCACCTAGGAATGACTATCAAAGAGGTCTTTTAAAGGGTTGTAATATTAGGCTTACGGTAGGGAAACAAGGGTTTGGTGGGATAGGCTATTTAGTGGTGGTAAGTCAAAATCTCTATGTTAAATGCATACGAAGAATGGCGTTGCTAAGCCAAGACTCGACACTCTAAAACTCTAGGTAAACGAAAATAAACAAACATAAATTTAAAGGATAGATGTAGGATGGTAGCCTGTTTTTTTTTTTTTTTTTTTTTTTACACTCTATTTTTTCTTTTTCTCTTTTTTCGATTTTTTTTTATACACTTTTACTCTACCATCCTCTACGGTAACATCAAAATGATAGGATTTATAGGCACATCCCTACACTTGAGTTTTATTACTCTAATACTAATTTGACCCGAATTGAAAAGATCAAAACACTTGGGGTACATTATTACGCAAACAAATGGAATTTGAATTTAATGTTCCTTCCGTCATTCCATGAACTTTAACTTTTCCCATGAATCTCAATCGTCCCAAAATCAGATACAAAGGATATGACTCGACTTAGCAACTTATGCAAGCAACCGGATAATTGAACTAAGGGTTTAGGGTGATAACAAAATTTGCACTAAAAGTGAGTGCATAAGGGGTAGGCTAAGGCGATTTGGGTGTATATTTGGGGTGGGTGTAAACAATGCTCTTCATTGATATTCCAAAACCGAAACATCACGAGAACCGCGAAAAGGATAGGCTCGAGGGGTTAACTAGGGGTATCGTGTACTAAAGATGAGTACAACGCAAAGGGTGTGGGGAATTACTCAACCGATGTGGAAGAAGTAATTATATTACGGGTATCAAACAAGGGTTATCCTAATGCCTCTTATCATTTAGTTATTCCTAACTACACAAGTGTAGCCTCACTTGCGATCTCGGAATGCATCACAAAACAAGTTCTAGAATCTAATATACTACCGGTTCACACTCTAAGCATTAAAGATGAATGCTTTAATTCCTACTAATCTAAGGGCAATCCTCACATTTTGGGTGGAATTTGGGTGGTAAAGGGTTTTGTGCTAGTCATATAACTTCCTATCCGTGAGACGCTTTTGTTAAGACTAATGGCCCACTCCTATATGTCATGAAAAAATTTTAAATTTGGTGCCAAAATTACCCTAACCGACATTTTCTCATGGTTTATTACACAATCACAATTGGACAAAGCAAATAATCAAGGATAAGCATAGTTTCAAAGTTCCTGCTTTATTTTCCCTCCCTACATTTTAAACCGAACATTGTCCCCAATGTTCCCTAAAGTATCAAAGTTATGATAAAAGAAGGTAATCAAAACGAAAGAAACTAATACTCCCCGATTAGCTCGGTAGGATCCGTAGTGAAGTGGTGGTTAAATCCTTTCCAAGAAGAATTTATGCGTGAAAAGCTCCTCAATCTTATGTAACTTCTACTTGAAAATTAAACCGCACACTTGAAGAAAACTAACGAAACCTTCGTAAAATCGGTGGTAATAATATATATAAGACTCGATTTAAACTAGGATATAATGCTTGTGGAATGGATGTTTACTGAATTTCTAAGAAAATTAAGATCCGGAAAATTCCAAAATTTATAAGTAGCTCGAAAAACGAGAAAAAGTGATCCGATGTTTTACTCCTTCTCGACGCCGTCAGTTATCCCGACAAAAACTGCTGCGATTTTCCGAAAAAATTTCGGAAAATTTACATCTTTAGAATCTGGAAAAATTTACGCAAAAACATCCAATATGACTCGATACAAGCATTTGACTCGAACAAACAAACATATATATCTTTTGGTTAATTGTTATTCTCATGTTTACGTTTCTTTTGAAAATGCGTGTAATCCTCCTACACTTATCCCTTATGTAAAATACCTTTATATGCAATTAAGACAAGGTTAAAAACAAAATAAAGCATTTTACAAATTTAAACATGAGGATAAACAATTAATAAAAGATATATGACACTAACAAGCAAACAATTAAGCATGGGTTGCCTCCACGGCGCTTTTCTTTATTTAAGAGTCTTGTAGCTAGACTCGTGAAGTCGTGCCCTACGTTTTCTCATTACCACCCTCTTCACCCTTTGTTTTCCTTCATCGAAAGGGTGTAGACGTTGTATGCTCACCGTGGATTCCTTGCCAACGCTGTCAATTATGGCGACGGTTTTATCTTTTAAATTGGTCTCCTTAATCGTGAAAGGCCCAAACCATCTTGGTTTGTTTCTTCCTCGTAATGCCCTTATCCGAGATCTATACAAGAGCACTTTTTCTCCCTTTAGAAACTCCTTGGGTCCTTTTATACCTTAGGTATTGAGGTGGGATTGCTTCTAACTTTTATCGGGTTTCCACAACGTCGCATATAATCCTTTAACCATAAAGTCTCTAAGCCCTTTTACCCGCTCATTCATCTTCTTCTTAACATTGTTGCCCGGGCTTTCGATTTCCACCGTAATCATTTCCATGATCTTAAGAGGGTATCTTGGGATGATGGGTATCCTAGCGCACCCTTCCCGCTTTTGAGTATCATGATGCCTTCTCCGCATTTGATGGTTGCCTTGGCGGTGGCCAGAACGGTGTCCCAAGAATGAGGGTACGTTTTATCTTCCTCAACATCAATGATCACGAAATCCACCGGATAAACGATGTTAGCCACCTCAATTAGAACATCTACGCCGATTCTACGGGGTGGACATAAGTATGATTAGCTAAGGAAAGTCTAAGGTCGGTCTTGGATAGTTTCTCCTTAGTTAACTTATTATAGATTGATGGTGGCATTATGTTCACATCGGTCCCTTGATCGACCAAGGCATTTATATTATCAATGTCACCGATGCTAACCGGTATCACGAAATTCCACTGTGGTGTCTCGCTTTCTTGTTAACGGTTTTTATAACCAACTCATACAGAGGTTCCATAGGTAAGGCGTCATATTCTTCTTCCGCTCATTTTCCTTCAAGAGCTTCCCTAAGAACTTCATTGTACCTAAAGTTGTTTACTTGGTTTGCAATGGTTTTCTTGTTAATTTTGTGCTTAGGTAGTACTCAATGGTCTCGTGTTCATCATTAGCATGACTCCTCTTCTTGCTTTCCTTAGTTTTCCATATCTCAACCCTTGCATTCTCGGGCATAATGGAAACGGCGTTAACAAATGAAGTGGAGGGCAATCGTTGCTTCTTACGAGCACCTTTTCGGGAACCTTTGTTTTGGTAAATTCAATTACCAAATTCATCATTTCTGTCATTTTGCTTGCATTTCTCTCTCTCTATAAACCTCCTCTTCAATCGGCTAATCTCTCCGTATGAGCTTCCATGTACTCCTCATTTGATCCTTGAAGCTTGGTGAAAGTGGTATTGGGGAAGTAGAAGCAGCACCTTTCGAACTTGGGTTTTGCTCACGACTGGGGACTCCGAAGAAGGTGTGGGCGGTCGGTGGAGTTGGCGGTTGTGACTTCTCGAGGAATTTGTACGGGGCTCTTTTTCGCCTTTCCATAAGATAATCAATTCCTCTCAATGGCACTCAATTGCTCCTCGAGCGTATCGGAGGATTCGTAGGAGTTGATATGGCATTAACCACGTTAATCGGAGTTTCGGGAGATTCATTCCAATCTTCGTAGCTTTGATCGGCAAGCTCCTCTATAATATCCCAAGATTTCTCTGCGTTAAAGTCGCTGAGCCTTCCACCGGCGGCTCGATCAATGGATCGTCGAGTGATGAAATCGGTATGATCATAGAAGATTTGGATTTGAAGCCAAAGATCAATGCCATGGTGGGGGAGTCTACGGAGTAGTTCCTTGAATCGAGTCCATGCTTTGTAGAGAGACTCACCTTGGAGTTGCTGAAACGTCAAGATGTCTCGCCTAAGTTTGGTGGTTCTCCCCGGTGGGAAAAATTGAGCAAGGAAGCGAGAGGTAAGATCATCCCAACTTGAGATGGAGCCGGCGGGAAGTCGCTCAAGCCAATTACTAGCTTGGTCCCGCAGAGAGAATTGGAAGAGACGCAGGCGTATGGTCTCCCGAGTAGTAGCATCAAGGTCGATGGAATCGACAATTTTGAGGAAATCCTCGGATGTCGATTTGGATCTTGAACGAAGTCCATGGAATGCACATCCGTTTTGCACCAACCGGATGGTGTCGGATCGCAGGGCCGTAGTTTGGGCTTGGTCGGGAAGCTCAATGGTGTTCCTATAGCCTAGGTGGCTTGGTCTTGAGTATTCACCAAGAGTACGGGCTCTTGGCGGGTCATTTGGTGGTGGGTTGATGAGTGGTGGTTGGTTATCATCTTCCATGATGAAAAGTGATAGGTGTTACGAACAAAGGTCACGAAGAAGGGGGATAGACTAAGAGGAAGCTAAAAATGAGAAAAAATTTACTTGATAGGAATCAAGCAAAGACCCTAAACGAGGTGGACTACTAACTAGCTATTCTATTCCCAGCCGCGCCCAAAACTTGATACGCTTACGCAGCGGCGTTCGGGGTCAAAGGAACTTCCTTTTCGTCGAGCAAGTTTTTCAACACCCTAGGCGATGAACCTAATCGTTGTAGTGTAGTATTAGGGTAAGCCACGGCATCGATATCGCTCTCTAGGGGAATAGGAATGCTAGTGAGAAGTTACTACGCTAAGGTTAAGGTTGAGGAAGATTATTTTTTTTTATCTTTTTTATGTTTTTTTAGAAAATTGAAAGGTACGAATCTCGGGTATTGTATTTGGGGGGTTGGTATTTCTACCGATTACTCTACTATTATCTAATTATCTAAACTAAGGTGGTGGTAGTCTATGTCTAATTAATGTGTGCTCGTATGATAGTTTAAAGATGTGTTTACTTAGGTTTTACTACACCTTGATTATCTCTGATAAGGTTTTAAAAGGTACCTTTTTGAGGGGTCATTTAAGCCCTTATTCGATCACTTTTGTATCCGTTATTGCTTAATATCGTTCCTTTTCACTTTTAGGTCTCTTGAAGGCAAAATGCTGGAATGATGCTTATTTGGACGAAAAGCGCGATTATCTGAAGAAAATGGCCAAAGTCGAATCGAGACACTCAAAGTCTTTGAAACATAAGGCGACGACGCCATCAGCATATCTGCGACGCGTCGGAAGGTATTTTGCGACGGCTCGAGAAAAATTACATGTTTTCAAGGGACGACGCCAGTTCTAAAGGAGTAGGCCGTCGTTACTCGGACGGCCTAGATGCAACCAAGACGGCGTCGAGTCAAGGGACGTCACAATCATAGGTGACGCCGTCGAAGGTTTACGTGGCCAAGACGAAACCTAATGACGGCGACACGACGGCGCCACGAAACATAAGGTGACGCCGCAGTATGTAATCTTATATATAGAATCCGAATTTTTCGGTTTTGAGTGTAGTCTTTTGGAGTAAAACCTAAACCGAACCAAGGCTTTCTTGTGCAGTATTTTAGGTTCTAAACCCTATTATACATCAAGATAAGTATTTACTTCATTAATTCAATTATGTCTTTGATTATTTGTGTGTATGCTTGCATGTTCTCCATGTCCGGCTAATTTATTTGTGTGTTTGCTAAGGGAATATGAAACTTAATTATTGAATATTGATTGGTTGATACTTATCTTAGTTGACTAATGATCTAGAGTGCGCTAGATTATTCGTTGTGTACTTAATGCTTGGAATTTCTTTGTGAACTTTAGAATATAATTATCTAGGTAATTGTAGGATAAAGTATTCAAGGACAACCGTAGAGTAGGCGATCTATAAATCACTAGAGGATTTGTAAACAAGACCTTTGGTAATTTCAAAGAGTTAGGAAATAAGCACGCCTATAGCCTTAGAATCACAACGCAACTAGGAATAAGGACGTGACAAATCAACCATCAATAGGAGATAATTAAGGAGTAGTAAAACCTAAGTAAACACATCTTTAAACTATCATACGAGTACATCAAATTAGACATAGACTATCACAACCTTAGCTTAGATAATTAGATAATAGTAGAGTAATCGGTAGCAATACCAACCCTCCCAAATCCAATACCCGAGATTCGCACCTTTTCCATTTCTAAAAAAATATAAAAATACAAAATAATCTTCCTCAACCTCAACCTTAGCGTAGTAACTTCTCACTAGCATTCCTATTCCCCAGAGAACGATATCAATACCGTGGCTTACCCTAATTACTACACTACAACGATTAGGTTCAGCGCCTGGGTGTTATAAACTTGCTCGAAGAAAAGGAAGTTTCCTTGACCCCGAACGACGCGCGTGTAGCGTTATCAAGTTTTTGCGCCGCCGGGGAATAGAATAGCTAGTTAGTAGTCCACATCGCTTAGGTTCTTTGCTTGATTCCTATCAAGTAAATTTTTCTCATTTTTAGCTTTCTCTTAGTCTATCCCCTCTTCGCTACCCTCGCTCGTAAAAAAAAAAAAAAAAACCATCATTAACCATGATCCGTATTTTCCATCGAAGGTTCTTTACTCTACCCGTTCCCAATCCCGAGATTGAGAACGCAATCCCACAAAAACCCTTCACCCACTCACCATTTTGGTAATCACCTAGAGCATAATGAGATAAATTGGCAACAACAAAGTCCTTTCTATTACCAGATTCGATGAAGAATTTAATTATAATGAAGCACTTGATGGCGGGAGGTCATTAATGAAGCTAGTTCGAAATTAAGGAAGACCCATCCCAATGTTTTGACCCTAGGTGTAGGATTGAGAAAGATGGCCCTTTAATATGCAATTCCCTTGCAAAATAGGACTAGAAGGTTCGATGCTTATTTGAATTCATTCTTACCTTTAAACTTAATCTCGAGGACCTATACAACAAAATCAAGGTCAATGAGTTAACTTATCAAGGAACAATGTTGTTGAAGCGGTCATTTATTTGCACGTGTTTGTCGGAAGTTTTGCTTATTTGGTAGAGTTCATGGTCTTAGAAGACTTAGGAGAATTTATAGATAAGGACCTCACTCAAGTAATTTTGGAAAACCTTTCAAAAATTGACTAAGTTGAATGAACGGATGATTGATGGTCTAATTACATTCTTCGATGAAGTTGAAGATTTCGTCTACCAAATGCCACGTACTCATCCTAGGTTTAAACATAAGGACATTGAGGTTTGTAATAGAATGACCCCTATTTCATTGCTTAGTGAAAAGGATAGGCAGAATGGGCTTAGGTACCCATATGAGAAAACTAAGCGATATTACAAAAAATGCCTTGAATTAGGAGACGATTACAAAAAGGATGAAAGAGCGTTGGAATGGCTCAAGTATGAGCACGAGAGGAAATGTGAGGAAACGTAGGAGTAGGACTACGAGTCTAGCTACAAGACTCTTAAATAAAGAAAGCGCTTCGTGGGAGGCAACCCATGCTTAATTGTTTGCTTGTTAGTGTCATATATCTTTTATTAATTGTTTGTCCTCATGTTTGAATTTGTAAAATGCTTTATTTTGTTTTAACCTCGTCTTAATTACATATAAAGGTATTTTACATAAAGGATAAGTGTGGAGGATTACACACGTTTTCATAAGAAGCGGAACATGAGAATAACAATTAACTAAAAGATATATATGTTTGTTTGTTCGAGTCAAATGCTTGTATCGAGTCATAATGGATGTTTTTGCGAAGTTTTTCCAGTTCTAAAGATGAAAATTTTCCGTAATTTTTCCGAAAATCGCGCACCGCTTTTTGTCGGATAACTTTGACGGCGTCAGATTGCAACTTGGACGGTCAGAAGGAATAAAAACATCACCACTTTTTCTCGCTTTTCGAGCTACTTGTAAAATTTTGGAATTTTCCGGATCTTAACTTTCAAAACAAATTCAGAGACATCCATTCCACAAGCATTATATCCTAGTTTAAATCGAGTCTTATGTATATTATTACACCGATTTCGCGCGAAGGTTTCGTTTGTTTTCTTCTAGTGTGCGTGTTTAGTTTGTCAAGAAGAAGTTACACAAGTTTGGAAGGAGCCTTTCACGCAAAAAAACTCTTCTTGGAAAAGATTTAACCACCACTTTTACGGATCCTACCGAGCTAATCGGGGAGTATTAGTTTTTTCTGCTTTTAATTACCTTCTATTATCATAACTTTGATACTTTCGGGAACATTGGGGACAATGTTCAGTTTATGTAGGAGGGAAAATAAAACGGGAACTTTGAAACTATGCTTATCCTTGACTATTTGCTTTGTCCAAGTGTATTTGTGTAATAAACCATGAGAAAATGTAGGTTAGGGTAATTTTAGCCAAATTTAAAATTTTTTCATGACATATAAGAGTGGGCCATTAGTCTTAACAAAAGCATGTCTCATGGATAGGAAGTTGCATGACTAGCACAAAAACCCTTTACCACCTAAATTCCACCCAAAATGTGAGGATCGCCCTTAGATTAGTAGGAATTAAAGCATTCATCTTTAATGCTTAGAGTGTGAACCGGTAGTATATTAGATTCTAGAACTTGTTTTGTGATGCATTCCGAGATCGCTAGTGAGACTACACTTGTGTAGTTAGGAATAACTAAATGATAAGAGGCATTAGGATAACCCTTGTTTAATACCTGTAATATAATTACTTCTTCCATTTCGGTTGAGTAATTCCCCACACCCTTTGCGTGTACTCATCTTTAGTACACGATACCCTAGTTAACCCCTCGAGCCTATCCTTTTCGCGGTTCTCGTGATGTTTCGGTTTTTCCGAATATCAATGAAGAGCATTGTTTACACCCCACCCCAAATATACACCCAAATCGCCTTAGCCTACCTTTATTGCACTCACTTTTAGTGCAAATTTATGTTATCACCCAAAACCCTTAGTTCAATTATCCGTTGCTTGCATGAGTTGCTAAGTCGAGTCATATCCCTTGTATACGCTTTGGGATGATTGGAATTCATGGAAAAGTTAAAGTTTATGAAATATAGGAAGAGAACGTTAACTCAAATTCCCTTTGTTTGCATAATAATGTACTCCAAGTGTTTTGATCTTTTCAATTGGGTCAAATTAGTGTTAGAGTAATAAAACTCAAGTGTAGGGATGTGTCTATAAATCCCTATCATTTTGATGTACCGTAGAGGATGGTAGAGTAAAGTGTAAAAAAAAAAAAAAAAAAAAAAAAAAAAATTCGAAAAAAAAAAAAAAAAAAAAAAAAAAAAACATACGGGCTACCATCCTACATCTATCTTTTAAATTATGTTTGTTTATTTTCGTTGCCTAGAGTTTTAGAGTGTCGAGTCTTGGCTTAGCAACGCCATTCTTCGTATACTTGCAACATAGAGATTTTGACTATCCACCACTATATAGCCTATCCCACCAAACCCTTATTTCCTACCGTAAGCCTAACGTTACAACCCTTTAAAGACCTCTTTGATAGTCTTTCCTAGGTGCTTACGCCAAAGCGACGGAGGTTTGATCTATTCTCGAGCCTATGGTAATCTATGTACTAGGATAGGTTAATGAGTGTTTATCTTCCATTTCGATTTGTTATATGTCATATATACACCGAGAGAGATGTGAGTATCCAAACACCCCATGTGAGGTGCTAGTATGTAATTCCGTGCTTGTTATGACTTTTAGGGCTTATATGTGTTGTGGACCGTTTGAATGGATGCTTCATGACCCTAACTTATAAATTAATTGGCTAAAGCACATTTGCTTGAGGACAAGCAAATACCAAGTGTAGGGATATTTGATAAGGTTTTAAAGGTACCTTTTGAGGGGTCATTTAAGCCCTTATTCGATCACTTTTGTATCCGTTATTGCTTAATATCGCCTTTTCACTTTTAGGTCTCTTGAAGGCAAAATTTGGAATGATGCTTATTTGACTAAAAGGCGCGATTATATGAAGAAAATGGCCAAAGTCGAATCGAGACACTCAAAGCCGCTGAAACATAAGGCGACGGCGCCATCTTGATATCTGCGACGCCGTCGGGGAAGGTATTTTGCGACGGCTCGCAGAAAAATTACATGTTTTCGCGGACGACGCCGGGTTCTAAAGGAGTAGGCCGTCGTTACTCGTGACGGCCTAGATGCGCAAGACGGCGGCCAGAGTCAAGGGACGTCACGGTCATAAGGTGACGCCGCCGAAAGGTTTACGTGGCCAAGACGAAACCCTAACGATGGCGACACGACGGGCGCCACGAAACATAAGGTGCCGCCGCAGATGTAATCTTATATATAGAATCCGAATTTTTCGCCAGTGTAGTCTTTGGAGTAAAAACCTAAACCGAACCAAGGCTTTCTTGTGCGTATTTTAGGTTCTAAACCCTATTATACATCAAGATAAGTATTTACTTCATTAATTCAATTATGTCTTTGATTATTTGTGTGTATGCTTGCATGTTCTCCATGTCCCGCTAATTTATTTGTGTGTTTGCTTAGGAATATGAAACTTAATTATTGAATATTGATTGGTTGATACTTATCTTAGTTGACTAATGATCTAGAGTGCGCTAGATTATTCGCTTGTACTTAATGCTTGGAATTTCTTTGTGAACTTTAGAATATAATTATCTAGGTAATTGTAGGATAAAGTATTCAAGGACAACCGTAGAGTAGGCGCCTATAAATCACTAGAGGATTTGTAAACAAGACCCTTTGGTAATTTCAAAGAGTTAGGAAATAAGCACGCCCATAGCCTTAGAATCACAACGCAACTAGGAATAAGGACGTGACAAATCAACCATCAATAGGAGATAATTAAGGAGTAGTAAAACCTAAGTAAACACATCTTTAAACTATCATACGAGTACACATCAAATTAGACATAGACTATCACAACCTTAGCTTAGATAATTAGATAATAGTAGAGTAATCGGTAGCAATACCAACCCCCCAAATCCAATACCCGAGATTCGTACCTTTTCCATTTCTAAAAAAAATATAAAAATACAAAAATAATCTTCCTCAACCTCAACCTTAGCGTAGTAACTTCTCACTAGCATTCCTATTCCCCTAGAGAACGATATCAATACCCGTGGCTTACCCTAATTACTACACTACAACGATTAGGTTCACTGCCTAGGGTGTTATAAAACTTGCTCGAAGAAAAGGAAGTTTCCTTGACCCCGAACGACGCGTGTAGCGTTATCAATCTCCTATTGATGGTTGAGTTGTCACGTCTTATTCTTAGTTGCGTTGTGTGTCTAAGGTTGTAGGGTATGCGCTTCTCCCAACTCTTTGAACTTACCAAAGGGTCTCGCTCTACAAAACCCACTAGGGATAATAAACTCTTACTCTAAGGCACTCTTTGGATGGTTTAGCTTACAACTACTCGTGTAATTATATTCTAAGGTTCACAAAGATGAATCAAGCATTACACACAACGAATGACCTATCGCATTACTAGATCATTAATCAACTAAGATAAGAAACAACCAATCAATATTTAATAATTAAGTTTCATATTCCTTAGCAAACACACAAATAAATTAGCCGGACATGGAGAACATGCAAGCATACACACAAATAATCAAGGACATAATTGAATTGATGAAGTAAATACTTATCTTGATGTAAGATAGGGTTTGGAACCTAAAATCGTGACAAGACACCCTTGGTTCGGTTTTAGGTTTTACTCCAAAAAGACTCTCTTAAACCGAAAAATTGATTCTATATATAATATTACATATGCGACGGCCACCTTATGTTTTGTGACGCGTCGTGTCGCCGCCATTAAGGTTACGCCTTGGCCACGTTAACCTTGCGACGAAGGCCACCTTATGTCCGTGACGTCGTCTCTTGACTTCGACTTGGTCTGGTCGATCTAGGCCGTCTAAGTAGCAACGGCCTACTCTTTTAAAGCCCGACGTCATCACTTGAAAATAGGGTTTTTGGCTTCGTATCGTCACAAAATCCTCCGACGGCCGCAATTAACACCGACGCCGCCGCCTCGCTTTCGCAGCTTTGAGTGTCTCGATTCTCACTTTGGCCATTTTCTTCAGATATTCGCGCTTTTCGTCCAAATAAGTGCCATTCCAGCATTTTGCCTTCAAGAGACCTAAAAGTGAAAAGGAACGATATTAAGCTATAACGGATACAAAAGTGATCAAATAAGGACTTAAACGACCCCTCAAAATGGTACTTTTTAAAACCTTATCATTCGGTTTAGTTGTTATAACTCTCAATGTTTACAAAGATTTAAACCGTGTTGTTAAAATGGTAGTTAAAGTAGAAGGAAGTAAAATTCTCGTAAGTGATAACAAATCGAAAAGAAAATAAAGTACAATAGATGAGAATATTTTACAACGAGTGGTTTATCAAATAGTAATACATCTTTGGTTATAAAGATTCGGATACGATGGATGACATAAACTTAGTACGGCATAGTACATAAGGAAAATAAGACTGTTAGTTTCCGAACTTCTTCGCCTTCCGCGTTGTTGAAACTCGTTGAGCTTCTCTTCCTTCTAACATGTATGCTTTCCCAAGAGCACCTTCAATTTGTTGACCTTGGTTTTGGGGACATTGGTTCGATAGTGTCCTTGCTCCCACATCCAAACATGTAACTATGGCCTTGCCCTTGCGCCCTTAGCAAGGTGTCCCACTTTATGACTAAAGCATATACCACATGGACCATTATGATGTAGCGTGCATTGGCGCATCGTGGTAAGTTTCCAGATAAGCTCTTCCCTTTGTTGGTGCAAGCAACATAGACCCCGGCGACTTCGTGTCTTTTATTCTGTTGTTGATGATGGTTAGTGTTACAGTTTTGGTTGTTGTTATTATAACCTCTTGGTTCATTTTCCCATTTCCTTTTGTTGTTGTTGATTTGGTTATAGTCGTTGTTGTTGTTGTTTTGGTTATTGTTGTAGTTGGTGCGGTTGTTGGTATTATTGTTGTTTCGGTTGGTGTTGGTGATGTTGCCTCTCTTTACTACTTGTGCCATGAGCTTTTGAGACACTGAATATATTCCTCAATCGTTTGCGGATCAAAAGAAATCACGCCTCCTTGAATAACTGGGAAGTCCCCAATGAAAGCCTCCAATAGCTTCTTGTTATCCGAAACCATAGATGGGCATAACGCGGCCAATTCTTGAAACCTTCGAATGTAAGTATCAATGTCATACCCAACAGTTACTAGCTCGTAAAATTCGGTCTCCAACTTTTTCACTTCCGTACGCGGACAATACTTCTTCGTTAAAAAACCTTTGAATTGCTCCCAAGTGAGCTTGAAAGCATTTTCCATTCCCATTGGCTGAGCATACGAGTTCCACCAATACATTGCCCCATCCAAGAGTGTACTGTGAGCAAACTTAACCTTGCTATCCTCGTGGCAATTACATAACGTAAACACGACTCCATTTTCTCGAACCATCGAATCATGGCGTTGGCACCTTCATTGCCCTTTGAACTTAGTGGGATCTCCGCTTTAAAATCCTTGTACGAACAACTTCTAACCCCGACCCTCCTGCAATTCCCGCAGCAGCAAGAAGTCTAGCGGCGCTTCACCGCAATTCTAGTAGCTTCAAGAAGCTGCGCACCAGCGGCGGCATTAGCAAGCCCGGCAAGATTAGTCGCAGCCTCGTGGCGATGGCAAGTCTAGCGGCTTCAAAGAAGGGTCGCAGCCTCGGCGGCATTGGCAAGTCTAGTGGCTTGGCAAGAGCCTGGCAGCCTCAGCAGCGACCGCCATCGCTGCTCTTCTTTCCTTAGTGCCTCTACCATACTATCCTCTACATACTTTTGGATAGCGGTGGTGTCATGTCTAGTGTAGCTTTCTTGACGCCATAACTCTTCAAAATAAGAGGAAAGGTGAGACGTAGCAAAATCCTATGTTAAGAATAAGTGCTCTAAAGAGATGTGA
Organism: Chrysanthemum lavandulifolium; assembly: GCA_022545495.1. Classification (NCBI taxonomy): domain Eukaryota; kingdom Viridiplantae; phylum Streptophyta; class Magnoliopsida; order Asterales; family Asteraceae; genus Chrysanthemum; species Chrysanthemum lavandulifolium. Next base: position 234,342,470 of record CM040238.1, on the reverse strand, counting down.
TGTGAGGTGATAAGTTTGAGGTTATTTTTCAAAATGATCGACGGGTTCCCAAAAGATGGGTTATGAGCTGTCGTAAGTGCTTCAAATGTATGATGGTTTAGTGGCTTAATGTGTGAATAGCGTGTAACTCGACATGTTAGTGATGAAACAAAGGAGTGAGACCTACAGCACCCTCCTTGAAGGTTTCGTCTCGGCATTCGACGTTATCGGTGATGAGTCAACTGATATTAAAATTGTGATAGGGAATAATAAGACATCCTCCATATTGGAGTCTAAAGAAAGGATAATGGAATGGGTATTTGAAGGCATCCATGTGACAATCAATTTGAAATGAAAGTAAATAACTCGAAAAATGTACGTATAAACCGCATGTAAAGTGAACATGCACTTATGATGAAATGATGAGATGCTATGATGATGTAGTTATAGTCTAGGGTCAATGATGCAACCTAGTTCTCTATAATCAAGCTCGATGCCAATCATCACACCCCAAATTACCGCTTTGCGGTGAATTGAATTCGGGGTTGATCGTCATAGCATCACAATCACAATTATATTGAACGACCTAAAGTGTCGTTTGAAAATACATCGCTTGATTTAATAAAATAATCGAGTTTACAAAGTATAGGTCCCAAATGAAAATCAACTTCAGCGGAAATAAGTTTGTTACAATTCAAACGATGTTTTAAAGTGCATAAATCCCATGAAAGACGCGTCGTCACCACGACTCTATGACAAGTCCACATGCATGCCATGAAGTGTATGCCTTAGATACCTGAGATAAAACATGCTAAAAAGTGTCAACACAAAGGTTGAGTGAGTTCATAGATGATATGCTACGATAGTGCAAGTTTAAAAATTTATAAACACGAATTAACCGTCTAACCTATTAACACATACGAGCAAGTATACTCGTCCGTAATAGCAAAGTTTGGTAAGTCGGGATCGTCCCAAGGATTTTTGTTTGAAATCGATTTGATTAAAAGTTTCTAACAAGAAAGCTTGTCAAGGCTTCCTCAAATAATTGTGTTATAGTGAGACTCGAATCAAAAATATAAATATATACTTATGTGTAGTCTTATAATCAACCATAAATAGTGTTCATAAAGGTTTGGTGTATACTCTTAGTATGATGCACAAATCATCAAGAAATGATTCCCCAACCATGGTATTTGTTTGTAAAATCATTCTAAGAACAAAACATTTAGGTAATCCTTTTCGGTCCTTATCCCAATGATTATCCTATAGAAATTCCATTTGTTTGCAACATGTTCTTATTAAATTTGTTCTTACGAACCTTTCGACCCTTCGTGATGAAAATGTTCCTAGTCTTGTTTTAATAAGCAAAACATGGTGGTTGTCAATCACCATATCCCCATACTAGTTTGTCACTTCACTTTTTGGAATAAAACACAAGAGAAATCCTTTCGGTCCTTTTTCTTAAAACATGTTTTATTGACAAATCAAACCAAGACTAGTATTTTTCCAACAAACTCATTTAAACAAGATCATATATACATGCATCACATTTTGAGAACACTATTATGATTAATTACATTCCAACACACAAGTATATCACCAACTACTCCATGAAAACAATCATATCTAAACACAAGTCATAACAAAGTAATTCAAACAATTCAAGAGAATAGATTTCCATAACAAAGTTCATAGAATACCTAAACTTTTGTGACTACAAGAATTAGAAATCGTGGATTGTAGCAACCACGCCCAATCACCTAGGATCACCGCGACAACTCCAAACTACCAAACAATGGATGAGAATGGTTCCTCCTTGCTCCTGGGCGTTTGCCAAGAGGTACTAAGCTTTTAAATTTTGAATAATAGGGTTAGTATTAGTTTTGGTGTAAACTAATGCTATTTTGGTTGTGTCACACTTAGTATACTAGTACTAGGTTCTTTATATAGCCAAAGTTCTTGCTTAACTGACCAAAAACATTCTCCCAAGTAAATATCAAGAAATGATCGGACTCAATGATTATGGGGAGTTAAGGCAACAATAAATGCGATTTTGTGTAATCTAGATTGCGTAAACCGGATCGGTTTCTACTCCGACCGAATCGGTTTCGCTTGACCAATTGCTCACCGGATCCGTTATGGTTACGACCGATCGGCCTGGTTTTTGCTATTTTGACTTTTGTTGACTTTTCTCCTATACGCTTCATTCTTTGGTTACGTTGATGATTTCCAAAGCCAAACTTGATCTTTCCTTCAGTAGATGCTTAGAAATCACTATGCTTCCATATCATTGAGTCCAAAAGCTTCCAAGCTCAACTTCCTTCCTAGAATCTTCCAAATGTGCATAAAAGACTTCATTTCTTCATTATTCGCGATACCTGGCTACATATACATACACAATACACAATTTTGCACTTTTGCAATAGTTTATGAGTAAATATAGCCGAATACCATGCACAAAACTGACAATAACGCTACTAAAAATATGTTCATTTTAGACGTTATCAAATTCCCCCACACTTAAGCTCTACTCGCCCTCGAGTAGGTCTAACATTTGCAAAGATTGATTTCAATGGTCTATGACACCATGGTTCCAGAAAAAAAATGTAACAATTACCCCAAAAGATAATCATCGGTTTTCTTATAATATGTGAAAATTTTCTAAAAATGAACCAAACACTTTAGATAACATAACTAGAACACCTCACGAATGGTTTTAAGAATTCACTCAACACTCATATATTGGTGGGTATATGTAAATCACTCAATGCCTAGTCATGATCAATGCTTTACCATAAGCTTGTACAAGTATCAAAACAAAGAAAATAAATTCATCAAAGAGGTCTTTTATTCGGGTTATAACGTTAAGGCTCAGGGTTCATAAAAGGTATGGATAAGGCATGGGATAGTTTATGAAATTGGTGTTAAAATAAAAATAAAATCAAGTCTAAACCTCCATGTTGCAAGCCATCATACAAACCACAATCCCGAAAAATGATTATTACTCCTCTTCACATATCGATTCTCCGCAAATATGTATAACTCAATTTAGCTCATTGGCTAATCAATATCCCTCATATAGCTCATTGGCTATAACAATTTTTTTTTTTTTTTTTTTTTTTTCAAGTTCCCCACACTTAGTATAAGCATACACAAAAAATCGAGAAAGACGTCTCTTTCATCCAAGATGGAAAATGGTACACACTATAAACAAAGTGTATCTTCTTCATAATCATCAAAAACAATCCAATCATTCCAAACAACTAGCAACAAACCAATAGACTTGATAAAGGTTGGCTAAAGCTTGAAGTGTAAAATATTTTGTATTTTTCGGATGTAACAAATGAAAAGATTGGCTCAAAGGTGTAACTAAGGGTATCTAGTGCTAAAGATGAGCACTAACAAAATGGGTCCATGTGGGTGATTAACTAACCGATGTGGTTAGCTAATATATCATTAGATGTAAAATGGAAGACCATTTGGTTTTATTCCTAAGGTGCCTCTTATCACTTGAACATATTTAGATCACTCGAAGGTGATTTTAACCGTAATGCATAACTAGTACAAGTTCTAGAATCGACATAATCACCGCACACTCATAGCAAATATAAAACAAAGATGTATTTTATACAAAAGAAACCTCACAAAATGTGGGAAAAGGCTATTATGCATGCTAGAAAATGCTATCGAATCCAAAATGAATTACTCCGTAATTTGGTTCAAATTCAAAAAATTTCCAAAATTCTCATTTTACCATTGAAATTCCAAGTTATGTATTTTAAGTATCAATAGCAGCGTGAAAACAATTAGACCATCAAGGGCGAATTTCTTCTAATCACTTGCATCCAAAAGTTATCTAAAAAAAAATGCGTATCATTTTTCCTATTTGCTTCCCTCCCCCATACTTAAGTTTTGCATTGTCCTCAATGTAATGAAAATTGAACTTCAAAGTAAAGAAAATGGGAAAAAGATAGTTAAAAGATACCACGGGATAGAATATGCAATATGCACATTGGGTCATTAGAAAGCCTGTGAGTTATCCAACTCGAAACATTTGACCATCAATAAGCTTCCGACACATTCATCCTGCAAACAAAAAAAAACTGCAACACGCAATGCACAAAACAAAACAAAACTACTAAAAACTAGATAGAACCAAACAAAGTACGCCAAACATCCTAAAGAAATGGATCAAAAGATAGAAATTGTTTTAAAAACACATCATGACCATTGTTTTTGAAACCATAACTCACGAATGATCCACAATCACTCGTCATCCTCGCTCATGTCTTCTCCTTCTTCATCATCATACTCATCATCATCACTTTTGGTTACGTAGTTTTCGTCTATAATTTCTGAGCGAACTCTCTCTTTTTCTTCTTACCTCCAACTCCGATGATGATCCTCCAACCTCGTAGCTTGTTCCTCCAACTTCGTGTAATCAACCATATGGGGGCCTTTGGATCGAGAAGCGGCGTGTACCCGGGATATGGATACGGATAGGTCCAGGATAAGAAGTGTAAGGGAAAGGATACGGTGGAACATTTGGTGGATTGTAGGTGGCAACTCATAATTGGCTTCACGAGCCATGTGTTGAAAGATAGGCATGGAATAATCATTGATGTAGTTGTTTCTCAACATCATCGAGTCTCTCCACATCCTACATTGAAGCTCATCTAGATGTTGGTTCCACTCTCCCAACCTCGAATCAAAACTCTTGGATGTACCCATTTGCACGTTCTCCATTGGTATATTCCCTTGCTGTTGTGGTGGTTGCTATTGTGGTCTTGGTTCAATCCATACCCCTAAGGTTTTCAATCTCCTGTTCAAAGCATTACCAAAACCTTGCGCAGTCCACGTATCACTATACTTTGGCTCTCCACACTTAGCCAATTCCTCATCAACATAATACCCAAGATTCTTCGCCAATTTTGTCACAAAATGTCCTCCACAAATATTCTTGTTGCTCTTGATTCCGGGGCTCTCCTAGACAAATATTCGGCTATCGCCAAATGGCATTACCGTCCTTAGTTTCTTCGGTAACTTCATAATCCATAAGTCCGGTTTCGACATTTGTCCCCTTCCAAATCTATTAAATGGCCCGGTCACAATCAACTTGTGAAGTATCCTCATCAACGGATTACCGATGGTTGAAGCATTCCTCACAGCGCAAGTAGGATCTCCCACTTGATTCCAATAAGCGGAATACTAGGATAGTCTTTTTCAAACCTCCAAGTCTAGAAAAGTGAGTTTCAAATAATCGATGATTAACCTCATGTGGCTCATACAAACCAAGAGCCACGCTAAAGCCGCAACGCGTGTAAGCATGATCCCTTCCACAAAGCCTAAACCAAACACAAATTTCCGTCATCAAGTTCGAACATCCACCTTTCTTTCAAAATACATGGTTGAAAAGAATTCCATACACCATTCTCGATAGACCTCTTCATTAACGCTAAATGTTCTTTCCCATGCGGATCATTGAGCGAATCTCCATCTCACGGATATACATAAGGCGTTCGCATCATTCCTTTCAACTCATCTTCACAATCACATTCCTCAAATAAATCCCAATCAATCACCCTTGGAACTAAACATGTCCTATGTTGTAACTTCGACAACCTTTCCCGAAAAGCATGTTTCTCCCCGTCGGTGAGATTTTTGAACTTTAAATTAGCATTTGCCTCCGTCTTCACACTATACTTAACCTTCTTCTTCTCGTTTCTTTCACAAAACTTCGTAACAAGCGGGTTCATTGGAATTTCCTCGAAATCACAAATATAAGACCATATGAGAGTGTTAGAACAAACAAGAAGGTTCAAGGAACCCTCTAAGATTCATTTCAAAATTTCACAAAATATTCAATACAGAAACCTGGCCGGATTCGGTTGGATCACCAACCGAATCGGTTTCAAATCGTCAAACACCAACCGTTCGGTTGCGATCATAACCGAATCGGTTCATCTTGACTAACGTAAGGCTTTTGCCTCTAAATCCTCATAAACTCGAATTTCTAACGCCCAAACCACTCTTAGATCGCATTCTATCATCCTCAATGATTTCCACATCCTAGAATTACTCTAAACTTGCTTTTCAAATCATCAAACATCTAACATCTTAGAACTCACTCTGGATATCCTATATCTTTAAATCATTAGTTCTAATAATGTGGCATCCATCACTCTTAAAAACATATCATCTATCACAAGGAACCACCAATTGCAACTTATCTTGTTTCATAAGCACAACCCAACTAAATCCGAAAATTTTTATCATCTAACATCTTTCTATGGTGAATCAATCAATCAATCTCTTGTTGTAATGCACTCCTATATCAATTACCCACTCAATACTAAAATATTACGACTTAATTCGAATTATAACAAAAACCTCCAAATTGGTGACCTAATATTCAATTCGAATCAAATGCTCTAATTAAACCTTAATTGAGTTAATTGAATGTAGATGCTTACTTTTTGGGTGCCATGATGTTTTCCTACAACTTAAACAACCTTCAATCAGCGCTCCTCTTGGATGAATTTTGCAAAACCACAGAAGAATTAGTGTGTGTGTGTGTTTTGGAAAAGTGATTTTTAATACTTTGGTGCAACCGGTTCATCAAGGACACAACCGTTTGGTTTGCATTTTGCCAAATTTTGCTTTTTACATGTTACTTAGGCATTTACCTCCAAGCAACATTTTACTCTAAAATTCACGCTAAAGATTCACACAACATTCATCCACCATATGAAATTTTGAACAATCATCCAATCTAAAAAAAACTCAACTCATCATACTAATGAACTAATCCAAACTTCAACTCGAAACTCATAGTCATAATGCATTAAACCAAATTACCTCAATCATAAAATGAAAAATTAAATAAGAAACAAAAATCCTAATTGCATCAAATCAAAAAGAAATAGTTTATGACATTCAAGCAAATGATTGCTTGTTATTACGGTCTTTGCCTTCTCCTCAAAATTCCTCAAAATACTCTTGTCTTAGAATATCCTCGCTTTGAAATTTTCCGGTCAACTCACGGAGCGTTTCAAAAGTTTTGAATTTCTCATAAATCTTCGTCCGTCCGGACATAGTATATCAAACTTAACATGCCATGCTCCATCTCCGGTTTGTCTCTTGTAAGTCCCCGACCCTTCGGGTTTCCACTCCAAATTCTTAAGTTGCACCGGTAAAGATCCTAAAAAGTCGGTCAACTTCTTGTAAACTAGTATGTTTTGAATGGGTTAGAAAGCTTCTCATCGAAATGCACGTTCCATTTCGTCCTCTATATCGAAATAAGGCGGAGTTAAAGGTCCGTACATTGGATTACCGTGGACATCACGTCCCACTTCAAAACATGTTGAATCATCATTTGCGTCCATCCGTTCCAAATCTTCCATACATTCTAAAATTGGTCCTCTTGGTTTTGGGTAGTATGTGTGCCTCGAAATCCCATCGTCAATAGTCATGGTGCCTCTTCCCATGTCTATAATCGCTCCACAAGTTCGTAAGAATGGTCTCCCCAACAATAGTGGTAAACTCTTGTCCACCGGAATATCCAAGACAAGGAAATCTGCCAAATACGGTTGATAGCCAATTTGCACTCTTACATTCTTAACTTCTCCCATTTCCTTTGCTTGAGTGTTATCCGCCATAGTAAGCTTAGAATGATTAGGTTGCGGATTACTTAGTCCCAAAGTTTTAAACAATGGATACGGCATCACATTAACACTCGACCCGTGTCGGCTAAAGCATAAACGGTGTAGTTCCATTCACTTTGATCGGCAACACAAAATTACCGGATCCTTCTCTTCCTTGGCATGCCTTTAAACAAAATTGATCCCGCTCCTCCTCCGTGAGATTCTTATCTTCCAACCTAGCCCTTGCTAGCATCAATGCATCCAACATCTTACGGTAAAGCACATAATCTTGAGAACTTCTATAACCGGTTTCTTTTCATTGAGCTCAAGAAATTTTGTTCTAGGTTCTCTAAAATAGCTTCTTTTGGTTGTCGGTTAAGGGTTTGATAGTAGTGGTAGGTGACGATGGTGTGTAATCATTTTGGTGGTGGAGGTTGTTGTTGGGGTTAGTTTATTTGATGATGGTTTCTTCGGTTTGCTTTTCCCATTTTAACCACTTCCACCTCTTTCTCTTCCATGTTTGCACAAACTTCCACTAACATCTCGTTTACTCCTTTTCCTTCTTCCAACTCGGTTATATTAATCCTCATTTCTCCCATACCAAAATCTACTTGACACTTGGTCGTGACAAGAAAATCTCGACCAAAACACACATTAGGTTCATCCGCATTCCGCCTTCTAAAACAACAAAATCGGTTTCAAAAATATGTCCATGAATATTGACCTTGATTTTGACCATCTTTCTTCCATAGGCTTCATAGTCCATACGCACATGACCGATTTCGTCAAGAACCTTTTCAAGATATAATTCTCTCCATAAGCCATATTGAGTGTGCATCCCAAGCACTTACTCCTTCCACGCTACAAGGCGTTCCAAATCTCATTAACGGCGAATCATACACCGTTAACGGTGCTTGTGTGAACACTACGACTCTTTCCTTTTGGGTAGTTGAACCTTATTTTCACATACTTCTTCCATATCTCCGTGTCAATTCCCAATTCTTTCTTGCTTTCCTCCGAATTCCTCCAATCTTTTCTAGTGAACTTCGGTATCCTTGAACATTTCATCCAAAGTACGAAGGTATTCCGAGATTCCGCTCAAACTATCCATGTTACTAGACAACTTAACAAAACAAAACAAATCCCGAATGATTAGCGTTAGAGTTAGTAAAACCAAGAACAAACTATAGAAACATATAATAAAACAAGCTAAGACACCTAACAAAATTAAAAACTCAAATAAAAACTCAAAACCTAAAAATAGTAAAAATCAACTCAGAAACTCCAACCGGATTCGGTTGGCTCACCAACCGAATCGGGTGGTTGAAAATGTTTAGGCAATCACGAACGGATCCGGTTGCGGGTTGCAACCGATCGGTTTGATCGAAAAATATATATATATATATATATATATATATATATATATATATATATATATATATATATATATATATATATTTTAAAGTTAATACAAATTAAGAGTCATTAATGTGTACTACTCTAGTTAATTAAATAAAACTCTACATGAACTAATAATTGAATAACATATTTAATCTCATTAAAAACTAAAACTAAAACAAAATTAACTACCAATTAAATTCTATTATTAAACTAATTAAATTTATAACTGAAAAAAATTAATATCTAACCATTAACCATTAACTATTAATACTAAAATTAATTAAAACTTGATTAACTAATAAATGACAAATGTAAAGAAAATGAAAAGTAAATCTAAGAAATGATTAAACCACAAGAATTATTCTAGAAATCAAAACACAATTAACTAAAAGATTAGACAAATAAATTAGTACTAAAAAATTTTCACAGAATGTCCAAGCTGGATTCGGTTGGCTAACCAACGAATCGGTTAGTTTGTAACCAAAACTTTTTTTTTTTTTTTTAGATTTCAAAACTACTAATTTCAAAGAAAATCAAAGAAAATTAAAGAAAAATCCCGTGGCGCCAAAAACTTGATGTGCTACGATAGTGCAAGTTTTAAAATTTATAAACACAATTAACCGTCTAACCTATTAACACATACGAGCAAGTATACTCGTCCGTAATAGCAAAGTTTGGTAAGTCGGGATCGTCCCAAGGGATTTTCTGTTTGAAATCGATTTGATTAAAAAGTTTCTAACAAGAAAGCTTGTCAAGGCTTCCTCAAATAATTGTGTTCTAGTGAGACTCGAATCAAAAATATAAATATATACTTGTGTGTAGTCTTATAATCAACCATAAATAGTGTTCATAAAGGTTTGGTGTATACTCTTAGTATGATGCACAAATCATCAGCAAATGATTCCCCAACCGTGGTATTTGTTTGTAAAAATCATTCTAAGAACAAAAACATTTAGGTAATCCTTTCGGTCCTTATCACAATGATTATCCTATAGAAATTCCATTTGTTTGCAACATGTTCTTATTAAATTTGTTCTTACGAACCTTCGACCCTTCGTGATGAAAATGTTCCTAGTCTTGTTTTAATAAGCAAAACATGGTGGTTGTCAATCACCATATCCCCATACTAGTTTGTCACTTCACTTTTGGAATAAAACACAAGAGAAATCCTTTGGTCCTTTTCTTAAAACATGTTTTATTGACAAATCAAACCAAGACTAGTATTTTTCCAACAAACTCATTTAAACAAGATCATATATACATGCATCACATTTTGAGAACACTATTATGATTAATTACATTCCAACACACAAGTATATCACCAACTACTCCATGAAAACAATCATATCTAAACACAAGTCATAACAAAGTAATTCAAACAATTCAAGAGAATAGATTTCCATAACAAAGTTCATAGAATACCTAAACATTTGTGATTACAAGAATTAGAAATCGTGGATTGCAGCAACCACGCCTCAATCACCTAGGATCACCGCACAACTCAAACTACCGAAACAATGGATGAGAATGGTTCCTCCTTGCTCCTGGGCGTTTTCAAGAGGTACTAAGCTTTTGGCTGAATAATAGGGTTAGTATTAGTTTTGGTGTAAACTAATGCTATTTTGGTTGTGTCACACTTAGTATACTAGTACTAGGTTCTTTATATAGCCAAAGTTCTTGCTTAATCGACCAAAAACGTTCTCCCAAGTAAATATCAAGAAATGATCGGACTCCAATGATTATGGGAGTTAAGGCAACAATAAATGCGATTTTGTGTATGCTGCAGTGCGAAACCGGATCGGTTTCTCTCCGACCGAATCGGTTTCGCCTTGACCAATTGCTTGACCGGATCGGTTCGGGTAACGACCGATCAATTTGGGTTTTGCTATTTTGACTTTTGTTGACTTTTCTCCTATCGCTTCATTCTTTGCTTACGTTGATGATTTCCAAAGCCAAACTTGATCTTTCCTTCTTTGTAGATGCTTAGAAATCACTATGCTTCCATATCATTGAGTCCAAAAGCTTCCAAGCTCAACTTCCTTCCTCGAGAATCTTCCAAATGTGCATAAAAGACTTTATTTCTTCATTATTCGCGATACCTGGCTACATATACATACACAATACACAATTTTGCACTTTTGCAATAGTTATGAGTAAATATAGCCGAATACCATGCACAAAACTGACAATAACGCTACTAAAAATATGTTCATTTTAGACGTTATCAATAGAGTTTGTGTTGCAATGTAAAGCCTTTCAAAATCGTTTATGCAGCAAAGGCATTGTAAATCCACTCAGTTCCAAGTTCCGCCCATATAAAACATACAACCTGTGTGTTCACAACCCACTGCCGAAATGTGTATAGTTTATGTTCAAACACATGATGTCAAATGAATTCACAATAGTACCTAACTCGACTTAGAACCATAGCACATAATCAATAGTACATGACTCAATGTATCAGTAGTCAACTGACATAACACTTTATTCGACGTAGAACTATAGCACATAATCAATAGTACATGACTCAATGTATCAGTAGTCAACTGACATAGCACTTTATTCGACGTAGAACTATAGCACACAAACAAGAACAGTTGATATAGTACAACATTCGGTTTTGAAACGATGGTGATCATGATAGAAGTTATCCTTAAAAATTCAAAGTACTTGTGAAAAATAGTTAAGCATGTATCTCCCCCAAACTAGTACAAAACAATTGAAAATGGGGCTATGAAAACTCACCTGGTACAATGTTTATGATGATACAATGGAAAAAGTGGATACACTGAAATGAGGCGCAACCTCTAACCGTGACTAGTTACTTGATGAGGTTTTATGAACAAATGATTAATCCTAAACACCCAAGATTTTTATTTCACAACCTTAATCAAGAGTGTGTCAAGATTGTTTTGAACTTGACTAGCAAAATTTTTATGGTTTCCTCTTGGAACATCAATATGGCCGGTTCATATGGAGGAAGAAGAAGAGAACAATTTTCTTCACACCTTTGATATTATCTAACTATGTGTTGTGTTGTAGTGTATAAAATAATATATGTATAAGTATTGTAGATATTTAGTTCAAGATATGATGTGAGTCATGAGGGTGGTCGACACTTATGAAAGAAAAAGAAATGAATCACTTGCTTTGTATAATATAATGTATAAGTATACTAGTAATGTATAGTTATTTAAGGATAGATGGTAATTGTGTATATAATCAAGCAATTTAGGGTAGCGTTAGCTAAAAGTAAATTTTAACGAGACAAAATAAAATGTATTGAAGTCATAAAAAATTTAAAAATACATTTCTCACAAGTATTGAGTGAATAAATATTTATTGTGTTGAATTCTACTAAACCGTCGTAATTATATAAATATAACATTTTATATACAAAATAAAATTTAAAACACCGTTTAAACTCATAATAATATTTTTATGATCTTATTATGAGTATAAAAATATATCGGGATAATTTTTGGAAGTGTCGGATCAATGTTTCAAAATAATGTTTACGCGATAGCGTTTATTTAATAGGAAAATAAGCGTTTAATGAAAAATGCAAACCATGCATAAATTCATATGAAATGATGTTACTAAGGATGTGTAGACTAAACCTAGTCTATATGAAATGTTCTTGATGATATGTTCATGAATTCGCGGCTAAACCATTAAGGTTACTGTGAATTTGATACTCATAAACCTAGTTTACGAAAATGATGAAATAGTGAAACTTGAATAGTGATTTTCTCCGAAAATGAATAGTGTTTAAATCAATAGTAAATTTTGAAATCGTTCTCGAGAATATTACTTCGACTCAAAACGGTGAATAGTAAAATTTTGAATAGTAACGGTGAATAGTAAATTCGAGATGAATATTAAATTTGAGAAATGACACGAAAGTACGAGTTGTCACACCTTGATTGGCAAAACCAATACCTCAATCAAAACTTTGATAATTTGATCTTTACAAATTGGTTAATAAAAGTTTTTATTAAAATTTATGTTACAAGATGAATGCATGACATCTTTGTACATATTTGATTTGACACCATAAATCAAAACTAGTACCCTTTAGAAAAATTAAGTTAGTGCCATCTAGTTAAAGGAACACTTGAAGTTGCAATTTACGTTATGTGGGAACTTGGCGAGATTTCGATGGAAAGGTAAATCTTCATGTGAAGTCAGACCTGGCATGGACACATTTGCAGTTCTTTAAGTTAGACGACTTTAATTGAGTAGTAAGTGAGAATTGGACTCAAGGCACAAGATGGGGATAAAACATGTTTACATTTGCAATAGCATTGGAAAATGTAAATCTCATAATGATCTAGGAATTGGAAAATGTTTGCCAATTATTGTTCGATATATTACCTTATTATATGCTTTCGTTACTAGCAGATCAACTGATGTAATGAACCTATGATAATTTGGATCATAGTTTTCGAGAAAATTATATGGTTATATGTTTATATTACCTTGGGTATATTTTATTTTCTTGAAAAATTGTATTATCGAAAATACTAATAATTGAACTTTTTCTGTAGAAATGGCTCAAAACAATGATAACATTGCACTAAGTTCTGCGTTCAAAACCTTTTTTGATCGAGAAAAGTTAGCTGGCTCCAAGAATTTCAATGATTGGTATCGCTCTTTGAGAATTGTCTGTAGAGTTGCTGATCGGTTGGATTATCTATACACGCCTTGCCCTGATGAACCTCTAGCTGATGCCTCTGACGAGGTAAAGGTTGCGTGGAAGACTAAGTATAAGCGTCATAATGATGTGGCTTGCTTGATGTTGGGAACAATGGAATCGCTCTCCAAAAGCGGTTTGAAAATTACTTCCATACAACATGCTCAATGAACTCAAAACTATGTTTGAGAAACACTGCGGCTATAGAAATATATGATTTGATTGATGCACTTCACGGTGCAAGCGGGAGAGGGTAAACCCGTAAGTGTGCATGTATTGGAGATGAAAGGATAAATGGACCAATTACAAGCACTTGGCAAAGTTTATGAAAATGACATTATTGTGAACTTGATCAACAAATCCCTTAACAAGGATTTCAATGGTTTTGTTCGGATTTCAATACGCACTGCGTGGGAAGACAATTCTTGACCTACACATATACCACTTATCTCATAAATGTCTTGATGAAGCTTCAATAATCTCTAGGTTGGTTGACAACTCAAATACCACTAGACTAAAACCTTGGATATCAATTTCAATTATTAAAATATGTTTCGACTAATGCATTTAATATTAAATTTGTTTTAACGAGCACTTATTGTTATTACTGTTGTCATTACGATAATTTCAATAAAGACTCAAGTCCAATTCTGGTAGACTTCAACTTTGAGGCCATCGATTATACTCGTAGCTCAACTGGTTCTCGCGACGATCACTTTCCAAATATATGTCACATAATATAGATTGGAGCATACACTCATCATTGCCTTTCAAATGTTGAATTTCAAACGATACATGTTGACCGGACAATATTATCAATTATGAACATTTTACTAAGAGCACTCCCAAAGTTAACGCCATACTTGGCGTTGATGGGCTAAATAACGCCAATTATGCGCGTTAACCCTTGGACATGCAGCGTTATAACGGCGTTAGTCCATGGCGTTCTGAGGCTAACGCCCGTTATTTGCTTCTTCTTTTTTTTCCTTTTCTTTTTCATTTATGCCTCTAAATGAGGTTGTTTTTGTAAATTGTTGGGAATGTTATTGATGTTATTGGGATGTTATGGTTGTGGGTGTTTTTTGGGGATGTTAATGTTAAATGTTAAAGCTGATGTGGCGCTGACGTGGACGGTGTTATTGGTGTTATAGTGTTAGGATTGGGAGTGCTCTAAGTATATATATTTATTAAAAATACTAAGGGTGCGTTTAGTTGGAAAACATTTTCTTTCATTTCCTATTTCTTGTTTTGTAGGAAAAGGGAGGGGAGTTTTATTTCCACAAAACAATGGAAAATTTAGAAAACGAGTTTAGTTTGAGAAACATGTGTTTATGTTTTCCATTTTGCAAAACTAAAAACATGCTTTAAGTGTTGTTGTTTTATCTCGATTCTCTATTCAGCTTCGTAATATCATAAAAACATCTTCAAAACACAAAAACAAATATTATAAACTAACAAACTAAATTATAAATTAACTAAAAAAATCTAATACGAGAAAATAAAGAATTAAAAAAGTAAAATATAACATCAAATAACATGAAAAATCTTACATTTACTAATTCGACATAAAACATTAAATTTCACATAAAGCAAAATTCCCTATTTCATCCGTTTATCGTTTTATCCGTTTTGTATGTTTACCCACTTTTACGTTTTATATGTTTTGAACAATTTTATATGTTTTATTAGAGGTGTAAAACGGGTCGGGTTGGGTCGGCTTGGGTCATGGGTCATATATGTCATGTTTTAAAATGGGTCTAGCAGGTCATGGGACAGATGGTTTGAGTCGGGTCGACCTACTAAATTAGTATTTTCATCCGTTTTTTTTACGTTTTCGTCTGTTTTTTTTACTCTTTCGATTGTTTCTTACGTTTTCGTCCGCTTTTTTTTGTTTCGTCCGTTTTCGTCTGTTTGTTATGTTTTCTTCTTTTTTACGTTTTCGTCGGTTTATTTACGTTTTCGTCAGTTTTTTACGTTTTCGTCCATTTTCTTACGTTTACGCCCCTTTTAACGTTTTAAATGCGATTTTTACGTTTTCGCTCGTCTTTTACGCTTTCGTCGGGAAAGAGCAAAAACCTAAAAGCGGACGGCGTAAAAAGATGAAAACGTAAAATTCGAGCAGCGTAAAGAATCGGATGAAAACATAAAAATCGACGACAACGTAAAAATAGACGAAAACGTAAAATAAAGCAACGTAAAAATGGACGAAGACGTAAAAAGGGTCGGCGTAAAAAGCGGTTAAAACATAAAAATCGGACAAAAGCGTAAAAAGTGGACGGAAGGTTAAAAGCGGACGGCGTAAATAAATTGAGCAGCGTAAAAATCGGGCGGCTTAAAAAGCAGAGGCAACGTGCAAAAGCAGATGAAAGCGTAAAAATGGGCGAAAGCGGACGACAACGTGAAACGAGACTAAAGCGTAAAAGCATTTACGGCGTAAAAAGCGTGGCGTAAAAGCGGACGAAAACATAAAAAAGCAGGTACGGCGTAAAAATGGACTAATAAGGACGGACAGCGTAAGAAAGCGGATGAAAACGTTAAAATTGGACGGCGTAAAAAGCAGACAAAAGCGTAAAAGTCGGACGGCGTAAAAAAAGCAGAATGAAACGTTAAAGAAATGGCGAAGCGTAAAAGCGTAAAAATCGGACGTAAGCGTAAAAGCAGATGAAAGCGGACAAAAGCGAAAAAACGGATAAAACCGAAAAGCGTATAAAAGCGGACAAAACTAATTAGGGTATTTTAAAGGAAAATAGGTGAAAACAAAAAAGTGTTTTCCACTTTTGTGTATTAAAGTTGGAAATATGAATTTTGTGTTTTGTAGAAATTTTATTGGAAAACACTAATTTGAGCGATCTCGTTTTCCTTGTTTTCATAAAACATTTTGTGGAAAAAAGAGTGTTTCCTCAACTAAACGCACCCTAAAAGATTTGAGTAAATAGCTTAATACATTTTGTTGTGGGGATAATTATGAAATGGTAATTGAGTCTCAAGTTTCATCGAGACTAAGGATGCCTCTAATATGCCACACCATCGTCCACAAAGTATATATATACCCTACGAGCAATTATGTCCCTACTAACAATATAATCTTAGTAATTAAATACCAAGTCTTTGTGAATCAAATATATGTTGGACTTTATATTATGGCGGGATCGATCACGGGCAAACCAACCCTCCTCCTTTCGCGCATCATTCAGAAGAACAAGCCCCCCTCCCCCCTCCCTCCTCCTTTACCACGGTGCTGGCGCGGAGTTGCGCCCACATGTTTGAAATTGAGGGTAAAGAGTTTGCTTGTTCTACGTTGCCATTCCTAACAGGCTATGATGTGACATTTTCTTCAATGGCGGATTAACTAAAGCATATTGAATCAATTTCATCTAGTGGCTCGAGAATAGGAAGCTCAAAATGATCGAAGCACATACATATTAAGCTTAAAAGAATCAACTGTCGGGCACAAAAGAGAGTTAGACATTTGCGTGTTACTTGTGTAAGTTTGTGTATATTGAATGAATAATAATGTTTGATACATCAAGATTATATAGGATACGTAATGAAATTTGAATATACAATGGGCCAATACTAATACTTAAATAGGTTAAAGGGAATCGTTGGGTGTAAGCAGATTAAAGGTAGATAGGTAATCGTAGGTGTAGGTCTTGAAGGTAGATAGGTACTAATTATATAAGGTAGATAGGTACTAAAGATAATCGTTGGGTTTAAACAAATTATGGAATCGTTTGTGTATGTAATCGAACAAAGAAAAGTAGAGTTTAGAAATTCGAACCAATACATTGTTTGAAAAATAATCAAAGTCGATAACACACTTGGTCGACAAACAATAAAAAAAAAACACACACCTCGACAACACAAACAGTTGAGAAACAGTAAACTAAATGAAAAAAAGCTGCAGGCAGAATAATGGATCGGTTAAAGTTGATACTATGTAAGTTTGTGTATATTGAATGAATAATAATGTTTGAGTACATCAAGATTATATAGGATACATAATGGGCGAATATATCAATGGTCGATAATAATACTAATCTATACTACATATAATAGAGGAATGACACTCTCCGAATTTTAAGACTTACAAAAAAAGAAGCATAGTGTACAACACTTTAATGCACATAATTTTATCGTACAAGACAAGAAGCATATTATACACCATTTTAATGCACATATTAAAAAACAAAACACCACAATAATCTTAT
The DNA here is from genome assembly GCA_022545495.1 of Chrysanthemum lavandulifolium. Lineage (NCBI taxonomy): Eukaryota > Viridiplantae > Streptophyta > Magnoliopsida > Asterales > Asteraceae > Chrysanthemum > Chrysanthemum lavandulifolium. The sequence goes on along the minus strand of CM040238.1, from coordinate 234,324,540 downwards.
TTAATGTAGTCAATTAAAATTGGTCAATAAATACAATTAATACATATTAAAATACCCTTTACATAAGAAATACAAATTATCAAGCATATTGTACAACCAAATTAAACACAATTTATGCATTAAATGTCACTAATACAAATAATAAAACACATTATACAAATATTCAAGGCGAACAGAATGGTGAATGGGTTGAACTGAAGACAGGCAAGCCAAACAGACGCAAGCTAAACGAACTTCTTGAAATCCATAAATTTATTATCAAAACAACATAATAAACTAAAATACATGATTCATCGAAAAATTTTATTTCGGGTATACGCCATGCAATGATAAGCGAACCCGCCATTAAATGTCACTAATCTGAATAATAAAGCACATCTGAGCGGTCAACAGCAAAATGGGTTGAAGACCGGTAGTGTGGAGCCAAATAGGTTCGAGCCCAAACGCAAGCGCTAAGCGAAATTCTTGATATCCGTAAATTTATTGTCGAAAAGAACATAATAAACTAAAAATCATGATTCACGGAAAATTTTATTTGAGCTACTGCATAGCATGCACGCGATGCACCTCTAGTATAATACTAATAGACTAACAACTTTTAGCAAAAACAGAAACATAATCTGATCTTTTGATCTGAAAAAAATCCATTAATTTTATATCGTAATATGTTAAGATAAAACATTGCTAATTACAGGGACGATTTCAAAACTAAACGAATAAAAGAGAAACTTGGATGACAAGGTCTTGTTTAACTGATAACTAACTAATTGATATAAAAGAAATTATCTTTACTGAATAAGGCGACACATGTTCGATTCCCAGTTGTTTTCTCGCCCTCTTTTAATTTCGGTTTCATTGATTTATTTTATGTTTTCCAAATTTATACACCACCTTACATTTTATCTTTATGACAGCTATAACTTGCTCAATTGATAATTGGAGTTGTAAAGCTTTATTACAGTTATTTTACGGTTTAAATACGAAGAAAAAAGACAATATAACAAGATAAATTGTCCCTATGCAAACACAAATCTACCTTAAAGAAATCGATTGTTCATATGAAAAGAATCAACTGAAATGTAGTTTAGCTTACCAAGCTTTTTAAAATTTGTATGTAGATTCTTTTTTTCTCATTACGTCAATAAACTTCCATCGTTAGTCCTTTGTGTACCCGTTGCAAAAACCACGCATCGTTAGTCCTTTATGCTATGACCGTTAATAAATAACTTAAAATTTGTTTATCTTACGCTAAACTTGCGTCGTTGGTCCTTTATACTAACAATCGTTAAAAATAACTTAAATTTTGGTTTCTTACGTTTCCGTCCGTTTTTCACGTTTTCGTGCGTTTTACACATTTCGATTCGTTTAACACGTTTTGTCCATTTTTCACGTTTCGTGCGTTTTTACGTTTCGTTCGTTTTAACGTTTTGTCCTTTTTCACGTTTTCATACGTTTTACGCTTTCATCCGCTTTTCAAGTTTTGTCATTTTACGTTTTCATCCGTTTTACATGTTTTCATTCGTTTTTACGTTTTCGTCCGTCTTTACGTTTTGGTCCGTTTTACGCGCTTTCATCGGTTTTTCACGTTTTCATCCGTTTTACGTTTTCATCCGTTTTGCCGTTTCATTTGTTTTCGCGTTTTCTTCTATTTTACGTTTACATCCGTTTTTGCGTGTTTTTCTTACATTGCGAGGTTTCGTATGTTTTACACATTTCGTATGTTTTAACATGTTTTCGTCCATTTAACACGTATTAGTCCGTTATTCACGTTTTCATCCATTTTCCGTTTTCATCCGTTTCTACATGTTTTCATCCGTTTTGCCCGTCCGTTTTTGCGTTTTCGTCCGTTGTTCACGTTTTCATCCGTTGTTTCACGTTTCATCCGTTTTACGTTTTCATCCATTGTTTCACGTATTAGTTCGTGTTTGCACATTTTGTGTAAAGCGGACGAAAAAGTGTAGAACGGATGGCGATGTACGGAGGAAACGAAACGGACAACGTGTTAAAACAAAAATTGTGCAAAACATACGAAATCGTGCAAAAGCGATCGAGCGTGAAAAAGAGCAACGTGTTAGAGCGGACGGCGTGTAAAGGATGGCGTGCGTAAGCGGACGAAAATGTGTTAAAGCGGATGGCGTGTAAGCGAAAATGTGCACAACGGACGAAAATGTAAAGCGGATGGCGTGCAAAGCGATCGGCGTGCAAAAGCGGATGTAAGCGATGTAAAAGCGGATGGCGTGGCGATGGCGTGCTAAAGCGGACCAAAGCGTGTAAAGGCGGACGGCGTGTAAAGCGGATGAAAACATGTAAAAGCGGATGGCGTGTAAGCGGACGAAAACTTGAAAAGCGGATGGCGTGTAAAGCGTATGAAAGCGTGAAAAAGGGACAAAAGCGTGTCAGCGTGTAAGCGTCTGGCGTGAAAAGGACAAAACACGTTAAAGCGAGCGGCGTGTTAAAGCGTGCGGCGTGAAAAAAGCGGACGGAAGCGTAAGAAACCAAAATTTAAGTTAATTTTAACGATTGTTAGTATAAAGGACCAACGGACGCAAGTTTAGCGTAAGATAACCAAATTTTAAGTTATTTATTAACGATCGTTAGCATAAAGGACTAACGATGCAGGGTTTTTAGTAGCGGGTGCACAAAGGACTAACGATGGAAGTTTATTGAGAATGAAAAAAAAGAATCTTCATCTGATGGGAAAAAGTGGTAAGTTAGCTACGTTCAGGTGATTTCTTTATGAAAAACTTCAGTCACAAGCCGGTAACTACAAAACTACTTGGCGGCGGTGATCATGACTACAGAAAACACATTGGTCACAATTCAACGCATCGTAAAACCGATGGTCAGAGATCAACTTTTCATTAAAATACGGTTGTCAGCAAACTTTAATAATAAAGCGACATTGTCGTGAAATCAACCTTTGAATGAACAAGCAACGTGATAATCAACTATAACTCTATATCTATAAACTCGTTTTAAAAGCATGTCATAACAAATAATGGAAAAGTTTCCTTTTTTGGAAATGTTTCTGGTGCGTTTCTAGCCGTTTCCTGTTTCGAAGCGTTTCCGGTATAGGAGGCGGCACCCGGCCAGCGTTCCGTGCAACATATCTAAATTCGTTCTTTCATGTACCTAAAACAATTATATACTTCAATTCAGTAATCACATCGTGTACCTTTTGTTTCATACAAAACTAATGTTTTCCCATATATACACACACTGCCTTTCATATAAAATGGAAACGTTTGAATGGAATAAAAAAAGTTTGATAAACCAGTTATCTAAAAAGCACCAATTGAACTATTGAAGCATTAAATTAAGATGGGATGGTAGTTGAGCTTGTAAAACTATTTCCCTTAAGGCTGCCCGTAAGGAGGGTGAATCACTCTTCTTTCCCTCTTACGTCGTTTTCTCTCAGGTGGCCTTGGTGATTGGGTGTCATTAAAAGCGACTTTTAAAACAAAAACATCACATGAATATTTTTTCTAATTAAATAAAACACACACAAATGTTAGTGATTGTCAATCGTGACCTCGACTAAAATGGGTGAAAAAGTTTGAGCGATCGATTCCCAGAGAATGCGATCGATAGCAATCGATCATGTATTTCGATCGTGGCTCCTTCTGGAACCATCCTAAGGTGACCCATGTTCGATTCCGAGTCTTCTATTCATCTGTTTTTAATACTTTTTATTGATTAAATTTCATGTTTTCCAAAAGCGCACACCACCTAGACCCTTAGGTGTGGTAGCCTCAAGTTAAATTTTAACATTTGTCACATCGTCTTTAACATTTCACCTTAACTTAATAAAAACACCTTTATCATAACATTTCCAAGGTTAAAACTTAACTCAAATATTTTCAAATTCAACCCATAAAATAAAATAAACACTTCATTTATTAAAAATATAACCTTAACTTAAACATATTACAATACGAAATATAAAATAACTAAAAATTACAACGAAAAAAAAAAATAACGAAACATAGCAAATACTTATTCATCATCGCCGCTCTCTTGTTGTTGTTGTCGTTCAAGGCGGTTCGCCAAACATGCTCCATAAGGTCCATTTAGAGTTGAGTATGCCTCGGTTCGCGTATTTCTTTTGCCTTGCGACGGTGAGTATCACATCTTCGACCCGTCTTTGTTGTCTCATACGTCTTGACGGATCCACCCACATTTCGTTATAGTCGCGTAATGCAAATTTTGATCTTTTAAAGTCATATTATGCAAAATAATGCAAGAATACATGATTCAACGATATCTTGACAATTTCCATTTGACGTGCGGTTGTTGTAGTATACCCCAGCGTCATTGAAGCACACTAAAAGCACGTTAAACATTCTTTCGAGGACTTTCTTGTTTCCTTTTAAAATAAGTATGTTTTTAAATCGATTGTTGACGAGAAGGATTTGACGAAAGTTGCTCCTTTGTGGGTAAATTTTGTCGACCAAGTAATACCCACTTCATACCTAGTTCCATTGACCATATAAGGGGCTCTTGGGGCAATGTCGACAAGAATGTCTTGAATAACGGAGAGTTGTCTAAAACATTAATATCGTTATTCGCCCCCATCCCAAAAATGCATGCCAAATCCATAAATATTGAGAAGCAATAACTTCAAGCATAAGTGTTGGGTATTTTTATCACCCCTACCAAATTGCCCTTGCCAAGCCACCGAACAATTTGTCCATTCCGGTGCATACAATCAATGCTACCAAGCATTCCGAAAAATCATGACACTCTTCGTGTGGTTGATAAATATTTTGAATGTCGACCCGTGTTGGTTTTCTTAAATACTTGACATAAACAAACCAATAACGTATTTGTTAAAATTATCAAGACAATCACGCAGTATGCTCACCCATTTGCAAATATTCATCAAACGCATCGGTGAGGTGTAAATACGCCAATTGGCGATGGCGGACGTACACTTCATAAGAACACTTAAACTCATTCGATCCGCACAATCGGGTGATTGGCTAAAGAATTTAAAATGATGCGGAATATTTTCGAAGTATAAGATTCAATACCTTCGACTATTTGCATAAATAGTTTCCGGCTCATCTGAAATCTTCTACGAAAACTCCGATTCGAATACCACAACCTTCAATGAAATAGTCGTTACATAGCGTTTTTCGCAAGCTCACGTTCACGATATATGGGTGCGAGTTAAGCGAGGTTGAGATGCTTCTTGTTCAAGCTGCGCGTCGATACTCGCGTGCGAACATCATAAATTGAAAGTCGGTTTCGTCATCAACGTCGGACCATTCTTTGAGGTAATTCGTCAATTTGATTCGGATCATTGTGAATGAACTTGAATTTGAATTATGATATCCTTTTAATGGCATGCATAATGGCATACTAATAGTGTTTGGTTGGGTTAGATTTATCTAATGCATGTTATAATTGTAATGGTCTATTATACCTCGATGGTACAACCAAAAAGTTATGTTGACTTTGGCTATCACTGGTCAAGGACTTGTTTAGACTATAAAAGCATTGTTTTGGACCACGGCGATGAAAATACCTAGTTTTGATTCAGCGTGATGTGTGTACAAGATTAGGGACCAACGGTATATTTTACTCTTGTTTTTATATGATTGGCATGTCGATCTTATTAGGGTGGTTGGAAGCACTATTAGTGCGTTGTTTTGTAATAATCAATATGATACTTTACCGTACACGAACCTCATTGTTTTATTATACAAATTTACCGGGTAACAAACCCTTTACTCAAAAAAAAATGTAAGTGGAAATTATATATCACATAGGTATTTCTTACACAAAATACATCCTTGCATAAATAAGTTACCATACATAGACCACCAAAATTCGATCATACGATTACTTCTAAAGAGATTTTACATGTTTTGGATGCTAGCCATTAAAATAAGATGAAATAATTGAGTACGATGATAATTATATTTATATACGCGGATACCAATATCGTTCTTACATGTATCTAAAGTAGTATATTTTTCAATAATCACATCATTTCCTCCGAGAAAAGTTTAATTAGGTAAAAGAAACTCATAAAGTTAAGGTATACATATCTCAAAATAAAGAAAGTTTTCAATTAGAGAGTTTGCGGATTTGGAAAACTATTTGCAATTAGGCAAGGTGACCAGGTTCGATTCCTAATCCACAATGGCCCTTCTATTTTTAATCTCATTTTAATTGTTTTACTTTTAGTTTTCTTAAAATTACACGCCATCTTACAGTTTATCCTTATGGCATTTGCAACTTTATTCATTTTCTATATTTCTCCAAAAATTACTAATTCGGTTATAAAGTTTCGATAGTCATTTTATGATTGAGGTGAGATCTATGCAAAACCAATGTTATCCAAAAACAAATGAGAAGATCTCAACCATCCAATCTTCTTTCATCCAATGGTCCACAATCCATCTGATAATAAAAAAGAAGGGCATATTAGTAAAATCACATGTTACAATAAAAGCAAAAAATAATCCCAAATCCACTCATTCAACAAACCACTTTCTCTCTCATCAAAAAACCCAATTCCAGATCTAATCTATATCTCGCCGGATCTCATCTCCATCTCGCATCTAATCTCGTCGGAATCATCAAACGTCGCCGGAATCACCATGAATCCGACGGATTCATCAACAAAACAACCGGATTCTTCATCAAATCCACCGGCATCGACATCAAAACCGTCGGAATCATCAAACGTCGCCGGAATCACAATGAATCCGACGGATTCATCATCAAACCAACGGATTCTTCATCAATCACGCGCATCGACATCAAAACCATCGGAATCGTCATCAAACTAGCGGATTCGTCATCAAATCCGCGGAATCGTCAACAAATCCGCGGATTCATCAACAAACCGATTGACATAGGTGATGTGGTTACATATGATGTAGATGATGTCGTTCTGATGATGATGTAGATGAAGTACTCACGAAGTTGATATGAAGGAACATGATGGTAAAATCCTCGGGAATCGATTTTGTTGATTAATGGGATTCATAGATGAATCCATGGGATTCATGTATATTCATTGAATCATGAATCCATGGGATTCATGGATGAATCCTCCGATTCGATTTTGTTGTTTAATGGTAAACTAAAAAGATACTTAAATTCATTTGAGATCCCATGGTTCATGGATGAATCCCATGTGATTCTGATGAATCTATGTGATTCACAAGTGAATCCCATGTGATTCACGATGAATCCCGAGGATTCATACACAATCCCATGGGATTCTTTATGAAATCCCATAGATTCATGCGAATCCCATGGGATTCTTTATGAAATCCATAGGATTAATCAGAATCCCATGGGATTTCATAAAAATCCATAGGATTCATACATGAAGCTATAGATATGTATGTAATCCCATAGGATTCATATGAGTTATCTTAATCCCAACCGCTTTTATATACATATTCTATAAAATCACCAAGACCAACTTTATATGAACACTTGAGACACCGGCGGATCGGTATATTGGAAGCCTCATGTACAAGAAGGAATTCCTGTACCAGTAGAGGGAAAATACTATGAAACATTAGATGAAGCTATAGCTATGTACAGTAGTAAAGCTAACATATTTTAGACTTGTAATATATAACTTTAGTCATGAGAATAATGTTGAATCCCATGAGACTATTAATGAAATCCCAGGGGATTCATTGTGAGTCCCATGGGATTTCATAAAGAATCCATGGGATTCATTGAAAGACTTGTAATATATAACTTGAATGATGTTGAATCCCATGGATTCATTGTAAATCCCATGGGATTCTTTATGAAATCCCATGGATTCAATGTGAATCCATGGGATTCAATGTAAATCCATGGGATTCTTATTTTATTTTTTTGTATAACATGTTTTTAAAATATTTTTTTTATATAACAGGTTGTAAAGCTCGTATAAGGTTAGAATTGGATGTCATTTCTGGAAAATACAAGCTAGTTCAGTTTATTGCAAAACACAACCATATGCTCATACCAAAAGAGTACAAACATTTTACCAAAAAGCAAAGAAGAATGACACAAGCAGAAAAATGTTTGTTGTTAAAGTCGCAAAGAACAAGATTGGTCCAACACGGCTCACAACTTGCTAATGAGTATGAAGGTGGGTATGAATATGTTCATGGGACGATTCTGATTTTAAGAATGAAATGCGGGATGTTAATATGTTCATGGGGAACCGAATAGGCGTAACCAAAACCAACTTTGTCCGGAGAAGCCAAATCTGAGGTGAGCCGAAACCAAAAGTTTCTTGATTATTTATATTCGGTTTCGGTTTTGTTAGTTATTTTCTTCTTTACTTGATTATTTAGATGATTTGCAAATAGAATTCTGGTTTTGTTAGTTATTTTTTCATCTTTACATGAATATTTAGATGATTTGAAAAGAAAATTCTTTTTTACTTTGAATATATCTTGTTTCTTACTTATATTCTGTAAGAATCCCATGGGATTGTATATGAATCCCATAGGATTCACTTTGAATATATCTTGTTTCTTACTTGTATGTATGAATCCCATGAGATTGTATATGAATCCCTAAGGGATACAGAAATAGTAATATGTTAATAGATTAAGTGGAAAGATTAAGTGGAATCCCATGGGATTGTGTATGAAACCCATGGGATTGTGTATGAATCCCATGGGATTATTTCCATATTCTCTTCTACCATACACATATTTTCAAAAATTAAGTGGAAAAAGTCTATCATAAAGAATCCTTTGGGATTATGAATGAATCCCAGGATTCACATAATTAAGCGATAAAAGACAAATAATAGTTCTACCACGCAAAGCGTTACATTATACCATTGAAGTTTTAAAAGACAAAATAATGCACATGTTCTCGTCACCATACCATTAACGCCTAAGCTGGACAATTGTTCTACCATGCACAAGTTCCCATTCACATGATCTCGTCTACCATACCATTAACACCTAATGGACAATTGTTCTAGCATTAAAAAAGACATAAAATCTTTAACAAATTCTTTAAGCAAGGATTCTTCAACATATTCTTCAAAAGATGCTTCATAACATCGTCGGTATAACATCTTCAGGAGAATCGTCATACGAATCTTCAACGGACCCTTCCCTTCATTCTCTTCTTCCCTCATCCATGGTATAATATCTTCTTCTTTATCAGAAACAGAAGAAACGCCCCTCTTTCTCTTTACAACAACATCCCTCTTCAATATCTTCTTCTTTTCATCAGCATCTACATTAATAAAACACAATATAAACAACTTTATAACAAAAAAAAACACAATATTGACAGTCAATTCCATGGGATTGACTGTGAATCCCATGGGATTGACTGTGAATTATTACCTTCCACATTCAAGAAATGGATACTTTAACCATGCCTACTAAGGTACAATGAAAGCTAGATAATAGAAAAATATATAATTACAACTTCGCTCCAATTATGCCATCCATTAACGAAAACCATTGAGTATCTTCTAGATAGAGATTAAATATATTAACATTAATCTGCAAATTGATTCAGTTTGCAAGTTGCAACAAACACATATAAATTTCAAAACTCAACAAATATAGAAAACGATGAATACATGACAAATTAGTTGTACAACATTATAATTATCTATGTCGCACAGAATCAATGGTTTAGCAAGCTGGCACAATAGAAGTCGAAGCTACAGCACATATTACTCTACAAGCTACTAATCACACATATTTACCAAACCGCCCAAACGCTAGACTAGTCACGTGTCCTCAATAATCTATCTAACTTAATTAGTTTACACAAGCACATACATTCTACATTACTAATTACGTATTTAGTAAGCGCTAGACTTGTCACGTGTCTCAATAAGCATACATATACCTAAGCGATTCGCTACTTAGCAAGTGCGTACATTCTACATTACTTATTTTTCTTGAGTCACGCAATCAATTACAATAAGATTCATATATTTCGTAGTATACATATACACACATATCAAGCTAATAGCTAACTTAATTACACCGCTTAGCAAGCAACATACATTCTACATTACTAATTAAAAGTATCTACAATCGATTCTGATGGCTTCGTACACAATCAAACACGCCCGCTCAATCATCTACTCATTCAACTTATACTTTTCCTTACAACTTAGGTAGTCCCATACACATATATACCAAGCATGTACGTTCGCATTACTACAAGCTACTAATCTCACATATTTACCAAATACCACTAAGCGGTGCTAGTTTCGCCAAACATAGCATTAACTTCATAACACCCTCGTTTAGCGGTCTCCTCATAAACTCTAAAATAAGCTGACAAATTAAGCTCTAAAATAAGCAATCTAATCACAAATTTCAGCCACAACTCTTCAATCACAAATTTCGGTCCACAACTCTTCAATCACAAAAAGCTCTAAAATAAGCAATATAAGCTGATTCCTATAACACAAACTTTAATCCATCACAAATTTCGATCCAACTATTCAATCAAAAAATAAGCAAGCGGTGTTAATTAATCAAAAATAATTAAAAAATTAATTTGAAGCTTACTTTCATTAGGAGCGTTAGATGAAGCACCTTTTGCCACCGAATCGCTTTAGATAGGGCAATCTCTTCTCGAATATCCATTTTAAATGAATACTTACGGTTCTTGCGGTGGTTTTGGGGTGGTTTGGGGCGGTTTGGCGGTGGTTGGCGGTGATTAGGGTTTGAAGATGGTTTGGGGATCCGAAAAGTTGAGAGGGTGAGAGTGTGAGTGAAGCGTGTGTGTGTTTTTCACGTTTTGCGTTTGAGTATAATGAGAATATGAAATTACAAAATGACCCTTTAGTATAATTTTAGTTTCAAATGTAGATTAATCTAATCCGTTGGATTCAAATGGATGGATGGTTGAGATCTAACCATTTGTTCTTTAGATAAAACTTGTTCCGTATGGAACTTTTCTCTTTATGATTTATAATCATGAGTCTTTTTTCAAACAACGTCTCTTTACTCTAAAAATTTTGGTTACGAAATAGCCCACAAGGTGAACACCAAGTTTGACCTCTATTTCAACACGTTTCGGGACCATGATGTAAATAGGTATAACGATTTTAACGTTTTAATCTAGAGATCTTAATCGAAACTAAGAGCCTGACAAGCAACACGTGAGCTAATGTACTCACCTTTAATGTCTCATTTTCTTTTCTCGTTAGGCCACCGTAAATGCTAAAGTCATTGCTCGGTTGCAAACACTATAAATTCCATGGTTTACGATTCATACCGCTTAAGAATAGCGACTAGGAACAGTGAATTCCAAACATTATTGTAACACCTGTTTAGCATTTGAAGCAATAGTTAGCGACTTAGCAAGAGTTAATCTTACTTGGGATTGCTTTATCAAGAAGCGAGCGGCGTACTTATAATTATAACTTATAAGCTACTAAGTTCATCCGTCCCGAACAACCACCGTTCGGCTATGGAATAATCTTGCGACATTATGTGTGTCAAGACCGAGGTCCCTTAGTGGTTTAAATAAATAAAATAAAATAAAAAAGTTGTTAAGATTATAGAAGGGTGATTGGGTAGTGGAGATGGCGAAGTGTCTTGTGTAAACTTATTATAACCAATGTTCGAGCCAACACTCCTTCTCATTCAAACTCTATTACATAAGCAAGCCCCTTTACACTAGTACTATCTAAGTATCTATATCATGAAGTATATATAAAAACTACTTATGAGTTATGAATGAGCCCATGAAATTGTATGTATACGACATGAGAAAATAACTCGCAAACAGTAGAAAACTTTATATGTTGTCATTTTCACTCGCCTGCAAGTAAGGATTATTTACTAATTTATTACCAAGTATTTATGCTTTATACGAGCACAAAGATGTAACCGATTTTCCATATTTTGATTTGTGTAGCGTTTCTTTCCTATATACATCATACTTTTGTTAATAGGATTGTTGATAAATGCAAAGGTAAAGCGGTAAAAATACTCACAAAGAGAGAAATCATGACTATAATGTATGCCATTATAAAAAATGACCACACAAGAAACCAAAAATGACAAATCAGTTACATTTTAGGATTTTACAACTATATGATGTAAACATTAAAGTAGGCTTTTCAACATAAAGAGTTGTTGAAGAAAATCTATATTGAGCTTCTTTCAAGCTGCATGGGTTGGAAATAAAGAATAGAAATATTTGTGCGTAAGGCTTTTTCTATATGAACTTCTTACAAAAGAATGGTTAGAAAAGTTACCATGAACCATTCATTCGTGCCCATTCCAGGTAAGCATCTAGACACAGTTTTGATTTTGAATAAGTTACGAACCCGCATAAGCAATACACAGATGCATAATCTGACCTTCGTACGTATCTGAATATGATCCGTGAATTTTGCGTCGTAATATGTTATGAGAGAAACATTCAATACTATTATTTTTAAAGCGAATTAAAAAGAAACTCATGTTTAATGGGAAGAGATTTAGTGAGAAGAAAATTTGAAATGAGAAGAATGAGAAGAAATTTGAACCAAACATTTTAAATAAGGTGGATAAATTTAAGGAAGATGCATCTATATTTGTAGGTGCATCTGAAATGTGTGGTTGTGGTTTTTACCTCATCGTTTCATTTTAATTTTATTCCATTTGATCCTTACTTCATGTTTAATTGCTAACTGAACAATTGGAATAAAATTATCTACATATGTGCAGGCGGTACCAAAAAAATTATCAAGAGGAAATGAAAAATCAAAATGCGTGTCGGTCGGGTTATGTCGTTAACTCAACCTTTGTTGCTATAATGAAATTGATTTTACTTTGAATGAAAATGAACTTTTTTTGTATATGTTTGCATGTGAAAACCAAAACTAAAAATTGGTGATGATACGTCCAACATTTAGCACATACTTACTTTTTTGTAACCGATATTAACACAACTAGTTGAAGCAAAATAAAAAGTTGAATAACAAAAAATCATAAAAATATATAGAGTAGCACAAGAATCGAATATTATATCTCCAAAAATTGCAAATATCCTCAACCACTGAGTATAATACAACTATTGGATAAATTTTCACCATTATACTATTTACCCATTTATGAAAGCAAAATCAAAATCACTTTATCATCCAGAAAATCGACATTCTTGAGTGAGCTTTTGTGAAGCGATTCTTGCTTACACCGATAATAGTACCGCCCTGCATATGTGGATACAAAATTCGTTCTTTCATGTACATAAAACAATTATATACGCACTGTCTTTCATATAACAGGGAAAAGGTCAAATATAGCCCCCAAAAAAAATTAAAAAAATAAACACTAATGAACGGGTTATATTTATAGGACACAAAGTGAAGGATTTAATAACAATGGAAATTAATTTAGATGGTAAAAGTCTTTTGCTTTTGAATAAGATGACCCATGTTCGATTCCTATCTAAATTTGTCTCTATGTTTTTTAATGAGAAAATTTTTAAATGGACACTTTCTCTACTAGTTTACACAAATAAACCATACATAAAATTTTCTAAAATGAACGTTTGAATATGAGACGTTAGATTGAGTAAACCGGGCGTGTACATTAATTATCTAGGCGTGGAAGGCGAGTTTGGGCGAGGGGCGTGCACAGGCGTGGAAGGCTGGGCGTGTTCACGGCTTGGAGATGTGAACACGTGGGCGTGTTTTTCAGGCGTGGGATGCTGGCTTGGGCGTGGGTGTTCTGGGCGTGGGATGCTTGGCTTGGGCGTGGAGATGCAGCTTGGGCGTGGGATGCACGGGCTTGGGCGTGGAGATGTCCAAAACTTCAAAACTCATAATTCATTCGAATATGGTTGTTCGGGAATGGAGATCGAAGGTCAATACAACTTCATGAAGCAATATATGGTGAAGATGGTGATGAAGATGAACTACTTTTTCTATTAGACTACATCACTATGGTACTTTCTCCACTAAATTTGGTTGTATCACCTTGACGAAGGTGTTTACGCTATGTTGATTTTCTAAATATGAACACATTTTGCATGGATGAATTGCATCAACTTGTAAGGAATTGGGTTATGATGAAAAAACACCTAGATTTTTTATTTTCAAAACCGAATAATAGTTTGGAAGATGGTTTGCTACCTTTGGTCAATGATCATCGATATCCGGTGTGACATGTTCCCATGTATAACACTTGAAGAGAAACTAATTAACATTTACGTTACAAGATACCAATTCACTCATACAAAGATCAAGTCAAAGAAAAGAAAGGTCAAAGTTTCCAAAGAAACCCACTATTCATGCTCTAAGAAGGTTAGGAATGTGTAAGTTTCCAAATAAACCCACTATTGATTAGGAATGTGTAATTTTCAATGTAATTTTATGTTATTTGCATTCATTATTCAACCTAACTTGTTTGCTGTTTTTCAATTAAGGCAATTATTTTTTAGTTAACATATAATTGAGATTCATCAATCACAAGTTGCATAAATATATTGTTTTTCGATTAACCTTCAATAACACACAAACAATTACATAAAGATGTCGACGATCTTTGTGAAGATGTAGGCTCATGGCATCTATCTTTAGAATGCCCAATTTTGTGCATCGAGTACAATATGGTTCTCTTGGCATCTCTCCTTTAGATGGGATACGATCTTTATTTTTAGGTCTCCCTGCTGAACGTTTACCTAGGTAAGGAGGTAAAATAGGTGTGACATAAGCTGGAGTTTCCCATGCTTCAACATCACCGACTGGATTAATTGATTCTTCATATGTTGCTCTATATGTAGATTTCATGAACCATTTTTCTGCCCAAATACCCAAATCGGTAATATTGAGAAATCTTGAAACAGCTATTACGTGATTGCAAGGCAAGCCTGAAAGTTGCCATTTTCTGCAACTGCAAATACGTTTACTTATATCAACAACATAGCTTGCATGTTTATCATCCACTTGGTATTCGTCAACATTGATACCAAGACATTTAATGAATAACTTTTTGTATTCTAAATGCCACTTTAGCTTTCGCCCAAGGTGTAAGCTCATTTTCACCAAACATCTACATAATTAAAATAAATACTATCTGATTAAGTGTTTCATATAAAACATTTCGATAATACCACATTTTGAAACGATAGTAAAAAAAATACCTCCGTCTCCTCCTTTCGTAATACCACCTCGTAGTAGATCTCTAAAGAATTCCATGAGCATTGTAACTGGAAGTTTACGAGCTTTCCGGGTTAATGAATTAACGGACTCTGCACTATTAGATGTTAGGTAATTATAACGATTAGCAACACAATGAGCCCGAGACCATTTTGAATATTGTGCATCTTTAAGTTTGTTATATGCATTAGGTCTAGCAACCTCTATCATGGCCAAGTAACTGTCGAACTCAGGGATCGTGTACGCCTTGCACATCTTCCAATATATAGGTTTGAATCTTTGAGAATTTATGCCGGCGTTCATCATTAAATGGCGACAACAATAACCATGAAAAGCTTTTGGGAAAACCTTTTAACGACTGAATGATCCACGGTGTCGATCGGATATGATTGTCAAACCTTTTCACCGATGCAAAACTTCAACTGTTCAAGGAACCATGTCCATCCGGGCCGTCCTCACCTTGGCATATACCATAAGCGATAGGTAATATCCGGTTGTTACCATCCATACCTACTGACTAGAAGATTGAATCCATTGTAGAAGTCACTTTTAAGTGAGCACCATCGATTATGATCATTGGTCTTAAATGATTCCGAAAACTACGAATCTGTGACAACATGAAAAATATGACTTTAGTTAGCTAAAAAAAGCGAATTTTTAAAATTTATTGAACTAATAACTTACCACAACGCCAATAGAAATAAACAACATTTCAAATCTTCCTTCATTGTCAACTTTTATATTTGTCACAGAGCCGTGGTTTTCTTTTCTAAATTGTGACAATAATAAGGCAATTTCTCAAAAGATTCATCGGGACCACCCCTAAGCATCTCTAACCCCTTATGCAACCCCTATATGCTTCTTTGGTAGGAAATATTGACTCCAAAACGAACGACCATATCCTTTACTATATCTTTTGGTTTATATTCCGATTGGTATCCGCTAATTGCTCTTTGATAAGGTAACCAATTAATGCTTTGTTAGCATTTACGTGATGTTGACGTGTTATGGTTCTTGGACAAGTGTGGTTGTCTACAATTTTTTGTAACAAACATCGTACTACCCTTATAACTTCCACAATGTATTTTCCATAAACATTTTCCACCACACAATGGACATTAAATGTTTGAGGATTTGTTCTTTTAACTTTGAATTCATAACCATCTAACAAACATTTTGGTGATTTTCAATACACATTCATCTTTTGATTTAAACCAACTTCCTAAAAACAAGTTTTGAAGAATCATTATTTTTGAGTTTCTTGGTTTGGCTTCAAAATTGGTGTTTCTAAAAATCTCTAGCATGTGCTTAAAAGTATCTTTTGCCGGTCATTAAAAGATTTTGTCTCTTCTCATGTTGAACTTCACCAACATCCTCTTCTTCCTCTTCATCATCAATATCAATGTCGGATTATATCCAATTTCAACGTTATCGTCTTCATCATCATCTTCATCCTCTTCTATTATAGTATGAGCTTGGATCTAAAATGGCTTTCATGGTGTGGAGTGAAATATCGTTGATTTTGGGTGTTGTAATTTTGGTATTGAGTGTCATCTTGTTGGATGTAGCCATTGGCAATGATCGAGGATGATGTTGATTTTCGAATATGGGATATATTCATTATATTTAATATTCGAGAATATTGAATATTTTGAGTATATTGTATATTATGAAAAATTTGAAAATTTTGATGTTCTTTGAAGATTTTGTGAAAGTGAAAATCTTGAGAATGTTGAATGTTTTGAGAATATGGAAAATTATTACAAGGTTGATAATTGGTTTGAGATGGAAATGTTTGCGAAGGTTGGCGGTTTGACTATGATAAGAATCTAAATGTGGTGTTTGATAAAAGCGATTGACATACAATATCATTTGATCTTTATTTGTAGATAAAATAAATTTTATGAAATACCTCAACTCTTCATCATCGTTGATATCGTAAACTTGGTCACGGAAGGAAGGCGGTATGATAAGCGTATAACCCGCTAGTATCTAGAGCAAATTTATTCCCGACGTATTGCCTAAAACTACTATAAGTGATTTTTTTATAAAAGAACGTTAGAGTGACGATCACCATTAACAATGCACAATCTAAATTTTCCTTTTGTTAAACTCGTATCCATTTCGATATTAGAAGTGAGATGTATCAAAAGATGTGAATAATGTATGAAAACTTGAATCTTTAGCATGTCTTAAATAATTTGAATGATGTCTAAATTTTGTATCTCAAGTACACATGTCTTGTGTATTAAATTTGCCAAGACACAAACCAAGTAAATAAAAATTCAAAGCATCAAAAATAGTGAATATTCATTATAGAAGATGTCGTAAAAGAGATAGCCCATGACATTTTTATGAAATCAGTATGTTTTACATTAAATACTCAAAGACTCTCTAAACTTTAAGACATGTTAAATTTAAGACATCGTTCTGCAAAATTTAAGACATGTCAAAAATAGAGACATGTCAAAAATAGTAATTCTGATGTCTTGGAAAAACCCATCATGACACTTTTATCAAATTTCATGTGTAAAATTCATTGCTATTTCAGTGACTATCATTCAATTCAATTTGAATTGGTAGGTAGCAAATTTAAGATATAAAGCATGTTAAAAAAAGTGAGTATTGATGGCTTGGAATATCCTGACATGACATTTTTTATCAAATTTGATGTCTAAATTTTGTATCGACATTTCTTGTGTATTAAATTTGCCAACACACAAACCGGTAAATAAAAATTCAATGCATCAAAAATAGTGAACATTCATTATAGAGAAGATGTCGTAAAGAGATAGCCCATGACATTTTATGAAATCGTATTTTACATTAAATACTAAAGGCTCTCTAAACTTTAAGACATGTTCAACGTTAAGACATGTCAAAATAGAGACATGTCAAAATAGTAATTCGATGTCTTGGAAAAACCCGTCATGACACTTTTATCAAATTTCATGTTTAAAATTCAATGCTATTTTCGGTGACTATCATTCAATTCAATTGGTAGCTATCATTCAATTCAATGGCTTGGAATATCTGACATGACATGTCTTGTGTAAATAAAAATTCAATGCATCAAAAATTTAATGCATCAAAAATATATGAGACTGTATCATATTGACTTTGCTATTTACATTCTTTGCTATTTTCATTCACATTCAATTGGTAGGTATCACATTCAATTGGTGTATCATATTGATTGATATGAGTACGTAAAATGTGTTTACTTGAAAAATAAGATTGATTGTCAACTAGAAATCATGCAAATGGATAACTATTAAACATGTCCGAAAATACATAAAAATTACATAAATATGTTCGGTAAAACAAATAGAAAAAACTACTAAAGCATCAAAGAAAGAAATTAGAGTAAGTGAAATTAGAGTAACATCATCATCCAGTACCGAAGGGCAACAAAGAAATTGGAGTAACATCATCATCCACTAGAGAAGCATCAAAATAACCTACAGTCTCATATAACTCCTCCACCATGTTTTCTCGAGCTCTACGTCCAAGTTCAATGGTATCAGCAACTAGGTTAATTGTAGAACCACGTAAAAGAGTCTTCATAAACATCAACATTAGTGGTCCACAGTCTCCAAAACACCAGATCGCCGAGGCACATTTTACGCTAGCGGAAAGTAATCTTATAGCCAATATCATCAAAACCATTAGCCTCAAACCATCCTATTGCGCGCAAGAGCAAAGGAAACCTTACACCAATCATTTCTTTAAAATGTGTAAAGTACACATTACTAGAAATCTTGACTTCTCTAAGCTATCATAAAAGTAAACCTTCCGAAGGGATGTTTAACACCGAGAGATACCAATGACCATAGGTAGAATCATAAATAGGCAAGTATATCTAAAGTAAAAAAATATAACTAGTTAGTATACAAAGGTAAATAAAAGAAAAGATGAAATATTTCAAATATATCATGAAAAGGTGAATAAAAATACGACGTCTTCACAATCATTCCAATGTTTAGGATACCATGTTCCATTAGCGAATTTCACGACTTTTCATCACCTCTAACCAAATATATCATGAAAAAGGGCGCATCCCGCCCATTTACCTTCATGTCCAAACTTGTGGAAGCAATATCTCACGTATGCCTCAACATGCTATAAAAAATTATAAAGATATACAAATAAATAACAAACAACTTGTATATTTTTATATATAAATATTTTAGGAAATAGACATACCGAATCGTCGAGATAACCATTACCATTCGGGAGATTAAGACATAACATGCTATCCCAAAAACCTTTACGAACCCTAAAATTTTTAAGGTACGGGAAAGCACCAAAATCACAATGATCTGATGTATAGTACTCTCGAAAACGAGAAGTAACAAGAGGTCTTTGTTGATTCAACCCAACAACTACGTGAGATGGTAAAGGATAGATTGGGAGGCGTGGGACCGTATGCACCGGATCTTGTTTTTGCTTTCTTGCTTTGCGGGGTTTGGGAATGTGAGTAGTTGGAGGTTGTTGGGTATAAGGATCGTCTATTTTTTATGACTTCTTCCTAACCCGTGCTTCTTTTTCTTTTGGTACATCTACCTAAACTCGCTATAAAAATAAAATAATATGGAAGTTAAAAAGCGACATATAATATTAGTGACGTTATTATTATTATTGGTTGATTAAAAATAGCATATAATATAAAAGTTAAAAATAGACATACCATATCAACGAGAAGATGAAACATTTGGAAAAAGCAGAATATTGCACGGATGGTGGTCAAACGGGTCGCAAAAAGTGGTGGATGTCTCATGATTGACATGTAGAGAGGGTGGTGAAAAATATTAAACGTAACCAAACTAACATATATGAAGATGATACATGCTAAAAACAAATATATATAGTCTTACCATATCCTCGCGTGGGGCAAGTGAGCTAAATACACGTAATTGTTCCGAGGGGTGCGAGCGAAATTCAACCATCCGGCATTCTCAAAATCGAACTCCCGCATCTTGAGACATATCAACCCTAAAACCGAATCCTTCCCACATCAAAAGCTTCTTCACCTCGAACCTCAGATCGATCGATCATCTACATCGACCTTATAATGCATCTTTGTGGGAGCCTTTATATTACGCTTAAGTATAGACTCAAGATTCTCCACACGTTGCATCCATGCAGAAATTGCTAAATTGTAAATTGAATAAGTATACATTAGTCAATAGTACCTAAAATCATAAAACTAAACATAGGTAAACTAAGTCTATTAATAAAATTACCGACACGGCTCAATGATTTTCTTCATCTCAATAATCTCGTCCAAAACTTTTTGTAAACTAATACCATCACGATTAGAAGAAGGTTGACCGATGGTGCATTTGTAGTAGATGGAGCTTGTGGCCCATTTGTTAGCAATGGTGGTACATTTGTAGTAGATGGAGCTTGTGGCCCATTTGTTGCACTTCATGCAATCGTGTTGGCTTCCATCTATGTAGCCTCTTTTTAAACGGCATTTGTGGTAAAAAAATCATTGGGCTTTGCGTTAGCAAAAAATTGTGTACTAGCTATCCAAAACGGATCTTTGAGCTCTAGAGCTGTCTCACGGATATATAGTTCCTGTTGTTGGAACTATGTGCAACAAAAATATTACAATTATGATAATAACAAAAAAAATATATACCAACAATATTTGAGTTTTAATGTGTTATAACTTACATCATTGTCGTTATGGCCAAAAAAATAAACCGAATGCTCTCTAAGAAACTTGACTCTAACACGCCAAGAGACGCCCCTAGGTACAACATTTTTCTCCTTTATCCAAAACCGATTACTTTCGGGCATTACCTCTTGAATCCATGTCTAAAAAATATTAAGTTTGTAAGGCAAAAATTATTAAACATATATTAAAAAAACAAAAAGGGAAAAAATTAAAAAAAAAATAAAATAACCTTAAAACCCCAAATAAAACCATACAAAGTATACTTAATCACCTTATCTTCATCACTTTTTCATTCCGTTTTCCTTCATCCATCTCTTCATCCACCGATCCTCCCTAAGTACCTTCTTTTACGGTTTCTAACTTTAATATCATTAATCTTAAGATGTTTAGGAATGTGTGTCCAAGCTGCGTTTCTCAAACTCGATACGTTGGAACCCAACAATATGATCCCCATGGGAAATTATCAAATGCATCGAGATCCTCAACCAACGCAAACAAAAGGTTTGAACCTCATGTTTAGGTTCCCACCACACAATATAAACTCAACAAACATGACTAAACACAATCTAAGAGCATCCTGTTCCTCTAACTCTAAAAATCGAACCCTCAAATAATGTCTTAAGATTCAAAAGTGTTCTTGCATCTTGGCATGAGAGGAATATCGTTGTACTAATGGAGTAGGCAAGTTTTCAAAGTCATCAAGATTATAGGCACCAAACTTTAAACCGATCATTAGACAAAATTCCTTACGGCCAAAATTGCAATAATAATCACCTACATTAAACCTTAACATATGAGATTGATTATGAATATCTGGATTAACTTCTTCTTGTCTAAGAAGCATACCGTGAACTAAATTAGGTTCCTGATCAAGACACGGTACATCTAACCAATCACGAAAACAATGATTCCTAAACATACGTACAACTATATCTCTACCATGCATGGTTCTAAACTTTTCAACAAGGCTAAACGACTACGAATGGTGACTTCACGCATAAGTCTACAAAACAAAAATAGCAAATAACAAAATGTCAATTCGCCAACCACCAATGTCTCACGTTAAATCAAGTCTACTATGAATGTCTTTGTTAAAAGTCTCACGTTAATAAAGTAAATCAAGTCTAACATTAAACACAAATTAAAAAAAAAATACGAATGTGTTTGTTAAACACAAAGCTCACGTTAAATCAAGAAAACACTTGTATATATATCAAGTCTTTACTAAATGTTTAAACCAATGTTAAAAGACACACCCACTAAAGGTATCACTAATTACCAATTGATTATCACTAATTACCAATTGATTGTAACTTACGGACATGCGACCATTGTGCCAACCAAAAGAGAGGTGCGTGCCAACCAAAAGAGAGGTGCGTATGGGGTGGCCTAGTGGCCTAGGCGGCGTTAAAGATCCGAACAAAAGAGGACTTGGTAGATGTAAAGAAAACACGGTAATGGAGGATGGAGGAGATGGAGGAAGATGTAAAGAATTGAATGAGTTGACTTGGTAGTTTTGGTATTTAATTGGGGAAGTTGTAAAGTATAAGTATTTAATTGTGGCTAGGCGGGTAAGTAGGCGCCACAGGCGTGGCTTAGGCGTGGCACGGGCGTGGCTCGGGCGAGCCTAGGCGTGCCCAGGCGTGGCTCGGGCGAGCCCCAGCGTGCCTCAGGCGTGGCTGGGCGAGCCCTAGGCGTGACCTAAGCGAACTGTGCGTTGTTTGGCTTGGTTGTTTTGTTCACAAGAGCGCTTGGTTGTTTTGTTCACAAGAACGCTTTCTTCTTAACAAGCGCTTGTTCATGTAAGGTTTAAGGTTTGTTTGATGATTATTTGTTTGGCTTGTTCATGTAAAAGGTTTAAGGTTTGTTTGATGATTATTTGTTTGGTTTATAGAACATAAAGAAAAGCCTTTGATTTATAAAACATAAAGAATAAAGAATGGAAAAAGGTATAAAACATAAAGAATAAAGAATGGAAAAAGGTATGTGGTGAAAAGTATCGGAAAGTGGAAGTGGTATGATTGTGACGTTAAACGAGTATGATTGTGACTTATGGATGAAAATGACGTAAAATGGTCATATCCGTAAATTATAGAAAACGGTTTATTCTTGTATAATCACTCTATATAGTGATTGTTTTGTAATTTGCTTTTAATATAGCAAGAAAAATTGTCCTTATGTAAACACAAATGTACCTTAAAGAAACCGATTGATCATATGAAAAAACTTGGTCAAGCGAATCACCTACAAAATTACTTGGCGCGGTGATCATGGCGACAAGCGTAAATGCTAAAGTTATTGCTTGAGTTACCTTTTTGCGTCATTTCCTTTTCTCTTGGGTACCATAAATGCTAAAGTTATTGCTTGAGTTACCAACTCGCACAACTTAAGAATGGCGAGTGGCGAAAACCATGAATTCCAAGCACTATAGTACCACATTTTTATCATTCAAGGCACTAGTTAGCAAAGCAGTTTATGTAACTTGGGATTGCTTTGTATCAAAGCAGTGTACTTATAAGACACTATATTCATCCCATCTCGAACCGCACTAACAACCACACATTCGGCTATGGAATTATACATGTCATTATCGTGTGTCAAGGCGATGGCGTATAGTGCGAGTCGGGTCATAAACCCGACTAGAGCCCCATACTCGCAAGCCCGGCGCGAACCGGGCCAATATCAATAAGCGTTTGGGCTCGAAAGCCCAAGCCCAAATCTATTCTGGAATAGATATCCGATATCTTCTAAAATAAGAAGATAATCATTCCCAACCGACCTAGGCGGGATCGCCGAAGGTTGGGGAACACGGAACCAACAAGGATTCCGTGCGTATATAAAGGAATCATATCCCTCGTTTAAGTGCGATCTCATAACCCTAAAACTCCTTAAACCTAAACCGATTACTCACTCTCGCGGAGGATAATCGTGGAGACAATCCACGGTAAACCTAATGGTGTCTTTTGTCTTTAAGTGCGCGGTCTCAAGCGGCAATTCTCAATTGGTGCGAACCGAGCTCCAAACCAGAACGCCCAACTTTTGTATCAACAAGTGGCGCCATCCGTGAGGAACCGACACTAAGAACCAACACTAGAATGACAAAGCACGGTAATCATCGATCGCGATCGGACCTCGTGGGAAGAAGTCGCAAAGTGGACTAACTCCTAGCGGACCTCACAGGACAACCAGTGTGCTAAAAATAAGGGATCGGGCCAAGACTTGATCTTCCTCCAGGTGGAACCGCACTCGGGAACAACCCAAGCCACTACAACCACCACAGTGGAGTAGACCCTGCTGCACCGTCTTTACTACTCCCTTCCGGTCGGTGCTAGCCCGACCCGACAAAGGCACAGACGCACCTAACCGAAATAAGGATGTAGTGATAGAAACAAACATACTTGCTCTCGGGGGTCGCACAGAGCTAACACGTAAGTTTCGTATCCCGAACTACGGGCGTTAGCGCCTCATCCAAGAGGAAGAAGAAGAGATCGGTCGAACTTGAAAGCCCGACTGATTTCGATTCTGAATACGAAACTTCCCCACTGCGCCATCAGAAAGAGAAGCGCGGGAGAGATAGCCGCCGACCCCCAGTATTCAACCGGATCGGGAGAAGAGTTGAGGAGGATGAGACATCTCACTCGCATCATCTGAGTGAGAATGATGAAGATGAAAAGCGTACCAATGTCCATACTAGACTTGGTAGCCGCAGAATCCAAGACAGATTGGGACGACACTATTCCCCAAGTGAAAGCCCTCCGAGTACAAACTCAGAGGACAGTCGGCGCAAGCGCCGAAAGAGGAAAAATTCATCCTCTGAAAGTTCCTCGGACAACGAGGATAGTGAAGCCGGACCTTTGAAGTCGAGTAAATGATATGATGACCGGGAGTATGAAGATATATCCTCCTTGGCGTCACCAAAAGGTGGATCGTTCACTCGGCGCATCGGTGACTTTTCGAAAGCAAAAGAAGCGCATGCCCGCCAGCGTAAAGACCTATGATGGAACGGTGACCACGATGATCACCTCAAAATTTTTGAGTCACCGCGACAATTGAAAATTGGCGCGCACGTGTGGTGCCACATGTTCAACTCCACACTAGTGAAATGCGCGGGCGGTTCGACAAGCTTCTGTGAAGCATCAACGGTTTGAGGAATTGAGAAAGGCGTTCGCTAAACTTTACTCAAAGGAAGAAGTGCGCTAAAAATCTGTCGAACTTGCCGGTAAAGCGGTAAGGAGAGTCTACAAGCGTATTCATGGGCGCTTCAAAGGCGAATGCATGCAAGTTAAAGCATGCCGAGTATTGAAGATCTCGGTTTCATGAGCGGGATTAACAATCCGAACTCATCAAGAGGTTGGACGACAAGATTCACGAAACCTTTGATGAACTCATAAACGCTCCGGTCCTTTGTCCGGGGAGAAGCCATGCGGCGGATAGCAAAAGGAGCTACTCGAACTACCGGTCACAGGAACAACACGGAGACAATCCAATGACCGGGGTAGTAACTGTAATAGGAGCTATCGCAACCGGGAGCGGGAGGGATAATGATGATACACCCGCTTACAAAAACCCAAAGGAAATACTCGCAGCGTATAGGTGCGAATTTTCCAAGACCAACGAATCTGCGCACTCCGGAAGATCGGCGCCTTTGGAATGGATCTTGTGATTACCATGCACGGAAGGGCCATACCACCAACGAATGCGTCCAACTCGCCAACTCATCGACAAGATGGTTAAAGAAGGTAGATTGGACCACTTGGTCAAAAACATCAAAGAGGAAAGGATAGACAAAAAGTGGACACAAGAAAGAAACACCAAAAGACAAGGTGACACAATCTACATGATACAATCATGGCGGTGAATCACTAAGCGGAAGGTCACCAAGATTTTTCGTGGAAAGGAAATCTCCTTCCCTACCTTAGCTGCGGACAACGCAGGTGGAACCACTCACCATAGAGATAAGCGCGGGGGCGCGACATCCACGCATGTATGTCGACGGTGGAGCCTCTGCAAACATAATGTATGAGCATTGCTTCAAGCGGTGCGCCACTCAAATCTGCAGATCGGTTAAGCCCGGCAAGACGGCGTTGATCGCTTACAGTGAAAAATATGACCGATGGGGCAAATAAGACTACTAGTCGACGCCGGAAGCGAACAACATTCCGCGGCGGCACGGATGGAATTCATGGTGATCAAATCTCCATCGCCATATAATGGCATTATCGGAGACCGGGATATCGACTATCGCGCGATGCCATCAACGGCGCATGGGATGCTTAAATTCCAGTGGAAGGAGGCATTGTTACTCTCTGAGCGCCACTATCCCACATAGAGAATGTAACACGGTTACATGCGAACAGCGCAAATCCGAGAACAACGCGCAACGAATTCCGTCGAAGGTTGCAATTCCCGAATACCGGACTGTGAAATATCCATCGGAGGGTCATTGTCGGACAACGGCAAAGCGGGCGTGCGGCGCTCCTACAAAAGAACTTGACATCTTCGCATGGGAACCAAAACACATGACCGAGTACCACGTTCCATAACGAGCATAGGCGGAAAATCCGACAAGTGGTACTCACCAATACGCGGAAGAAGCGCGGGCAAGCTCGAGGCGCGCGCAAGCAATCTGGCGGACGACACAAACTTGTGGGCGCAGGGATCATCTTGAAGTCTATTACCATGACGGCTTTCCAATCGGTCATGGTAAAAAAGCGACGGCATTGGCGTATGTGTGTAGACTACGAGACCTTAACAAAGCATGTCCACAAGATCGCTATCCATTACCGAGATAGATGGAAAGTAGAGTCTTTGTGCGGATACCCATTAAAGTGTTTCTCGATGCATACAAAGGATACCATCAAATCTGAGATGGCTAAAGAAGGCGAGGAAAAACGACCTTCCACACAAGCCAAGGCGTTTATTGTTACACAAAATGCCATTTGGTTTGAAGAACGGCGCCACCTACCGCGGTTAGTAGATAATGCTTTCGGCGGTGGGCGCAATCTAGAGGTCTATGTTGATGACCTAGTCATAAAGAGCCATCTTGAAGGTGAGTTAGTACGCGACATTGAGGAAAAGTTCAAAACCCTACGAGAGAAACATCTTGAATGAAAGTCCGATGGAGATTGTCTCTTCCACTTACTTCCCATGAACAAATTAATTCGGGGTCGAGTCAAGCTAGCGACTCGGTAATCAAAAGCATTAGCTCAACATGGGTTTTCGCCCATGTGTACCACCTAGTGTGGGGAGATGCCCACATGTTGTATATAAACCTTAAAATGAATGAAAATTGTAAATATTTAAAAGAGAATAATTGTTGTGTTTCTACACTTAGATAGTAATGTTATCTTTTTCGTTCTAAGTTTCGTTATAACAATCGTACTTTGAATATTGAGGACAATATTCATTTCTAAGTGTGGGGGAAATTCGCGAATTTGATCATAAATGTACCCTTTAGTCCCTTTTTCCCCAAAATGGCCAAATTTAAAATTTTTTTTAGTGGAAGTACTATGTACTAAAACAACAAATGGTAATCATCCACCATGTCTAACCCACATAAGGATTGGCTAATCCAGAGCAAACGGCTCTTGGTAAAGATATCTCAAATCCGTTTATGGCTTGCAATTTGCCTAAAATTGTATGGTGTTCAACTCACCATATCTTTAAACTAGTGAAGAGTTGGCTAGCCCGCAAGTTTATGGCTTGTGGTAAAGGCGTTTGAAATCCATAATTGGTAATCGAATCACCAAAGATAATATTGATAAATTATCTAAGAGTTGGCTAGTCCGAAGAAAGTGCTCGGTAAAGACAAATCAAATCCGTTGACGACTTATGATTTGCTCAAAATCATTTGGTTATCGTTGTGCCAAGGTTCTTACTTGAAGCTGAAACAATTGGCTACTCCAAGGTAATGGCTTTTGGTAAAGAGATAAAATCCATTAACTTTTCATAAATCATTGCTGGACTAGCAATATCTTAGTAATAGCTTTTAGTGCGATGACGCGCCATGGTCAACCCGTCATAATAACATTTATAGGATAATCTTGATCGCTCAAGCTCGAGAAATCATTGGAGCTCTAAGTCCTTCATTCTCTGCATGGCGGCGACAGTGATCATATGACTCAACATCATAATTTGGTACCTTATCAATAGGCGCCTTCAGTTTGTCTCATGAAGCTTTTCAATTGCTTCGACTTACCACGCTCAGGCGCCTTGAACAACCTCCCAAGGCATTAACCACCTCTGGCGATTCTAGGGTGCGAGTGCATGATGAGTGTCTAAATACTCATCATTTTATCTTGTTAGAATGCCAAAACATCCGAAAACACTCGAAATGCTTCAAAATGATAAAATATCACAAACAAGTGTTTTATATGTTTTAAATGCAAAACATCAAAATCTGGTGAAAAACGTATCAAGTTTGCATAATTGGCAGTTTTAGTCCCCCAAGTTACAAAAGTTGTCAAATCTAGTCCCTGGTAATTCAAAAACTTGTAAAATATCATTTTAGGTCCTTGGGATTCAAAAGTTGTTAAAATAAACCCTTCAAAGTTTAAAAATCACAAATTTACAACTTTGGTCCCTCAACTTTGCAAAAGTGTCAAAATTAGTCCTTGGTTGTTTTAAAATGGAAATTTATCAAACTACACCCTTTTCTATTTATAAATGACAAAATGGTCCTTATGATAAAACTTTTGAGAATTTACATGTTTGGTCCCTCGAGTTTCAAACTTGACAATTTTGGTCCTTGGATTTAACAAAATGGAAAAATCAATATTGGTCCTTGTACTAATCAATATTTACAGAGTTTAGTCCTTATGATAGCCTTGGAAAAGCTACAGTTTCAACCCTTCATGTTTTGTGGAATTACATTTTAGTCCTTGTGGTTATTTAAGCTAACAAACCAAGCGGATTCAATATCTAACCCAAGTCCAAGCCCAATACCTTGACCCGCCCAAATTTTAAAAGCAGAGAAACCGCCTCCACTGCTCACCTGTCTCCCCATAGCGGTATACACCAATACCAAGTGGTTTTCCACCTATCTCCACCTTTCCACCTCACCTGACCTTATCCCCCAATTGGTTAACATCCCCTCCACCTCCATATCCTCCCAAACCCAATTAATGCAAAGCGCCCAAGACTTTTGGCGCCAAAAGCTAAATCAATGGCTAGGATGTATTTCAGAGATCTAATGGTGGTGGGATTTACTCGAAGCATGTGGGATATCTAAAAGTCTATAAAGAGTGAAGGAAAGCGAGAGGAGAAAAGTAGTAGTGTAGTTTTAGTTTAGAGTAAGTCGTTTTAATAATTTCAAGTTTCCTAGTGTACATTTAAGCTTTAAAGTTCTTGTTTAAGTGTTTTTAAGTGTATTTGAATCTTTATCAATAAATAATTCCAAGTTTCCAGTTTAAATTCAGTTTATGCAAATTTCAATTTCATGATCAAAATCTTAAAATCTGTCTTATGTTATTTATGGTTATTGTTCTGGTTCATTAAGCTTATATAAGTTCTTAGTAGCTTGTTTAAGCTAGTAAAAACATTTATAACTCAGTTTAGATTCAAAATTCAAAAATCACCAAAAACACCAAAAATTTAGCTAAAAATGAAAAATCATAGAGATGGTACAAGAAAGATGGAGCAGAGATGAATTTGGATTAATGTTGGTTTAGAAGCTTTATGGAAAGCTAATAGGGGTGTCCTTGGTAATCAGTTCTCATTTTTGAGCATTAAAGCATTTGTAAGCCTTTTGCTAATTTCTTGCTTTTCTTGTTTAAGAGTTTTAAGCTTATATCTACGTGTTTGAATGTTTATTAGCTATAGTTAAGTTAAAATAAACCATAAAACCGATCAATTGTTCTTTTCAATCAGAGTTAGTAAAATCTTACTTTCACATTAATATAGCATAACTGGTAATTCTTAGTTTTATGTTGTTAGAATTGTTGGTTCATGCTTGTTCAGTCTCAGTATATGATAACACAAGCTCTTAAATCAAACTCATGGTCTTAAGCTGTGATTTGCTTTGAAAAGTTCTAAAACAGTTAAGTTCAGTGGTGTTTGGTTTTGCTGATTTAACTGTAAAAAAGGTTGTGCAGTTCTTTGCCTTAGGTTGTTTCATGTCACACTAGGTCCTATTACCTCAGTTCAACAAAGAAAGTCAGTCCTTAGTTGCTAAAAAGTCTAAATACCTTTAATCTCATCTTAATTTCATCACTGTTAGGAGTTAGAGTATCAAACTTATCACAGTAGCTTTAATCTTGATAACTTAGCTTAATTCAGTCATACTTTAGTTTAATATTACATAATCAATTAGTAGAATCAAGTTAAAATTCATTTTAGTCAAACTATTTGGTTTTAGAAAGTCAATCGATTGCCACATACGCATTTGGGACAATTTTCATAAGCTTCTAAAAGCTCACTAGTTGTCTATAACTTATGATTTTGGTTCTTTGGTAAGCCAACCAAGCCATCTTGATGACCCAAGTTTAGATTTTCATTATCGGCTTATTAGATAGAAATCGCAATAAGGATTTAGTTTGTCCCATTTTTCTCGTACACTAAGATTTTACGATTGGTTTTCCAATTTTTCAAAAGCTCACCAAAAGCTATCTAGTGAACCAAACCATGAGTACATTAGCTTTTGGATAGCTTGCTTGGTCAACTTTTGATTGCGTCTTTGTTTTCATTTTATAGCTTATCTTAGTGCTTAAAATAAGCTGTAAGTGCCTAGTGATTCATAGATTGTCTGTGTAAAAGCAGATAAAACTTATGCTTATTTTGGCTTATTTTGTGCTTATTTCTTAGTCATTTGCTTTCTCGGTTGTCAATTCTAGCTTATTATTAGTTCTTGAGCTTGTTTGATTACCTAAGCTTAATTCCTAGCAATTAGCCATTTTAGCTTAAGCTTTTGCTTATTTTAGTTCTTTCACCATTAAGCAAAATAAGCTCAAACCGAGCTTATTAATACTTTTCATAACAAGTCACGATTGAAAAAGTTGCTTATTTAATCGTTCTTAACAAGTAAAAAAAAAGAAAATTGAAAAAAAAATGTTTTTGCAAAAGGGTGGAGCGAGGCTCGAACACGAGACCTCTACCCCTTTAAGGATGTTAGTGTGTACTGCACCAATAGCGCCTTGGGTCTTTCTTGTTATCATTTGCAAAATCAAATACATAACCCTCTTTTCCTCTTTTAAGCTTATACTGAGCTTAATAGCTTATTTAGAGCTTATTCTTAGTAGCTTTTTCAGTGTTTGTATTTTTATAAATTTGTAATAGTATAAAGTATTTTTACAAAAGTTTGATTTTTCTAGTTAGTTTTAGTATTTTTAAACATTTAATTAGTGTTTATTAGTAATTAATTCATAATAAAAATATAAAAGTCTAAAAATATAAATCTTTTTCTAAAATTTTATTTTATCATATAGCACGTAATAAAATTAGTTTTACATTCGTAGGCCTTTTATTTCATAAATTTTACGTTTGTCTTGCGCTCTAGCGTAATTTTCGTACATAACGCCGTTTTAGTTTTAAGTAACATTTTAGGTAATTTAAGGTTACGTTTTAGTTAAGATAGTTTATTTAAGTCATTTAGTTTTATAAAATCACAAAACATCATTGTAAAAATAGTGATAGCGTTTATTTAATAGATTTTAACTTTTAATTTTCTTTTAATTTGCATTTAAGTCATTGTAATTTGTAAATCTTTTCTTTAGGTAATTTTCCATCAATATCCTTCGATCACTATCCGTAGTGATCATTCTATCATCTGAAGTTGTTTAAACACCAATTCATCCTCCGTGGGACTTAACGACCAGAATTCCTATATTCCTCGATCTTAATTGAATTTGTGCTAAAGCGGTTTAAGTCATTACGGTTAGCCATTCACAGTGGTTAGCTTGGGTGATTAGACTTGACTAGTTTAGCACAGATCAAATTTTAGGCGCCATGCCGGGAGTCAAGCGTGTTCTAAGCATTTCCAGATCCATTCTTGCACATATACCACCTTTTGTAAGCAGGTTTTTGTAAAGTTAATCAATATCAAAAGTTCATTAACACTTTTCACGAAGTGTTAAAACACCAAAAATATTTTCATTCTTTGTTTTATGGCATGTTTTTCAAAAATCCAAAATATTCATCTTTACCCTCTTACCCTTTTGATTCTTCATTTCTTACCCTCTAGAAACCATTTGATTCTTTCTATGACTTATCCTCACCCTCTTGGTTGTCAATGGTGTGGTGGTCCTTATAATGGTGGCAATTGCCCCGGTTGTAGCATGGTGGAATCGGAAGCGGGTGCATCTATAACCAAGATCCCTATTCCTACCATAACACAATGATTTATTCCATCGGCTACCACCTGTGAGACTCGGTGATTTTCTTGTTGTGAGTCTTGTGGTGGTTCACACTACGATTCGATTGTCAATCGGGAAGCACGCTTGTCTATGGGCGGGTTCACGATAACAATTATGACTCAAAGACATCGACTCACGGCCACATCGGTTCCTTTGTTGTGAGTATTGTGGAGGTCCTCACTCTAGCTCGGATTGTCAAGCAGGGAATCCATTTCCTTGCAACAATTCGACTATTCGTTTCAAGACCAACCTCCTCAAGACCAAATGATTCAAGCGACTCTCATGAAACTACAACAGGCCTTCTCAAGACTCGGGTTATTAAAGAACTTAAGGAGGAGTCGGCTATGTCATTACAAAACTCTCATGAAATCCATGGAAGTTTTGTTAGCAGAAGAGCGGTGCTAAAATAAATTCCCAAATTGCCTTTGAAAAATCTATTAGGGAATCAATTGCAAGAAAAAGCACGAGATCAAGCTCTAGATTTTGTTTTATTCCGATGCGGTGATGATGAGGATACACTGAAGATTCGCCATTCATCGATGGATATCGGCGATTGAGATTCATTCTCAAACAACGCTATCACACCAAGCTCCCACTCACTCTCTAAACATGGGGACGAGCTTCTTGACACTGTTCACGAAAAGGAATCGGACGAATTCATAAAGTCTAGTGTTGAGGACCTTGTCCCAATCCCGAGAGAGTCACGGGAACTTTTGAGCATATGTGTGATTCTTCCCCTCTTGAGTGTTCAAAAGATAATTTTGAGACTTTCTCCGATTTCATTCCACTTTCATCAGAAAGTGGCGATGGTCTCTTTAATTTCGAAGCCGACCTAGGAGAAATTGAAAGTCTCATATATAATGACCGTTCACTCACTTCTCACCCTAACAGTCCAATAGAGAATGTTAATCACCTTGTTCCCGAAACATTCAAAGCTACTTTCACTAATCCTCTATTTGAATTCGACTCGAATTCACTTTAATTCTCGAGAATCTACTCTTTGATACTCGGATCGAGGATAGTGATGAGTCTGATGGAACAAGAATTCACAGATTTACATCTTGTGAATGATTCTCTTCTGAGGAGTTCTCTTTGAACTCACTCATATCATATCTCTACGGAGTATGATAACTTCCATTTTGATCTAGACATAAATGATTTTTGTGTTCCGAGGGAAATGTTCTCAACCATGAGAACTTGCTTGATATCAAAATCCCATCCCTCCCACCCGAATATGTCTTGATCAAATGAGCTTAAATGATGAGATTCATGATCCGAAACCATGAATTCTTCTTCGATGATGATGAGTTAGTCATGATGTTTATCATGATTTTCTTTCTCTTCTTCATATATCCTATCACTTCTCTGTTCTTCACTCCTTGGGAATGAAGACATTATCTTTGACCCGGCATTTTCATGTATCATTTGTGGCGGTTACATGTATATCTCATCGGTGTGTAACTTTCGGTGCTTCAATGTTTATACAAACATCTTGAATGAAAGTCCGATGGAGATTGTCTCTTCCACTTACTTCCCATGAACAAATTAATTGGGTCGAGTCAAGCTAGCGACTCGGTAATCAAAAAATAGCTCAACATGGGTTTTCGCCCATGTGTACCACCCTAGTGTGGGGAGATGCCCCACATGTTGTATATAAACCTTAAAATGAATGAAAATTGTAAATATTTAAAAGAGAATAATTGTTGTGTTTCTACACTTAGATAGTAATGTTATCTTTTACGTTCTAAGTTTCGGTATAACAACGGTACTTTGAATATTGAGGACAATATTCATTTCTAAGTGTGGGGAAATTCGCGAATTTGATCATAAATGTACCCTTTTAGTCCCTTTTTCCCAAAATGGCCAAATTTAAAATTTTTTTTAGTGGAAGTACTATGTACTAAAAACAACAAATGGTAATCAGTCCACCATGTCTAACCCACATAAGGATTGGCTAATCCAGAGCAAAGCGGCTCTTGGTAAAGATATCTCAAATCCGTTTATGGCTTGCAATTTGCCTAAAATTGTATGGTGTTCAACTCACCAT
The DNA here is from genome assembly GCA_022545495.1 of Chrysanthemum lavandulifolium. Lineage (NCBI taxonomy): Eukaryota > Viridiplantae > Streptophyta > Magnoliopsida > Asterales > Asteraceae > Chrysanthemum > Chrysanthemum lavandulifolium. Next base: position 234,290,338 of record CM040238.1, on the reverse strand, counting down.
ATCTTTAAACTAGTGAAGAGTTGGCTAGCCCGCAAGTTTATGGCTTGTGGTAAAGGCGTTGAAATCCATAATTGGTAATCGAATCACCAAAGATAATATTGATAAATTATCTAAGAGTTGGCTAGTCCGGAAGGTGCGGCTTACGGTAAAGACAAATCAAATCCGTTGACGACTTATGATTTGCTCAAAATCATTTGGTTATCGTTGTGCCAAGGTTCTTACTTGAACCGAAACAATTGGCTACTCAGAAGGTAATGGCTTTTGGTAAAGAGATAAAATCCATTAACTTTTCATAAATCATTGCTAGGGACTAGCAATATCTTAGTGTGGGGGATTGATGAGTGTCTAAATACTCATCATTTTTATCTTGTTAGAATGCCAAAACATCCGAAAACACTCGAAATGCTTCAAAATGATAAAAATATCACAAACAAGTGTTTTATATGTTTTAAATGCAAAACATCAAAATCGGTGAAAAGCGTATCAAGTTTGCATAATTGGCGGTTTAGTCCCCAGTTACAAAAGTTGTCAAATCTAGTCCTGGTAATTCAAAACTTGTAAAATATCATTTTAGGTCCTTGGGATTCAAAAGTTGTTAAAATAAACCCTTCAAAGTTTAAAAATCACAAATTTACAACTTTGGTCCCTCAACTTTGCAAAAGTGTCAAAATTAGTCCTTGGTTGTTTTAAAATGGAAATTTATCAAACTACACCCTTGTTCTATTTATAAATGACAAAAATGGTCCTTATGATAAAACTTTTGAGAATTTACATGTTTGGTCCCTCAAGTTTCAAACTTGACAATTTTGGTCCTTGGATTTAACAAAAATGGAAAAATCAATATTGGTCCTTGTACTAATCAATATTTACAGGTTTAGTCCTTATGATAGCCTTGGAAAAGCTACAGTTTCAACCCTTCATGTTTTGTGGAATTACATTTTTAGTCCTTGTGGTTATTTAAGCTAACAAACCAAACGGATTCAATATCTAACCCAAGTCCAAGCCCAATACCTTGACCCGGCCCAAATTTTAAAAGCAGAGAAACCGCCCACTTGTTCACTTGTCTCCCCATAGCGATATACACCAATACAGTGGTTTTTCCACCTATCTCCACCTTTCCACCTCACTGACCTTATCCCCCGGTGGTTAACATCCCCTCCACCTCCATATCCTCCCAAACCCAATTAATGCAAAGAAGCGCCCAAGACTTTTGGCGCCAAAAGCTAAATCAATGGCTAGGATGTATTTGGAGATCTAATGGTGGTGGGATTTACTCGAAGCATGTGGGATATCTAAAAGTCTATAAAGTGAAGGAAAAGAGAGGAGAAAAGTAGTAGTGTAGTTTTAGTTTAGAGTAAGTCGTTTAATAATTTCAAGTTTCTAGTGTACATTTAAGCTTTAAAGTTCTTGTTTAAGTGTTTTTAAGTGTATTTGAATCTTTATCAATAAATAATTCCAAGTTTCGGTTTAAATTCGGTTTATGCAAATTTCAATTTCATGATCAAAATCTTAAAATCATCTTATGTTATTTATGGTTATTATTCGGTTCATTAAGCTTATATAAGTTCTTAGTAGCTTGTTTAAGCTAGTAAAAACATTTATAACTCGGTTTAGATTCAAAATTCAAAATCACCAAAACACCAAAAATTTAGCTAAAATGAAAAATCATAGAGATGGTACAAGAAAGATGGAGCGGTGAATTTGGATTAATGTTGGTTTAGAAGCTTTATGGAAAGCTAATAGGGGTGTCCTTGGTAATCGGTTCTCATTTTTGAGCATTAAAGCATTTGTAAGCCTTTTGCTAATTTCTTGCTTTTCTTGTTTAAGAGTTTTAAGCTTATATCTCTGTGTTTGAATGTTTATTAGCTATAGTTAAGTTAAAATAAACCATAAAACCAGTCAATTGTTCTTTTCAATCTATAGTTAGTAAAAATCTTACTTTCACAGTTAATATAGCATAACCGGTAATTCTTAGTTTTATGTTGTTAGAAGCATTGGTTCATGCTTGTTCGATCTCGGTATATGATAACACAAGCTCTTAAATCAAACTCATGGTCTTAAGTCGTGATTTGCTTTGAAAAGTTCTAAAACAGTTAAGTTCGGTGGTGTTTGGTTTCTTGATTTAAGCTGTAAAAAGGTTGTGCGAGTTCTTTGCCTTAGGTTGTTTCATGTCACACTAGGTCCTATTACCTCAGTTCAACAAAGAAAGTCAGTCCTTAGTTGCTAAAAGTCTAAATACCTTTAATCTCATCTTAATTTCATCATCGTTGGGACTTAGAGTATCAAACTTATCACGGTAGCTTTAATCTTGATAACTTAGCTTAATTCAGTCATACTTTAGTTTAATATTACATAATCAATTAGTAGAATCAAGTTAAAATTCATTTTAGTCAAACTATTTGGTTTTTAGAAAAGTCAATCGATGCCACATGCTGATTTGGGACAATTTTCATAAGCTTCTAAAAAGCTCACTAGTTGTCTATAACTTATGATTTTGGTTCTTTGGTAAGCCAACCAAGCCATCTTGATGACCCAAGTTTAGATTTTCATTATCCGCTTATTAGATAGAAATTTGCAATAAGGATTTAGTTTGTCCCATTTTTCTCGATACACTAAGATTTTACTCGGTGGTTTTCCAATTTTCAAAAGCTCACCAAAAGCTATCTAGTGAACCAAACCATGAGTACATTAGCTTTTGGATAGCTTGCTTGGTCAACTTTTGATTGAGTCTTTGTTTTCATTTTATAGCTTATCTTAGTGCTTAAAAATAAGCACTGTAAGTGCCTAGTGATTCATAGATTGTCCTGTGTAAAGCAGATAAAACTTATGCTTATTTTGGCTTATTTTGTGCTTATTTCTTAGTCATTTGCTTTCTCGGTTGTCAATTCTAGCTTATTATTAGTTCTTGAGCTTGTTTGATTACCTAAGCAATTCCTAGCTTAATTAGCCATTTTAGCTTAAGCTTTTGCTTATTTTAGTTCTTTCACCACTGTTAAGCAAAATAAGCTCAAACTGAGCTTATTAATACTTTTCATAACAAGTCACAGTTGAAAAAGTTGCTTATTTAATCGTTCTTAACAAGTAAAAAAAAAAGAAAATCGAAAAAAAAAAAATGTTTTTGCAAAAAGGGTGGAGGCAGGCTCGAACCTGAGACCTCCACCCCTTTAAGGATGTTAGTGTGTGTACCTGTACCAATAGCGCCCTTGGGTCTTTCTTGTTATCATTTGCAAAATCAAATACATAACCCTCTTTTCCTCTTTTAAGCTTATACGAGCTTAATAGCTTATTTAGAGCTTATTCTTAGTAGCTTTTTCAGTGTTTGTATTTTTTATAAATTTGTAATAGTATAAAGTATTTTTACAAAAAGTTTCAGATTTTTCTAGTTAGTTTTAGTATTTTTAAACATTTAATTAGTGTTTATTAGTAATTAATTCATAATAAAAATATAAAAGTCTAAAAATATAAATCTTTTTCTAAAATTTTATTTTATCATATAGTACGTAATAAAATTAGTTTTACATTAAGAGGCCTTTTATTTCATAAATTTTACGTTTTGTCTTGCGCTCGGCGTAATTTTCGTACATAACGCTCGTTTAGTTTTAAGTAACATTTTAGGTAATTTAAGGTTACGTTTTAGTTAAGATAGTTTATTTAAGTCATTTAGTTTTATAAAATCACAAAAACATCATTGTAAAAATAGTGATAGCGTTTATTTAATAGATTTTAACTTTTTAATTTTCTTTTAATTTACATTTAAGTCATTTGTAATTTGTAAATCTTTTCTTTAGGTAATTTTCCATCAATATCCTTATTGATCACTATCCGTAGTGATCATTCTATCATCTGAAGTTGTTTAAACACCAATTCATCCTCCGTGGGACTTAACGACCCAGAATTCCTATATTCCTCGATCTTAATGAATTTGTGCTTTAAGCGGTTTAAGTCATACGGTTAGCCATTCACAAGTGGTTAGCTTGGGTGATTAGACTTGACTAGTTTAGCACAGATCAGTGCAGCTAGACGAAGACCATGGCCTATGAGCCACCTGCGCTCAGCTATAGTAGACATGAGCTGAGGATACAACTCCTCGTCATACTCAAGGCTGAGCTTGCGCAGTTTTGCTTCCTGCACCTCCAATGACCAGCTCACAGTAGCGCCAAGCTCTCCCAACTGTGTAAAGAAATTCTCCTTACCCTGCTCTAGATGTCTAAGGCCCGGTTACAAGGCAATTTTATATTTGACCGCTTGCACGCTCACGGTCTATTTGAGAAGCGGTGACATCTTTTCTCTGCAAGCCTCTCGAATACGCATTGGCCTCTTTTATCTCGGCTTGGGCCTGGCCAATTGCGCTTTGCGAACGCAATCTGCCGATCCTTTTCACTATCATTCTTCGCTTTCCCCAACAAACTTTGCCTTCATGCTGCGACTAAAGAAACAAGATCCTCAACCGGTGACCCATTGGCGCATCCCACGGCACCGCTCACGGATCTCGGTTGGAAGATTCAGGCGAACATGACTCTCTTGGGAGGCGACTCCGCACCTGTTCGAACCTCTTCGCATGAGACATAGACTTATCAATATCTCACACGCAAACTTGATGAAACAAAAATAATCATACTATCAAGACTACTTCGGGGGCCGAAACATTTCTCGACGGGTGCGATGATCTTTGCCTCACTCTCAGAAGATTCAACATGAGCGATCACGGGCGCTTCTTCCTTGCCGAACTCGCACCATCTCATTGCGCGACCTTTTACGCAATAGCCCATGCTCTTGCTCCTCCATTTCCTCATCAATGGGATCCGCCACTACGGGTGGTGGCTGCGCAATAGGGGAGGGCGCACGAGGGCTCGGCACGCCTTGCACCGGCGTTGCCTCTATCGCAACGGAAGAGCTGGTCCCTGTCCCCCCTAAGTTCAGCTCCACTGTATGCCCCGCGGTACTCGCTAGTATTGGCTCTTCGCCTTCTTTCAAAGGTCGTGCCCCCGACCTCACATCCAATGGTTTGGCTAATTGCACCACAGCGAATAGATCCATTTCTGCGCAAAGGAAGCAACAAATAACATAAGTTATATAATGCGCAAATACAGACAGAAGACTCACATTATTTACACAGAGGTACAGCGGAATGAGTACCCACCCTGGCCATTGGCGTCCAAGAAGATTGGGATCTCATCTTCGGGACCAAAATAGTTACGGCTGATGCCCATATGTACCAGAAATCCCTCCGGATAGGCAATAATGGGGATGCGGTTGTCATTTATCGATTCGCATCCTCGACATCATCGACCGGTGGGGGCACTCATCCTCTCTAATGTACCCGGGTAAAAACTCATAGTTCCATGGAAAGCATATATCATCTACCCGGAAGAAATACTCCATCAAATCCGAGCGAGTCTAGCTTATCCGTATAGCATTGGAGCCTACCGCGCAACCCATAAAGATACCCACCCATGTGCCCATATTGTGTGATAAAATGCGCGGAATAAATGGATGGTTGGGTTAACCGCCGATGTGGCAATTTACCTCAAAATTGGTAATTTTGGCCGCACCGTCTGATGTAAGCGGGATATATGCAGTTGTAATAGTTTAACACATCGCATAGAAAGCGGGGGGGCGCGTTGGTTGAAAAATTGAACAACCGCGTATAAACCCCACTTTCCCTCCGGGAAGTCCGATGGTTGCCAGCGCATCCGGCACAACGGATGCACGTCAAGGGTATAAAATAACTGAGGTGAACTCTAAGAGATCACTCTCGGACAAGAAGGAGGTAAAGTCCGATAATTGTTTCACCATGGTGTTGGATGTCGAAACGCAGCGCGGGTACCTTGAAGTGGGTTAATTTGGATTGCATCGCAAGTCTATTTCAACAATGGCGAATTATTTTTTACGGTGAATAACATTGTGAAAATGAAGGGTGGTTTATACCTTTTCTCATCCACCCGATATGTGCCACGTGGACCCCACTACCTTCACTTGTGTGGCTGAGATTCCTTTGATGGGACGCGGGGCGATAACTTTCCCTCGAATAACGAGGCGTTTACTATTCACTCCCATGTCTAGATACAACGTCTTGGCGGATATATGTTTATGGCTTCTTTGATACGCTTTGTCGTTTTTATTATTGACTACGGTTATTAGTCTAGCATCCGCGATACGCTGCGCATACTAGGCGGGGGACATGATGACGTATAGTGCGGGTCGGGTCATAAACCCGACTAGAGCCCCATACTCGCAAGCCGGCGCGAACCGGGCCAATATCAATAAGCGTTTGGGCTCACGAAAGCCCAAGCCCAAATCTATTTACGGAATAGATATCCGATATCTTCTAAAATAAGAAGATAATCATTCCCAACCGACCTAGGCGGGATACGCGAAGGTTGGGAACACTGAACCAACAAGGATTCCGTGCGTATATAAAGGAATCATATCCCTCGTTTAAGGTGCGATCTCATAACCCTAAAACTCCTTAAACCCTAAACCGATTACTCACTCTCACGCGGAGGATAATCGTGGAGACAATCCACGGTAAGCCTAACGGTGTCTTTTGTCTTTAGTGCGCAGGTCTCAAGCAACAATTCTCAATTGGTACGAGAACCGGAGCTCCAAACCAAACGCCCAACTTTTGTATCAACAAAGACGCGTCCGTTATGAATAGTATCGTCGTCTTTCAATATAAACTGGCAAAGTAAAACAAATAGCTTAACGCTTTGTTAATAAATACAGAAAAACTAAGAATAATATGAGGATGGGTAGGGGAGCTGGCGAAGTGTGTTGTTTATTCACAAAGAAACCAAAGTTCGAGCCAAAAACTCTTTCTTTACTCTTTTTTTTTTACATAGCCGGCCCCTGTTATCCATATTGACCTTTCTAAGACGAATATTTATAACTTCTACATTTGTGTGCCATTTAATTTATTTATATTAAACCTAAATTTCTCTCTTTTACATGATCTTAACCTATTCTCGATTAAAAATTACCACATTGTAATCCATATAGAATTTTTGTAAGCAAGGCTTTTCTATTTAACTACATTAAGACAATGTAAACATAGTACACATATGAATGCACCTAAAACAAATCGGACACAGTCAAACTTGTATAAACAGATTCGCCATAAACCAACTTTTTTTTTTATAAATATAACACGTTGATAAACCATCCCATAATACAAATTGGCAAAGGAAGATCCATTGTAAAAGTTAGTTATAATAAATAATTTTATTTTCATTTTGAGTATTCACAAAAACGGCCTCGCATTCGATATTTGTATTTTGACGGATGTTCTAATCAAGATTCAACATACTATTTACAAATGTTGTTTATATTTGTGATGACTCCAAAAGGAAATTAATATCTTGAAAACTCCCATGGATACAGGTTTTCGGATTCTGAGTAATGGCAATATCTTGACAACAACGATTTTGCCAAGATATTTACAATCGATTATGTATACACATAAATGTTTTGATATTATTTATTGAAGCCTGTAGATTGTATAGAGTCAGTGTTTGATACATACACCAAGATTGGGCATTTCGTCTTCAATTTCAATACTTTGAGCCTAATATTCAACATCGTATGAACTAGAGTACTGATAATGCTTTTTGTGTCTCATTTCATTTCCTTGTTTGGGCATCATTATTGCCAAATTCAGTGTATACATGGGTTGAGACGAAAACACCCTATAAAATCTGACACTAATAACATTCTTGTTAGCCTTCGAAACGGTGTATGAACTCACAGTTATAACTTTGTCTCGAAACAGTGTACTTAAAAGGTACTAAATTCATCCCGTCTCAAACCACACTAACAACAACACATTCGGTTATGGCACAATAGGCGACATTATCGTTGTCGAGACAATGGGTCCGTTATGACTTATGAACACAATTGGTCCCTCAGTAGAAATGCTTCCAGTCTTCCATGTAATTTAAATTTGATAAAGTTGATATTATTCATGAGTTGATGTTGAGGGGATTTGGTTGAGCATGTTGCGTTTGAAAAGACTAACCAGAGTTCGAGCCAAAACTCTTTCCATCATGCTTTTTTTTTTCTTAATCTTTTTTTTTTCAAAAGTTTAACAAAAACGACATAAGCCCCTGCCATTTATGGTCCGGTAATTATAGTATTTCAGAGTTGTTTCAATCGAAACATCTGTTATACATATTACAATAATGATAATTTGCTAGTGTTTTAGATACACATAAAAACTTTATAATTCTCTTACCAGATATTAGTGAAATAAATAAAAAATAATTAATGTTGATGCATTGAAATATACTTTTTCTTACTAATTTATTGCATGGTGAAGTAATACAAATAAACAACTATGGTCCAGTAACTTAAATTTTCAAATCGAGATACGTTGTGCATTAGAATAGTGGGTACAAATGTAATTTCTCAAGTAAACAGCTTCATTTATTTTACAACGTTTTATATTCGAGCTTTTTGTCAACTTAAAAGCTTTAAACTTTCCAACCAAACAAAGTGTGGGAGCGTGTACACTTTTATTAATATAATCGATTACAAATAATAAATAACAGAAGTAAATAACAAAAAATAAATCTGAGACGAGAAGGTGTAGAAGCGGAAGGCAGGCTATATAACGATACATTCGTGTCCAGCGGTCGTGCGGGCTCGCATGAGTTCGAAGCTCGAACCCATTTTGGCCCGAAATCTTGAAATTCAGGCGTATCTTTGTTTCGATCGATAGATCATTCTTTGAAACTTTTCTGCAAAAGGAGATGCGTTTTTCTTGTATTGAAAACCGAATGAGACTATGTGATATTTATAATGAAGACCCGACTTGTTCTTCAAGATAAAATATAAACAAATCTGTTATACATTCGTGTCCGTAGGTCGCGCGGGCTCCCATGATTTCAGAAGCTTCGAACACATTTTGGCCCAGAAATCTGCACCCCCTGCGTGCGCACGTAGGTGTTGGAGTAGAACCAACAAATCAATTTGAAGGTTCATATCAAGATTCCTATATAAACACCTCCCACTTCCTTTTCTAGGCGATGTGGGATAGCATTTTGTTCCCATATTTTGTGTTTCAAGTGCCCTACTTTGAGACACGATATATCATTCATATTAGCTCCATTTTGGACACGTTTTAGCTCGTTCTGAAACTCTCGTCAAGGAGAGCATAAAGCTACCAAGAAACATAAATATATATAACATATACATTTATTAAATGGTGTCCAAAATATGAAAAGTTCATTTTCAAAACTATTTTTCCAACATAAAGCTTGTTTTTCAATATGAGTTTTTTATTAATAAAAAATAAAAGCTAGTATCTTCTAAAAGCTCTAAAAAAGCTGGGTGCCAAATAGGTCCTGAGCTTCTTCCATTGGGTTAGAAATATGTAAACCAATGTGTTTTAGACTTTTAGTCTACTAAAAGTAAAAGAAATGACTGATTTAGCTGATAAACTTTTCATGTTGGGAATACTTACAGCCATTCTTCCTATTCAAATCATTCAAGCTGTTAAGGTTGAAGTACTTTTCGATATGGAATGTCATAATGTTTTTTGAAAAGTTTGCAAAGGCTGGATTGGCTTGAAGAAATGGAATATCATATGGTAGCTTGTGTTCTTTGCTTTAAACACGTCATTTAACAACACATAAACAACTAAAGAGTTTGTATCAAGTTTAGAAAAGAAAGTGTCTAAGAGTTTTAAGTTTACGGTGTTACTTTCATTTGTAATACTACCTATTCTCTCCCAAATTATGTAATAGTTTGTTAGTCTCCAATTTTTATCAAAAGAAGTATTTGAGTAAAAACTTGTTTCTACGATTGTTCATTATTTTTCCACCAAAATGTTTTAGTGAGCAATTATTATTATTATTATTATTATTATTATTATTATTATAAAACATCACTTCATTAGAAAATCAAAGGAAATTACAAGAAATTAGTGGGGAGCCGTGAGACTAAAATCTCATATCTCTAACGAAATAAAATCTCATATCTCTAAGAGCCTTTAGTGCAGTGGTGCCAAAGTGTGGTGCCGTTCTCGCGCCAAGCGCCACGTCGCGATTTTGAGTTTGCACCGGAAAATGTTTGGCACCACATTTACAGGTATCCGTTGGCACGAATTTACGGTGCCAAACTCAATTTTTATTTTTATTTTTTATAAAATTTAAAAACAATATATCCTAAAATTACTTTATTCATAAAAAAAACATTACAAGAAATAAAAAAACAATAAACTTAAAAACATAACATACTACGGAATTAATCTTGACATCCCAATTTGGGCAATTTTCAAAATCTCCCAAGCGTGAACATATTTGAACTCATTTCTACCAAATTGTTCTTTGGAAGCTTAGTTTCGCATTTCGAGATGAGATTGGTCATTTGAGCACTTGACGCTGCAACTATTTGTAAATTGCGTTGAACCTTTTGCAATCGGCGTTAATCCTCGTCCATTTACCCGTGATTGAATTTTTTGTACGATGGTCATCGGTTGTCGATTATTGAACATATGCATAACGTCATTCAAAAATATTTTCGAACGGTTATTTTGCATATCCATAGCTTGCGAAATTTGTATCCAAACTTGCATAAGCAAAATTTCTTCAGACTTGTTCCACTTCAAATTTTGAGACATTTGTGTGTGTGTTTTTGGATTGATGTAGATGTGAAATAAAATGGTGGTTGATGTTATTTATAAAGGTGGTTTTCAACGTTAAATTGAATTCAAAACCGGATCTTGTTGGGCGGGTAATTCAAATTTAAGCGTTAAATTCGAATTCAAAAAGCGAATCTTGTTAGGCGGGTTAAATTCAAATTTTAAATTTTAAATTCAAATTCAAGCGGTTAAGTTTTCTATATATACTATCATACCGGCATTAGTTTGACACACAAATAACACAATTCACACACAAAAGAATGTCTCGCAAAGACTTTTCTCGGCAATTCCCGGCCGAGAGAAGTTGCAGGAAACGACTTTCGGCACGGATCACTGCGGAAACCAACTTTCCAACTCGCGAGTTTGAAGTTTACTCAACACCACCGAAAATGTCTTCCGGTGGGGTTTGAAAACATCCGTACCTCCCAATTGTTCCAAGTCCACAGTGAGCGGTCCGGGTGGATTTTCAAAACCACCAAGCGGGTTAAGTGAGGCTTCCTCCGGCGGTTTGAACAAGATGAAGAAAGCGTCGGGAGATCGCGCAAGCGAGCACGTGAAGAGGCGCTCGCCGTGAGCAAACACGGGAGGCTCGATACCTCAAGACAACTTTTCGACATAATGGAGAGTCGATACATTAATGGGGAGTTTATTCTCCGCCAACAAGTGATTATGTATTTTATGTTTTATGTTGTTTTAGGGATCCATCGTAGTTTTAATGTTTTTATGTATTTCATGTTTTCGAGTTAATCTAAAGTTTCGGTTTAGTAGTTTTAACCACGAAGCTCGGTACCTCTCTGAAACTTTGAAATCAACTTCTATTTTTAAATGCAATGGCTATTTAAAAAAAAAAAAAAAAAAAAAAAAAAAAAAAAAGTGGGTCATTAGTTTTGGCGCGAGGCCTCTTGGCGTGACAGAGGTAACGGTGCGCCAAACTTGGCGTCGCGCCAAACTCGTTGGCACCAAGTTTGGCACCACCGTACCTCCTGCTCTAACGAAATAACAAAAAAAAGTTTGTATTTAAGGCTTTTCTACATATAGACAAATAATACATACGAGCATCGCACAAAACAATAGTTAGGAAAATAACGATAAATCAATTGTTTGTGTCCGTTCCAGATATACATCTAGATACGCTGTTCATTATCAATAAGATGCAAGCCCGCGTAAGCCAAAAAGCACATGCATAATTTGACTTGCTTATGTGAAATGATCCTTGTATTTTATATTCTAGCTTCAACAAATATGTTATGCATGTTGAAAACATTGCTAACTAAATTAGGGCATTTCTTAAGTCATTATAATCCAAATTAATAGAATAAAGTTGTATGACATTTGATTTTGTTTAATTACTAAGTAAATACTTTTAGGCGAGTGTAGGACGGGTGTAATAATCACTTAACTCAACACATTCACATTAGTTTTTCTGCACATCACTTAACCCATGGTCTAACAACCGTAATGGTGACTAATTAACCAAACAAATAAAAATGTCTCGCTTAATACAAATATACAGTACATATACCACACTCTCACCAATAAAAAAAAAAAAAAAAAAAGTAAACAAAATGCGTGTAGCGTTAGGTGGTTCGCACCAACGAATCAATACAGAAATTTTCCCATTACACGCGGCGGTGGAGAAAGCGTTAAGGGGTCCGCGCACCATGTAAGCCCACGTACCATGCGTGGTCATGGATGCCATAACATCCGGTCTAATATTTCAATATCCGTGTATCAACAATTGGCTTGTGTGTTCTATTTAATTAAAAAGTAAAGCACTGTATTCACTTTGAGGTATCTAAAGTACAAACAAAACAATCATACAACATTGACTTCATATATTTACAAGTCAAAGTAAACTATCAATAGGTAATTTGATTTTAAACCTATGGATCTTTATACAGTTGGATCTTGCACAACTTAATTCGGATAGACCACCAAAATCTATAATTACTTTCATTCACAGAATATGAGTCATTAGAAATGTTGTGAACAAATAAACTAATGGGATAGGTTGCTGAGTTGGTAAAAACCGCAAATCTATAAGGCAACCAAGGTTTGATTCCCAATTAGGAATTTCTTCATTTTTATTTTTTTATTATTATTATTATTTTTTTTTAGTTTAATTAGAAAATTAGACAATACCTTACACATTATCTTTATTTTGAATTATGGAGTTTTGTTAGGGTCGTATTTCACTGTAATTGTTTATTAAGTTAGGGTCGTATTTTGTTAGGGTAGAATTTATTTACGAAGTATTAACGTTTTGTTATTAACTTCATGGCTAGAAGACCAGTTGTTTTAATCTCGACGCAAAACACGATAAAATAAAACCTTGTTACATTCAACAATCATCTATTATTCATTTGACCAGACATCATCTTTACATTTGTTGTACAAAGAAAAAAAAATTGAAAAACTTATATAATCTCTATAGAAATTTATAACACAAGCTAAACTTAAACTTCGATCTCCGATTATACCGCATCCATGATGATTTTAATCTTAGGCTTTTCCACAAACATGCTTCCCTGTTCCCTTTTATGTTACAAATGAAACTAGAGCTCAACAAACAAGACTTGTTCGTATTCGTCATGCTAGAGGATGACCAAAGAGTAGTGAAGTTAGATCACCAAATCATATTCCCTCATGCGTTGAGAGTTGAATGTTATCGAGTTCCAATACTTCCACATAAGCCACCAAGTAGATGCAACTATCGTTTGAATACGCTTATTGACTTCGCGTAACCAAAAAATAGAGGCAAAATATGATCTATTCGTTTAAAAAGGATCCATTTATCAAATAAATTGTCCAGCAATTAGTTATGTTGAATATTTAGGTACCATTCTAAAGCAGTTTTCTTTTTTTTTTTTTTTTTTTTTTTTTTTTCCTAGAAAGACATTGATGTCCTAATAATTATATAATGGAAAACTCCATTGAATAAAAAACTTATAAATTGATGTATTTGTAACAACTCATGTCAGGTATATGCTAGATGCAAAGAAGGCTGAGTTGGTAAAATACCTAACTTTCAAATAGGTGAACGAAGGTTCGAGTCCCAGGTCAGTCATTCTAGTTTTTTTTTCCTCTTTTTATTAAGTTTACGAAAACTAAACAGCACCACCTTACACTTCTAAAGGTTTCATGATGATTTACCAGTTAAGAGCCTTATTATTTTTGGGTAAAGGGTTTATACCCGATGAATATATAAAAAAATGATTAGAGTTCATGAACATAGAAGAGTGGTCATGATCCACCCTTCAAAATAAAAGACAATGTGATTTGAACAAACTCGAACCACAACAACCATCACCAAACAAACTAATAGTCGCATGAAATGAAAAAACACAGCTAGCACTCTACGACCATTAACACACATAACTTTGAAACATCAGCTTCCATCCATTTGAATGTTAGCTATCCTCCAAGTACTTCTCATTTTATAGACCCGATCTTTCTTCTTGAACCGAATGGAAGCAAGTTTTAATCTTACCATATCAACAATAACCTTAGATAGATGTTCGGGATTCCTTTCGCCTTTCGCATGCACACGATTGTTCCTCTCTTGCCATATGAAATAAGCAACCGCAGACCAAGATAAGGCGAATCACAATTGTATCCACATTATTACGTTTGAAATGGGCAGCCAAGCCATAATATTAGTCCATTTATCGAGTAAAGACAATTTGACCACTTGCAAAACACGAAACCAAACACGGGAAGAATATGAACATTCAAACAACGGTGATCATGTGAATCGGGTTGCGTCTTGCATAGAGAACAACGAAGAAGGTTTAAGTCGACATCATTGCCGACATCCCATTGCCTCATTCTATCATGTGTCTTGAGCCGCTTCCTCATTACAAGCCATAGATGAGTAGCATGTCGAGGTATTATATGGCGAGACCAAACCAAATGGTACCGACCAACCTCATTCCCTCGAGGACGTCTTGAGTTCAAGCATTTGAGCAGAAAAAAGGCTTGAAAGAGCCATCACTCATCCTCCATTGCAAGAGATCGACATGTTCATCATTTAGATTAGGGTAGAAATGTTAATTAACACGGAAAAAGCGTTGAACCGGGCCGTAGGCCACGACCATGAACCATTTGACACCACATCGGTCACTTTCGTTTGTAAATTAAACCCTTTACTAATAGCTCTATTAGTCATATGGTTTATAAGAGGGACCGATATGTGTGCGAATACACATATATTTTATATTATTTAAACCATAAAACGTCCAAAACACACAAATGACTATATAAATGTTACAAATATCATTGAAATGTGTTTTATGTGATTCAGTACAAAAGATTGAAAACAAGTGAAAATGATCAAAGTTCACAAAGCGTCATTTTCGGTCCACAGAGTTTCACAAATTGGCAAAACTAGTCCCTGAAAGTTTAAAATGTATGAAAAGTCAACTTTAGTCCTTGGATAAACAAATATGTTCACAAACAATCCCTGGATAAAAGTTTTCACAAATTGGCAACTTTTACCCCTCAAGTTACAAAAATGGCAAAATTAGTCCTTGGGTATTTAAAAAGTATAATTTATCAAATAATACCCTTGTACTATTCATAACTTACAATTTGGAACCTTTTGATAACTTTTGGGAAATTTACAATTTCACACCCTCAAAATCCAAAATTTACACAAATGGTCCTTGTGATAAACTACAAACCAAACCGGACCCTTTGTATTATAAAAACCAAGCCCAAATCCAACCCATTAACATCCTTATTAATAAATACGGGTTGACTTGATCAAACCCACTCCTCTTCTCCTTACACCTCGCATACCCCCATGAAACCGGATACCACCCTTCCACCTCCGGTATTCCACCTCCACTTGCTCACCCACTCTCCCTCTCATTCCTTCCACCTCAACCGACCTACAATGCATTTAATGCATTCCCACAACTTACCTTCCCTGTACCATCACATACCACCGCTTTGCTATCAACTCCACCACTTGACCTCTAAACCTACCAAACATGTCTCCTCCACCTCTACATGTGAACAAGAAGCATTAATTGCAGCAGAACTGCCTCAATCTACTAGTATCACTTTTGGCGCCAAAAGT
This sequence comes from Chrysanthemum lavandulifolium, assembly GCA_022545495.1. Classification (NCBI taxonomy): domain Eukaryota; kingdom Viridiplantae; phylum Streptophyta; class Magnoliopsida; order Asterales; family Asteraceae; genus Chrysanthemum; species Chrysanthemum lavandulifolium. The sequence continues at coordinate 234,274,616 of CM040238.1, read as the reverse complement.
AAATTCAAAGGCTAGGATCATCTCTGATCAATCAATGGTCAAGATTGCAAGTGGGATTTAACTGGAATGCTAGTGAGAACTCAGAATGCTATAAAAGAGAAGAGAAGGAAGAGAAGAAGACTACCTTTGGATTAGCCTAGGTCACGTAGTTAATTAAGTTTACTGCTTTCTTTAATTTCAAGTCAGTTTATTGCTTTCAATGTTGTAATTTTCCTTAAATTAGTGTAATGAAACTTTATTTTCAGTTTAATTTCAAGTATCTTTCAGTTTCAAGTTTTTACTTTAATTACTTCTAAATTTCATGTTCTTTAAATTCTTGTTAAGTAGTTGTTTAAAGGACTCAATAAGCTCATATAAGCTCCTGACAAAGCTTTAAAGCTTTTAGAAACCTTAAAACAAGTTTAGACTTTAAAATTGAAAACTCTAAAATCAAGAAAACTGAAAATCCAAAATAATGAAGTGATCTTGGTGGCGCATGGAGCAAGGTTAATTGTGGATTGCCTTGGGTTTAGAAGCTTTGTGGAAAGCCTTAGGATGTGTTACTGTGACCATGGTTCTCATTTTGACTTGGATTCACTTGTAAGCTTAATTTTACCATTTTGCATTTCTTGTTTTAGTGCTTTAGATGCTTTAATTTTCATGTTTACGTGTTCCTTTGATGTTTGTTTATGATATTAGAGCTTTATATTATGTTGTTATAGTTTGGATTTGATTGTGGTTTGATTTTGTATTTGGACCGCCATATGCTTGTTTTTACAATTCTAGGTTTAGACTTGAGTGACTACTTGTTTATGCTTAAAAGGTCCATTTGACACTTTGGTTCCTCTGGATTTGATGAAATAAGTTTATGCGGTCTTATGCTTTTAAAACCTCATTTGAACCATTTTAAAGGTTGTTTGGGTGCGATAGTGAATCGTGTTTAAGGTTGTGTTAATGGTTGTTCTTGTTTGATATACTCTTTATATGATCTTAGTAACTCGGTGAAACCTTAATCAAATGGTGTAGCATGGTAGAAAGTCAAATTGACACTTGACAATCTCATTATGAGCCTTTGTGAGGTTGTTGGATCCTGTAATCTTGTATACTTATTTAAATGTTGTTTATCGTGTTTATTTCATGTTCTTATAGCTTACATTAACATATTAAGTCGATAGATTAAGTTCTAAATTCAGTTTAGTCAACTTTTATGTTCTTGTAAAAGTCAAATTTTCCTTTTGTCATTTTGAATAAACTAGATAATTTTCTCTAGGCTTTAATATTGAATTTCATAATCTGTGCTTTTAGGATGTTTTAGTTTTGTTGCTAATCTCGCTTATTCTATTTTGTTAATTTTTATATGTCATGTTTAGCTGCTTATTTTATAGCTTTTTATAACTTGTTTTGCCACATGCACAAGTCTAATTGTCAAGTTCATAAGCTTGCGAAGCTTTATGACTTAGCCTAGCTTGTGCACTTGGCTTCTTTATGTAGCCCTTGTGGCCTTTTATTATGTGTATGCTTGTTTTTAGTTGTAGCTTATTAAATAGCTTAATCACTTTCACCCTTTTGTTACAACCAAACTCACGCACGAAGCAAAGCTGTATGGTTGAGTTGTTTTCCCAAGCTCATGAAAAGTTCCTTATTGACCTTGAGCTTGTGATCTTTGGCTTCATGTGAGGCTAATCTATCATACTCGGTGTTTGATTGCTTGTTGAGCTCACATGAGCTTATTTGATAAGTTAATTTAGAGTTTGTTGTTTGCCCGCTCATAGCAGTTCACGAGAATTGGTGAATTTACACCATTACCAATGACTCTAGAAGCTCCTCGGTGATCATGAGGTTGTGATTTAGTTCCTGTGTAGCTTATCGCCCAACTTCTAGATCTATGCTTAATTTTCCCCTAGCGACTTATTTGCTAGAGTGCAATAACTTCTTGACTTGTCCATTTTTTGAGTGCAATGGTTCGTGAGAACCTTGCAATGGTTCAGCAGAATTGCTTATTAGCTTATACCAAGCTTATGAGTGATTGTCAGTGCACATACTTGTTTATACTTGTTCATATTACTTGTATACATATTATTTTCTTTTGCTTTCGATTGTGGAGCTTATACCAAGCTTTTACAAGCTTTCATTCCATCAAGTTAAGCTCAAAAAGCTTAACATCTAAACCATAAGCTCACACTATCACGGTCCATTTTCTTGTTTATATTTATCCATTGGACTTGTGTTTATCTTATTTTACCTTTTGTTTCTGTAAAAGCTTTTTCAAGCTTATTATGAGCTTGAGTTCAACAGTCAAGCCAAAAGCTTAGCTGTTGGACTCATAAGCTCACAACTTGCTTATTTCTTAGTTTATATAGTTTTGTTTTCATTAAACTTGTATAATATCGGTACATATTGAGTTTAGAAAAGAAAAGCCAAAAGATCTACTTTAAAGTCGAGTGATAGCTTTTCTTTGAAGCTTAATTGCTTATTAGCTTATTTACATTAATAACATATAGTTTTATATTTTCCTAGCTTCTTTTATTTATTTTAGAATTATGTAAAAGTTTGATTTTTCTTTATTCATTTATTAATTTTAATAAATAATAATAGTTTTTAGTACTTAATAGTAATAAATAATTCATTATAAATAGAATAATTGTGTAAAAAAAATATATACATTTTCAGTTTCAAAAATTATTTTATTATATTTTAGATTTTGTAGATTCTTTATTTCATTTATTTAAGTTAATTTTAGATTTTCTTATTATTTAATTAATTATTAAATACATTTAATTCATTTTTAATTTATATTAATTAATAGTGTAAAAATTTATTTTAATTTTTCAATAATTTTCTTATCTTTTTAGGATTCCAAAAATATGATTTTCACATTTGTGGGACTTATATTGGACGGAATTCACTTTTTATTTTGTTAAATTTATGTAATTGCTACGTAAACATATACGTTTTAGTTTTTTAGGTTTTCTTAACTTTTATATAAATTTGTAAATTATAGATAAACATTTTAATTATATTTAATTTTCATTTATGTCGCTAAGACATGCAAATCCCTACTATAGTTATAATCGTTTTGTTTTCATACGTTTACGTTTAATTTAAGTAAAGCGTCGTTTGTATATCTTTACGTTTTAGGTTTACGATTGCGTTTTTAACGACATAGGCGTGTGAGCTATTACTATTCACATTCCTAGTGTTAGTCAATCAGTTCTGTTTTTGTATATTCAATATCATTTCAACCTTACACATCGTTGTATTCACAGTTTACACCTCGTTGGGACTTAACGACCGGGGATATAACACTATACTCCCATGGATTTTAATTGACTTTGGTCCTAGATTAGTTTGACTTTTATGGTTGACCATTCACAAGTGGTTGACTAATATAAAGATGACTAGTTTAGGGCGATCAAGACAATTGCATTCACATATCAAACCAAGTGAAGCTTTTGCCCGTTTCAATCTTGTACCATATATAAGGCGAATAATACTACGGTTTGCAAGATCTTCGCCATCCCAAGCTGACATTAGGCGGGATACAAACATCACAAAAATTCCTTTGTTTAAGCTTGTAAGAGTGGATCCATTTGACCCGAGAGATTCTTTATGGCTCAAAGCTTCCAAATGCGACGACATCAATGCAACATTAAACATTTTGAGACTTCTCACACCTAGACCACCTTGATTTTGGAAGACATACATCCTCCCAAGAGACTTTAGCTTTACCACGCTTCATATCTCCTTGACACCATAAGAAACCACATAAGAGTCGATCTATCTCATGAATTATACCAACCGGAAGAGTAAAAACGGAAGCCCAGTAAATATGCATAGACGAAAGAACAGAAAGCACCAATTGAAGTCTATCGGCCAAGGATAACCATTTGTTCTTCCAATTCCCTATTCTTTTACGCACACGCTCAATTAGAATTTTGCAATCCTTGTATAGAAGCCTAGACGATATAAGAGGAACACCCAAGTACTTGATTGGAAGAGTACCTTCTTCAAACGGCATAAGTTGAAGAATAGAGGTTTTACGATGCGCGCGTTACAAAAGAAAATGGTGCTCTTCGGAATACTCGGGACCAACCCTGAAACGCCCTTAAACTCCTCTAAAGCATCCATTAAAACCCTAGCCAATTGCACATCACCACGAGCAAACATAATAAGATCATCCGCAAAGCAAATATTAATGATTTTTTGCTTACTACACCTGTTAAGAGCCTTATTATTATGTATCTCATCCGAACCCGAAGACACGTGTAGTGTAAATACGTCAAATGCCAACATATACTAACTTGTTCAAAAAATTACAACCATAACACAATGTCGTTCGAGAATATCGTATTTTTATTGATTGGAAACTAGTCAAAAAACAACTTCAATGAAATCCTCGAAGAAAAGCACGGTGAATTCGTTTAATGCTAGTAGCACTCTCACTCGATTGCATCCTGCATAAGTCGCAATGGATGTTACCAGCGTTGACATAAAAGTTGAGTTTTACTAGACTAGTTTTGTTGTTTGATTCTGTTGATACAAAAGATGGGCGTTCCTTGGCTTGTGTGAAGGCGTTGTTCAATCCAAGATCCGGACTCAACTAGAGTATATAATAACAATGATTGAACATGCGGTGGAATAATAAGAACACAATCAAAGTTACCAACAAGGTTTTCTTTAGACTGTGATCCTCTATGGATCTTTATTACACTCTCTAAAGAGGTTTTTGTTTTATGTTTTTGTCAAGTGTCCTAATACATAAGACCTATGTTCCTTTTATAGACAAGGAACCTAATACTTTTCTTGGGAAGCGTCTAAGCATGCAAGCATGCAACTAAATATTGTTTTAACCCATACATAGAATAATTATGGGAAAACTCTAAACAAGCACATGCTAACCTTAGGCGTTACAATAATAAAGATGGGCTAACATATAAATAATAAAACTCATGCGTACTACTTGAGAATCCTTGATAGATACTATCTTGCTTCATGAGAATCCTTACGACATACTCACGGCTTCTTTACTTGACTTATATCTCCACTACTTGATAGAATAACTTGACATAGTTCCTACTTTATGCGTTTATATTACTTGATGAAACTCTTCTTTAGCGAATCCATTGTTTCTCGATCAACAGAATCAACATTTCACGAAATTCCCAACAATCCTCCCTAAAGCGGAATTTGACTTGGTTAAGTTTGGTTCCTAACCTGATAGATCTTAGAGGCTGCGGTACTAGAAGTTGTTCTCAAACATCGATAGCAAAGAACCAATAATAATCTCATCTCTATGATGACCAAACATTGAAACGCTTGGTCTTTGCGGCAACACATGACATAGTGTACATCAATACTTATTAGTTGCATACTATTCTCATCACATCCGGTGAGTTAACACTGTGAGAGGTGAATCATTGAAAATAATGGATTTGATGTCTCTTTACCAATAGCCATCACTCTTTGGAGTAGCCAAATGTTTAAGTTCGAAAACTATGGTACTGCGATAACCATCGGATTTATTGGCAAACCGACAACCATATAACGGTTTGATATGTCTTTACAGTGGCCGTTTGCTCGGGACTAGCCAACTCTTTGATGGAATCTTGTCATCATCATGGTGAGTTGATTACCATTTATGGATTTCATGACCTTTACCACAAGCCATAATCTTGTGGGCTAGCCAACTCTTGTGTCGAAAGACATGGTGAGATGAAAACCATTAGGTGTGTAATGAACTAACACCAAAACACGCAAGTTTGAAATGGCGAACACAGGCGGGTTTTTTTTTTTTTTTTTTTTTTTTTAATATAAAATTATGAAGGAATAAAATAACCAAAACAAGTAAAAGATACCATCAAGCGTGAGAAACCAAATCTGATTGTAGTGTCGGTGAAACACTAAGCCTCCCCTTAGGCGTATGAGGATCAACGGTGCAAAATGGTTAGAATACAAAACAATACAACTATAAGCCTCCCTCAATCAATGCACTGACAAAGACTATTGTTCTTGGGTACCCAGTTGAACCTTTCCTTTGAGTTTTCCAAGAACACCCTATTGAGGGCTTAACGATTGCCCTTCTAACTCCAACATGTGCCATATTCATATGAGATACATAAGGTGTATATGGTGAAAATAAGAACTTTTAGGTCTATAGGGCATAAGCATAGCATTCTTGTTCCACCACCCAAGTGATGGCGGTGAAGAATATCCTCCACCAGGGAGCTGGAAAAGGCCTATTAAGCACTGCCGGCATAAGCAGATGCATACACCTTTGGTTTACGAAGGCGGTTTACACCTTTCACATGAGCAACTTTGGGAACAAATGGAGGAATGCTAGCAACATTAGTCCATGTGGGTCTAGAAGTCTTATGGCGGAGAAACACCATTTTTTCTCATGATAATCACAGTCTATAATAAGATGGAGTTTACTACCACACACAAAACAAGATTTCTTCTTAAAAGGCTTATTCTTAACACAACGTTGTTTATTACATTTAAACTTATCAGGAACTAAACTAGAAGCAAAATTGTGTTGAACAGAATAAGCAATTGGCTTTGTTTTGGGCTCATCATTAGCTACTTTGGACTTGGGTGTGGTCTTGGGTGTGTGTCTAGATGAGTCAGACTTTTCACTTGAATCACATGAGGCATAGTTAGTGGACTTTAGGTCTGATGACTTGTCACTTTTAGAACAAGAGACAGAGTCATTAGTTTTGCTACTAAGGACTGGCAAGTCACTTGACTTTTTGCCATATAAATGGTGTGATCCATCAAAGTCAACTGGAATGGACAAGTCAATGGGCATGAATTCACCTCTAATAGGTCCACGTACAACATGTAAATCACCTTCTTTTACAAAATTAGCTAATCCTGTTTGGTGTAGATTCTGAGTGTCATCCTAGCTTCTATTCCTACATACTTCTTAAAGCCTAAACCTATAGGAGTATTAGGATTTTGACTAGCATAGATGTGACTAGCTAACTTATTTCCATTCAATAACCATTCCTTATGCCTAGCAATTTCCTCATCTAGTTTCTCTTTTAGCACTTTGTTTCGGATACTCTGATAGCTTTTTCTTTCTCGGTCGCTTTAAATCAATTCTAGCAAATTCTAGATCACTTTCTAACACCTAATCTTTTCATCATAAGCCACTTGATTCTTTTGAAACCAAACTTTTTGTCTTTCTAATGTTTTTAATGACAGTTTATAAGCTTCATTATCAACATAGCATGCATTGTACTTAGGTTTCATTTCATCATAGGCTTCCTTAAGTTCATTATATCTCTCCTTACAACCAAAAACACAAGTATGTACCTGAGAGATGCCCATGAAGGCAATTGGTGGACTGGCAAATTCTTCAACATGACCTTCAGCATCAACTTCCTTGCTCATCTTCTTGAAATCAGCCTTTTCACTATACCTTGCTTTGAGTGCATTCCATATAAGACTTGCATCATCCATATAGCGAAAATCGCTACATGATCGCAGGAATAGATTTAAACAAGATAGTTCGCCTTTGACTCTCTTTCTGACAATGTGTTCATCCGCGATCGTTGGAGGGCGAATAATGATGTTACCATCACGATCACTTCCAATCCTTTTTAAACTGTTGCCATTTTGGATCACCTTCCAGATATTCATATCATTATTCATGATCATTATTCATATCATTATTCATGATCCAGTGTTCCATCTTCTTAGCCCAGACTTCGTACTCATCATCCATTAAATAAGGAAACATAACTTCATCCCTATTAATATCAAATTCTGCCATTCTAACAGTACCAAGATAGAAACCAAACAGCAGTAAAGTTATGTGATAGTACGAACCAAAGTGAATGTCAGCAGTAAAGTTCCATCAAAAACTTTACGAGGTTCAGCAGAAACAATAAAACAGTGGGGACCAAAATTTCGTTGACCTCGTAAACCTTGGTGAATCAAGCCAATATCGGTGAAATAAAAGTGAGTAGAAGGGACTTCCGAGTAGGAAAATCACGTGACAAGGATGAAAACAATTAACCCAAAATGATGCCCCACGTGAATCCAATGAGAAGGAACCAATAAAAACCGAGTATTATAATGAAAACATGATCTTATTCTATATGTACCAAGCGAATAAAGTATCGATTGATTAAAATAATGTCATGGTCCCACGCATATTATCTTGTCTATAATTTGCAATGTACAAACCGACAATGATATGGGATAGAATGAATGACCAAACCAATCAAATTAAATGCGCATGATTAATGACCAGTAAGACATCATGTGCCGACCAATTAAATACAAAGGACCATTTACCGAGCGAGTCAAATTAGTACCAATCAGAGTTAATTAAAAAAAAATGCGTTGATGCACAATCCAAAAAATGCCAACCAAATAATATTTACCTCACTTTATATTATGAATTTCTTGATCAGGTACCAAATAATAACTTCGACCCATCAACAGCAGATCTGCTCCCTCTTTTCAACGCTGCTTAAGCCCAGATCTTCCGTATGATGTCTCACGCAAAGTGTCTGCGGCGGTTTCTATATATAACTTTCTTTGAGGCTCGGATCAACGATCCCTCGGTGGAAACCTTCCTTGATATATCAAGAACTTCCGGTCAAAATTTATGCCGATCACGATTAACGAAAAAGATATGAGTGTTTCAAAGCAGTGTTGTAGTAACCTTACGGAACTTTTCGTGAGACTTTGACGACTTATAACTTTTGATTGAGAGCTCTAATCGACAATCCCTCCGGTGAAACGATAGATTACAATATCGAGATGCGGAAAATATTGTAGCTCGATCCAGCGGTTCAAGAAAAGTTATTCTTTGTTTAAAAGCGACCCGGCATAAACACTTCGAAAATTATTATGACTACAATTTTGTATCTTTTCTTGAAACACCTTGTAAACTCAAGATCAAGAGCCACCCGCTCGAAACCAATTGTTCAATCAAGATCCGGACTCAACTAGAGTATATAATAACAATGATTGAACATGCTTGTGGAATAATAAAAACACAATCAAAGTTACCAACAAGGTTTTCTTTAGGCTGTGATCCTCTATGGATCTTTATTACACTCTCTAAAGAGGTTTTGTTTTATGTTTTGTCAAGTGTCCCTAATACATAAGACCTATGTTCCTTTTATAGACAAGGAACCTAATACTTTTCTTGGGAAACGTCTAAGCATGTAAGCATGCAACTAAATATTGTTTTAACCCATACATAGAATAATTATGGGAAAACTCTAAACAAGCACATGCTAACCTTAGGCGTTACAATAATAAAGATGGGCTAACATATAAATAATAAAAATCATGCGTACTACTTGATGAGAATCCTTGATGAATACTAATACTTCTTGTTGAATCCTTACTTGACATACTCACGCTTCTTTACTTGACAGACTTATATCTCCACTACTTGAGTAGAATAACTTGACATAGTTCCTACTTTGTGCGTTTATATTACTTGATGACTCTTCTTCATGAATCCATTGTTTCTCGATCGTGAGAATCCTTTTCGAAATTCCCAAACAGCTTTTTTCCTCGTCCTCCTTAGCCATCTGGATTTGATGGTATCCTTTATATGCATCGAGGAAGCACTTTAGTGGATATCCACACAAAGATTCCACCTCCCGTCTATCTACGGTAGGGGTAGCGATCTTGTGGACATGCTTTGTTAAGATCGGTGAAGTCCGTACATTCGCGACCTACCATCACTCTTCTTTACCATAGCGGGTTAGAAAGCCGGTCATGGTAGTAGACTTCCGCATGATTCTGCCTCTACCAACTTGTACCTCTGCCGAGATTGCTTACGCGCGCTCGGGCGACCGCGCTTCTTACGGCGTATTGGTGAGTATCCTTGCCGGTTCTCGACTTATGTTACGTGATTGAGCGCGGTACCCAGTCATGTGTTTTGGCTCCCATGCAAAGATGTCCATGTTCTTTTGCAAGAGTGCACACTTTGCTTGCTGTTGTCCGACAATGATCCTCCTATCGATATTTCTGTTCGGGGTGTCGGGATGGATTGCTACCTTTAGATTTGGAGTTTTGGTTGCGCTTTGTCTTTGTAATTGGTGCCGTTTCGCATTTGGTGCGTTACATTCTTGGTGGTACGGCTGACATTGTAGAGGTAACGACACCTCCTCTCACCGGAAATTTGAGCATCCGTGTCTTTGTAGGCGGATTGCGTATGGTGATATCCCGGTCTTCCGATAATGCCATTGTATGGAGAGAGGGATTTGATTACCATAAAATCCAGCCATCTTTGTTGTGGAGTGGTCGTTATTACCTACCTAACCCGTAGTCGTAATTGCCCCATAGGCCATATCTTTTTCTGTGAAGCCGCCCGGTATTGTCGTGATTGGGCTCAATGAGCTACCGCGTATCTCCCAGCGATTGTTTGAAGCGATGTTCATACATTATGTGCGGATGCTCCACCATCAACATACATACGGTGGATGTCGTGACCCCGCATTAATTTCGATGATGGCGGCTCTACCACTGCGTCGTTCGTGGTTAATGTAGGGAAAGTGATTGCACTTCCATGGGAAAACTTTTGGCTGACCTTCTGCCTAGTTACTCTTTGCCATGATTGTATCATGTAAATAGTATCAGCCTTATCCTTGGGCCCCTCCTTCTTGTTCCCAGCCTGTGGAAAACTAGAAGGGGGGTTGAATAGTTTTACCAATTAAAACTTCCTTTTAAACTATTTAGATCGACTTATGTCAATCTATTTGGTTGTGTGTGTTGGATGTTGATAAACAAGCATATAAAGATATGTAATGAAAAGATAAGAGTAAGAAGCACAAAACCACAAGCATAGTATTTATAGTGGTTCGGCTACAAGGACACCTTCCTTGCCCTACTCCACTCCCGAGTCACCTACTCGAGAGTTTGTAATCACTACACCAATCTCCTTATGGCGGAGAAGCCTTCACAACGTCGCAACCTTTTTCGGTACAAAGCTAAATACCGGTTCTTTTCACACAAAGGCGAACCACACCTAACACAACGTCGCCTACCCTTTATCACGGTGCTAGGCTAACCACGAGTTCTTTCACACCTTAGGTGAACTACACCTTCACAGCGTCGCCTACCCTTTATTAGGTACTAGGCTAAGCACCTAGTTCCATTGCAATGGAGGAACTACTACCACACTACCAACGACTAATCCCAAAGGAGATCTACTCCTTTACAACATCATCAAGGACATCAATATCCTTGGATCTAATGCTAGTCTATCTAGTACATGAAACACACCATATCGAATGTACATCTAAGGCACCTTTCACTAATGCCTTTGATTAGATCTACAAGACACCTTTCACTAATGTCTTTGATTAGATCTACAAGACACTTTTCACTAATGTCTTGTGTCTTCACTTCTAAGCACCTTTCACTAATGCTTCTTGTCTTGACTTCTAAGCACCTACCACAAGTGCTTATCCTATAGGCGATAGATACCTTTCACTACTATCTTCGTCTTGACACTGAGACATCTTTCACTAATGTCTTTAACACTACGCTTCTTTGAAGAAAGGGATCATCAACAAGAGGACTTCAATAGCCTTGATGATGAGGAAGCTTGGCAACTCATGGACTTGAGCTTGCTCGACTTCAAGGTGGTGATCTTCCTTTAAGAGGAACCTAAAAGATCACACAAAACAAAACTACAAACATAGATCTCTTGGATCTAAGGTTAGTAGATTTAACTCGGGGAGAAAGTATGTTGGAGAGGGTGAGATTTAATGAAGAAATGGCTCACTATTTATAGAGGAAAAACCCTCTGTTTCCGGATCACGGATCCCTTCCACAGGATCCGGCTAGCACAAAGCTAGGGATCCATGGTCCGCTCCTCTTTGCCCATGGGTATTTTGGGTTATGGGTCATGGGTTATGGGTTGATCCATGGTTTTCAATCTAGATACAATGTACCTTAAGGATACATTGAACTTGTGTAAGTGGTATATATAAAACCATGGGTTATGGGTCAAAAACCATTTGCTAGTTTTTATCTATTTAGTATATATTTGCTTTTACCCATTTTAGTATATACTTGTTTTTACCAATTTTAGTGTACTTAATATAAGTATGTATTAACCCAATATGTAAACACTAGTTGTTGTACATATGTATCTAACTCATAGAGTTACTTAAACTTGTTAAGCCAATATGTAAACACTAGTTGTTGTACATATGTATCTAAAATATAAAATCACTTAATCTTGTTATAGTGTTTTATGTGAAAACGTAAGTGTGTTATAAAACTATTAGTTCAAACCATTTACGTATTTTATTTGTTTCGTTAATATGATTTTACTTTTGTTATCGACAAAACATTAGAAGATCGTAAAATATAAATAAGCGTTGTGGAAAACTAGAAGGGGGTTGAATAGTTTTACCAATTAAAACTTCCTTTTAAACTATTTAGATCGACTTATGTCAATCTATTTGGTTGTGTGTGTTGGATGTTGATAAACAAGCATATAAAGATATGTAATGAAAAGATAAGAGTAAGAAGCACAAAACCACAGCAGTATTTATAGTGGTTCGGCTACAAGGACACCTTCCTTGCCTACTCCACTCCCGAGTCACCTACTCGAGAGTTTGTAATCACTACACCAATCTCCTTATGGCGGAGAAGCCTTCTGGCGTCGCAACCTTTTTCGGTACAAAGCTAAATACCGGGTTCTTTCACACCAAGGCGAACCACACCTAACACAACGTCGCCTACCCTTTATACGGTGCTAGGCTAACCACGAGTTCTTTCACACCTTAGGTGAACTACACCTTCTGGCGTCGCCTACCCTTTATTAGGTACTAGGCTAAGCACCTAGTTCCATTGCAATGGAGGAACTACTACCACTACACCAACGACTAATCCCAAAGGAGATCTACTCCTTTACAACATCATCAAGGACATCAATATCCTTGGATCTAATGCTAGTCTATCTAGTACATGAAACACACCATATCGAATGTACATCTAAGGCACCTTTCACTAATGCCTTTGATTAGATCTACAAGACACCTTTCACTAATGTCTTTGATTAGATCTACAAGACACCTTTCACTAATGTCTTGTGTCTTCACTTCTAAGCACCTTTCACTAATGCTTCTTGTCTTGACTTCTAAGCACCTACCACAAGTGCTTATCCTATAGGCGATAGATACCTTTCACTAATATCTTCGTCTTGACACTTGAGACATCTTTCACTAATGTCTTTAACACTACGCTTCTTTGAAGAAAGAAAGGGATCATCAACAAGAGGACTTCAATAGCCTTGATGATGAGGAAGCTTGGCAACTCATGGACTTGAGCTTGCTCGACTTCAAAGGTGGTGATCTTCCCTTTAAGAGGAACCTAAAGATCACACAAAACAAAACTACAAACATAGATCTCTTGGATCTATGGTTAGTGAATTTAACTCGGGGAGAAAGTATGTTGGAGAGGGTGAGATATAATGAAGAAATGGCTCACTATTTATAGAGGAAAAACCCTCTGTTTCCCGGATCCACGGATCCCTTCCACTTGGGATCCGGCTAGCACAAAGCTAGGGATCCGTGGTCCGCTCCTCTTTGCCCATGGGTATTTTGGGTTATGGGTCATGGGTCATGGGTTATGGGTTGATCCATGGTTTTCAATCTAGATACAATGTACCTTAAGGATACATTGAACTTGTGTAAGTGGTATATATAAAACCATGGGTTATGGGTCAAAACCATTTGCTAGTTTTATCTATTTAGTATATACTTGCTTTTACCCATTTTAGTATATACTTGTTTTACCCATTTTAGTGTACTTAATATAAGTATGTATTAACCCAATATGTAAACACTAGTTGTTGTACATATGTATCTAACTCATAGAGTTACTTAAACTTGTTAAGCCAATATGTAAACACTAGTTGTTGTACATGTGTATCTAAAATATAAAATCACTTAATCTTGTTATAGTGTTTTATGTGAAAGCGTAAGTGTGTTATAAAACTATTAGTTCAAACCATTTACGTATTTTATTTGTTTCGTTAATATGATTTTACTTTTGTTATCGACAAAACATTAGAAGATCGTAAAATATAAATAAGCGTTTTTACGGCTTATTTGTATTAACAATCTCCCCTTTTGTTGATGACAAAACATAAAATTATTTTAAGGAAAAGCTAAAATTAAGTAAATGTTTGAATTTGTAGTTTTACTTTCTTCTCCCCTTTTGTCGAAACAAAAGTGTTTGAAGAAACTAACACAATTTTATAAGAAAAATTATAAAAGATGTAATGAGAGCAAGTGGCGGGAATGGTACTCGTCTTAACTCCCCTTGACGAGTCCATCCCTTTGAAAAAAGGCGTCAAGGACATAATGTAAAATAAGCTACTTGTGTTTGCAATTAAGTTTGCAAATGGTTCGTCTAAGTAATGACGTGCTCCCCCGAATATTGCAAAGTTGCAATGGGGTAACATGAAGTGTAATCCAAAAATGGATTAAGTTGCAAATGATTTTGCAATATTGTTTGACACAAAGCTCCCCTAGCTTTTATGATGTCAAAAACTTTACGTGTTAATTGAAAAGCGCAAAACAAGGGTTAGAAAACAAGTATAATTCACAATTTCCGGCAAATGTGATAAAGAAAAACATTACGACTTCACGGATCCACGGTTCCCTTCTAGTAGGGATCCGTCTGAAAATATCTTGAGGATCCGTCGGTGTTGACTAAAATCGGCAAAGGTGATATAACAAGTAATGTTATCACACAAATGAGATATGAGTACAAAGTAATCATATGCTCAACGAAATAACAAGTAGCATGTAATTCCATTTAATAAAACAAGAGTTATGATATACATGACTCAAAAATAAGAAAATAGACAATACATAACTAGGAATTTCTTAGACCAACTAACGCTTGAAGCTTAGACACCACTATAATCCTCTAGCTCAAGTTATGTTTAGGTTTAATCTCGTCGAAGCGTTCGAGGAGATGATAGAACATAAACGTTGGTCTTCTCGTACTTCATGTATCAAACTTTCAACATGTTGACAATGATAGCAATCTTTGTCATGGCTAGGTAGTGGTGGTGGATGAAATGAAGTGGCTAGATTCAAAGGATCAATTGAAGTGGTTTGAGGAGCCTCGAATGATGGAGGGATTGGTGGAGGTCCATTTAGGAATGGTTCGATCAAGAATGATGATGGTGGTAAAGATGTGTCAACTTCCATAAGGTCGGGTGGTTGACTTTGGTGATTTCTTATAATCCAAATGGGATTATATGATGGAAGCAGCGAAAAGGAAGCGGAGCAAGTGTTGACTCAACACCTTGATTTTGAATCATTGTTCCTCTAATGAGGAGAATGTTGTCGTGAGCGGATGAGGCGGCCTAGGTGGCAAGTCCTCTAAATTGTAGAGGTGAGGTGATGATTGTGGGGATGTAAAGAGATAGCTCTAGGAACCAATGGTGATGGTTTAGTGGAGATGATATTGTTTGGCCTAGGAGGTATGGTGGTGTTTGGCATAGGTAATTTTGTGGGTACTAACCTTCTAGGAATTGGTTTGATTGGATGATGAAGGTTTGTTGGTTTGACCGGAGATGATTCGGTTGAAGAGATTTCGTGTACAACACGAGCCCTTTTGATGGGTGGTTCTTTGGTGGATAGGTTGTTACTTGGGGTTTTCTCATGATGAGATGATTTGAAGGGATTGCAAAAGCTGAAAGTTAGGATGAGAGTGATGACTATGGAGATCCTAACAAGGTGGTTTATAAACCAAGAGATTTGGAAAGTGCATTTAAGCCTTAAGCCACTAAGATTCATTGGAATGTGATGATTAGCATGCACAAGAGTCAACTACTGAGAGGTTGTCTTTGTTCTAGGAACTCATTTAAGATGAGATGGAGTGTTTGAGTTAGGAAGATGAGTTGAAATGATTGTTTTACCAAGATTTGTCATAGGTGTCATCCGGATCCACGGTTCCCTTCTCGAGAGGATCCGTCTAGGCTAGTTCTAGGGATCCGGCGTTCGTTGATTTATGAAAGAGTGGAAATGATGTTTCTAAGATCCTAGACCTACATCACCTTGAGTGTTTCAGTTCTCCCAAGTGTTTTAAATGAAGGGGTGCTTAAGTGTTTGAAGGCAATGAGTGGTGTAGCTAATGATTGTTATTTATGGAAGGATTTGGAACTTTCAAAAAATACCAATGGATGAGCAAGGATGACATTAAAGATGTCAATTGAAGTTAAATGAAACTAAATGATCCTAGAGATCAGGTTGTGTCTTAGGATTGTGTTTTGGAAAATATCCTAATGGTTTTGAGATGGGAAAAACTAGGATTTGATCAACTTTGATCAATTTTGAGGTGAGGTTGATTAATGATCAATATTGTCATAATCGAAGGATTTCTAACCTAGTTGTGAGGATCATATAAAAAATGAAGTGTGAGTTTTGAGGCGGAAGAGTGATGGATTGAAATGGTAGATCTAACAAAGCCTTAGAATGTGATCTATGTGAGTTGGAAAGAGTAGGAAAGGTCAACCTATCTTGATAAAGTCTTAATCAATCTTAAGACACTATGTTTAGCTTAGTGTGAGGTGTTCTAAGGGATGTGTTTGACATATAATGCTTGCAATTGCATTTTACATTTTTAGGATCCACGGTTCCCTAGATGTAGGGATCCGTTTAGTACAACATTTGGGATCCGTCTATCGCTGAGCAGAACCTTTACTAAAGGTATGCAATGATCATGACAATGCATTATATTCCAAGCTTTGTTTAAAGGAGTTCTAAAACTAGGATATCAAATGTAAGATGTGTTATTTCATGAAAGAGATAGGATTACATTGATAACTAATGAGTAGAGTAGAATTGATCCTATTTGACTATTCTAGGTTCCTTGAGTGTCTTCACTAGGAGGATCATTATGTGATTGATGGGTATTGGTGGAATCATGAATGAAGAAAGTCTTCATGAGAGATATGTTTAGCGGTTCCATCATCTTGTTCAAATGCGTACAACGGACTTTGAAATTGAGGATGGAAGTGCATAACATTGTGATAGGCGTGTCAAGAACATTCCATAAGGGATGAGTTTATTCTTGGAGCCTTGAAGATTTGCAATTCGCCTTGCGAAGAAGTAGGCGAGATTGTATGGTTGTTGTGTTAGCAAGCGATTACAACATGTGAGCACAACAAGCGGGAAGAATATCTCGATTTCCCTAAGACTCCAAACATTTTCACGTAGAATAAGAGCGTGAGGCTTATACTCTTCTCGGATATCCGTGTATGGATAATGTTTGGATTGGAGTAATATGGTCGAGGTTTGCATATCATGCGTGTTAATTCTTAGGAGGGTATGTGTGAACAATATGGGCTATTTTCTTCACGAAAATTGAAGAGAGAATCAAGAGACCAATCTTGGTGAAGGCACATTGTCCATGGTTTGGAATTCGGAGGATGTGAGCAAAATGCCCAAGGCTTAAAGTGAATTTTGGTTTTGATATAAAACCAAAGAGATAAAGCGATCCTCGTTCTGAGCGAGTTCCACTTGACGGAAGAATTCCATTATGAACCTTGGACATATCTTCTCGTTAATTTCAAGAAGACATTCTAGTCCTATGGCTCGGAAGGAGGTATTGATACCTTCTTGAATTGTAGAGAGGTGTCTGTCGTCCTTCATGGAAGTAGCGGTTTCGAGATTATTGAACCCCGGACATGATTGCGGTGTGTTGGGCTCGAGGAAATGTTCGGGTGTAGCGCTAGTGGTGAAAAATCAAACTCGTATTCATGCGTCATAGTTGAACCTATAGAAGTGATGGGTTAATAAGGGAAGGCGTTTATGGTCAACCTATAATAATCTAACGTTTTACTAGATATTCTATTAACAATTAGTATTTAGCTAACTCATGGTTTTGAAGCTCTAGTGGATTATTATTTTTAGAAAGATAGTGATTTTTAATCTTGCATGAAAGCTGTTTTCGATGGGGCGGATCCCGGTTCCTTTTCAAAGGGATCCGGCTAGTGTAACTTCGGGATCCGTGGATGCAGTAATATGAGAACCGGTTTAATAAAAACATAGGTTTACGGTTATTGTACCATGAAGTATGTTTTATCCTACATTTTCTTTTAGCATGCATACATGACATCTAATGTATCACGAAAGAATATAACACATATAGATCAAAAGAAATGAAACACACATAATAACACAAACATCCTAGATAAAATAGATAATTAATAATATTGCATTTCAATGCTAAGGATGATACAAAGGATTGGGTAAATGACCCCAATATAGATTAACAACACAAAGTAAATGTCTCCGTATGTGAACTTCATCATAGGGAACACAAGTGCGATGAGTGTTAGGGCGATGAGCACGAGTGCGATGTAAACCATGTTGATGGCGGATCTTCTTGGTTTAGGAAGAGATGGAATGAGGAAGAAGATGAAGTTTTTGAATGAGAGGAAATTTTGAAATTGGAAAATTTGAAAAGGTGAGGGTTGAAAAAGTGGGCGTCAGTGGGTTTATTAATAGGGAAGGAGGAATTTTTGAAATTCGTGTTTTGTTTTATTAGAAGAAATAAAGCATAAGCTCTACATACTATGACTATAGGCGAGAAAAATAACACGTATGTGAGAAACAAGCTTCCTAACGAGCTACATGTAAATCATGTGTAAACACAAAATCTACTCAAATAAAAGCCTAGCAAATAACACTTATATACTAAACAAGTATCATTTAGATATAAGTAGAAAGTCATACCTCGAATGCACTTAGGAATGTCTTTTACAAATGACAAATGTCACTTAGACGATTCCCGCTCTTTTGCGTCTAAGATACCTTCTTAAGGAAGGTATTCTTGTTACCAAGCAACTCCTAAAGCTTGGTGGGTATGAGCTTTGACTAATCAATATCACAAGGAAGATTAGTGCAATTAAAAATATATATATAAAAAAAAATGTTGTTATCAACTCAACATCCAAACATATAGTTTTTGAAAAACATGGTGTTTGTTTTTATGAAAAACCTTCTTTGTAGTTTTCAATTAACTATGGATCGTATCAAGTTTTTAAAGTACAATATACTTCAAGAAACTTGGTAGCGAAGCTCGATGCCAATTGTGGAAAACTAGAAGGGGGTTGAATAGTTTTACCAATTAAAACTTCCTTTTAAACTATTTAGATCGACTTATGTCAATCTATTTGGTTGTGTGTGTTGGATGTTGATAAACAAGCATATAAAGATATGTAATGAAAAGATAAGAGTAAAAGCACAAAACCACAAGCAGTATTTATAGTGGTTCGGCTACAAGGACACCTTCCTTGCCTACTCCACTCCCGAGTCACCTACTCGAGAGTTTGTAATCACTACACCAATCTCCTTATGGCGGAGAAGCCTTCTGGCGTCGCAACCTTTTTCGGTACAAAGCTAAATCCGGGTTCTTTCACACCAAGGCGAACCACACCTAACACAACGTCGCCTACCCTTTATCGGTGCTAGGCTAACCACGAGTTCTTTCACACCTTAGGTGAACTACACCTTCACAGCGTCGCCTACCCTTTATTAGGTACTAGGCTAAGCACCTAGTTCCATTGCAATGGAGGAACTACTACCACACTACACCAACGACTAATCCCGAAGGAGATCTACTCCTTTACAACATCATCAAGGACATCAATATCCTTGGATCTAATGCTAGTCTATCTAGTACATCGAAACACACCATATCGAATGTACATCTAAGGCACCTTTCACTAATGCCTTTGATTAGATCTACAAGACACCTTTCACTAATGTCTTTGATTAGATCTACAAGACACCTTTCACTAATGTCTTGTGTCTTCACTTCTAAGCACCTTTCACTAATGCTTCTTGTCTTGACTTCTAAGCACCTACCACAAGTGCTTATCCTATAGGCGATAGATACCCTTCACTAATATCTTCGTCTTGACACTTGAGACATCTTTCACTAATGTCTTTAACACTACGCTTCTTTGAAGAAGAAAGGGATCATCAACAAGAGGACTTCAATAGCCTTGATGATGAGGAAGCTTGGCAACTCATGGACTTGAGCTTGCTCGACTTCAAAGGTGGTGATCTTCCCTTTAAGAGGAACCTAAAGATCACACAAAAACAAAACTACAAACATAGATCTCTTGGATCTATGGTTAGTGAATTTAACTCGGGGAGAAAGTATGTTGGAGAGGGTGAGATATAATGAAGAAATGGCTCACTATTTATAGAGGAAAAACCTCTGTTTCCCGGATCCACGGATCCCTTCCACTTGGGATCCGGCTAGCACAAAGCTAGGGATCCGTGGTCCGCTCCTCTTTGCCCATGGGTATTTTGGGTTATGGGTCATGGGTCATGGGTTATGGGTTGATCCATGGTTTTCAATCTAGATACAATGTACCTTAAGGATACATTGAACTTGTGTAAGTGGTATATATAAAACCATGGGTTATGGGTCAAAACCATTTGCTAGTTTTATCTATTTAGTATATACTTGCTTTTACCCATTTTAGTATATACTTGTTTTACCCATTTTAGTGTACTTAATATAAGTATGTATTAACCCAATATGTAAACACTAGTTGTTGTACATATGTATCTAACTCATAGAGTTACTTAAACTTGTTAAGCCAATATGTAAACACTAGTTGTTGTACATGTGTATCTAAAATATAAAATCACTTAATCTTGTTATAGTGTTTTATGTGAAAAGCGTAAGTGTGTTATAAAACTATTAGTTCAAACCATTTACGTATTTTATTTGTTTCGTTAATATGATTTTACTTTTGTTATCGACAAAACATTAGAAGATCGTAAAATATAAATAAGCGTTTTTACGGCTTATTTGTATTAACACTGTATCACTATCCTCGTTGTCGAGGAATTATCGAAAATGAATTTTTCTTTCTTGGCGCTTCATGGCTGTCCTCGAATCTGGACTTGAAAGGCTATCACTGGGAGTATCGTCGCCCAAGTGCATCACAATTCTCGGCTACCAAGTCGGGCGTGGACACGGTGCGCCGTTCATCCTCCTCACTTTCTTCCGGATCTTGTGAGTTGGATGTCTCATCATCCTCAATTCTCCTCCCAATTACATTAACACTTGGGGCCCTTGCTATCCCTCCCCTTCTCCTTGGCGGTGATGGGGATGTTTCAAACTCTGGGCGAAATCAAGTCGGGCATCGAGACTCGACGACCTCTTCTTTGCTTCCTTTTCCATAAGAGCGGCCAAGGTTTCGTGGTTTTGTGATCTGAACTCATCTGCGCTAGTTCACACACAACCCCTTCTAGGTAGGAGTATCGGTTCCACCACTATACCACTTATTTTTATCAGCGCATCGGTGCTTTTGTGAAATTTGTTTCCTACCGTTTGGAATGGAGTGGCAAAGGGTCTTGATGGATCTCCTGCTAGCGGTGGTTACCGTGGCTGGGTTGTCCGGGGCGTGGTTCCACGGAGGAAGACCAAATCTTGGCCTGATCCCTGGTTTTTAGCAACACTGGTTGTCCCAGAAGTTTGCTTGGAAGCTGAACCGGCATGCGGCTTCTTTCCCGTGAGGTCTGTTTGCGATCGCTGATTTCCATGTTTCGTCATCCTAGTTCTTAGTTCTTAGTGAATGGTCCCACGGATGGCGCCACTTGTTGATACAAAAGATGGGCGTTCCTTGTTTGGGCTCCGGCTCTTTTACCAATTGATGATTGTTGTTTGAGACCTGCGCACTAAGAGACAGAAAACACCGTTAGGCTTACCGTGGGATTGTCTCCACGATTATCCTCCGCGCGTGAGTAAGTGTCGATTTAGGGTTAAAGGAGAGTTAAGGTTTGTAGATCGTACCTTTAACGAGGATGTGATTCCCTTTATATACACACGGAATCCTTGTTAGTTCCGTGTTCCTCAACCTTCGACGTATCTCGCCTAAGTCGGTTGGGGAATGATTATCTCCATAATTAGGAGATATCCGATATCGTGTTCCGTAATTAACATTGGGCTTGGGCCTTCAGGGGCCCAAACACTTATCGGCGTAGCCCAATTCATGCTGAGCTTATTAGTATTGGGCTTTGGTCGGGCTCATGACCCGAACAAAGACTATACGTCATCAGATTCAGTTAACATGATTTACGTACTTTATATTATGTCTCATTATCTCGCTCTAGAACCTGTGTCATCTATCAAACTAATAACAAAGCATCCTTTTCAATTTAAAATATTCAAGTATAAACAATCATACAGCCTATTTAAGATAACCAATTTAAAACATAAATGTGGGAACGTGCGGGAGAGTTGGCAAAGTGTCTCATCTTTACACAAGATATCATGGGTTCGAGCCAACTCTTCTGTTCTTCTTTTTTAATTTTTAAACTTAAAAAGTCTCCCAAAATGACACGAGAGCCCGTTACAATTTGGAATTCATAACCATGTAAGTCTATATGAAACACACATTTATAATTTTGGCTTTTTCTACAAAGATTTATAACTTGCACTTTTCACAAAAATATTCTACTTTTCACTCTCGTTCCCTTTTTCCCGTCCGGGCATCGTGATAGCAAGATTCACCGCCTCAGTAACAAATTCAATATCCCATATCTAGGTTGACATGATTCGCACCTGTTAAAGACGGCGAACACCCGATAAATTCAAACACAATAACAAAACTCTTCCTAACATTTGATGCATCAGTTAGCTATACTTGCTGTGTATCGAACAACATTAAGAACCATACGTACGTTCAGCTATGGAATAATACGCGATCTCCGTGTGTATCGAGACAGAACGTTAAGAATACAATGGGTCCCCAACATAAAACAATAAAGGTAAAATAAACACAACTAGCTAGTTTAAATAAGGGAAAATGGTCTAAAAAGGCATTCAACTTGCCACTTTTTCTTTTTGTAGGCATCAAACTTTTAATTTTCCTATTGTAGCATCCAACGATCTTAATTTTCCTATTGTAGGCATGTAGCGCAAAAAAGTGAGGCGACAATAGAAAAATTAAGGATGTTGGATGCCTACGAATATAAATATTAAGAAAGTTGGATGCATACAATAGGATAATTAAGAAAGTTGGATGCTACAATAGGAAAATTAAAAAGTTATGTTACAATAGGAAAATTAAAGTTTGATGCCTAAAAAAAAAAAAGTGGCAAGTTGGATGACTTTTTAGACCATTTTCCCTTTAAATAATAAAAGGTTGAGGATACAAGTATGTGGTTGTATAAGTGAGTTGGCTAAGTGCCTTTCAACCATACACAATGACTAGTGTTCGAGCCTACACCCTCATCTTTCATTTGTTTATGCTTGTTTTAATTATTAAGCTAGAAGAGTTCTCGAAAATGACACGTCACACCCTACTCCTTTAAAACTCGCATGAAGTCAACCTTTCCGTGTGTCATTTCCTTTCTTCATCTGGGGCACCGTAAATGCTAATCGCACCTCTTACATTCCCCTAAAGCCTTGCACTCCCCTAAAGCCGGCCCTGCTAAAGTTATTGCTATGGTCACCAACTTGCACAGCTTAAGAATGGCGATTGGCGAACACCATGAATTCAAAACACTATTCTAACACCCTTTTTGCCTTCGAATCACTAGTTACTAGTTAGCAAAACAATTTATATAACTCGGGATTGCTTTGTATTGAAACAATGTACTTATAATATACTATAATCATCCGGTCTCGAACCGCTTTTCGCAACCACACATTCGGCTATGGAATGTCGTGACATTATCGTGTGTCAAGACCTGGTGTGTTATGAACACAAACATAAACTGGCAAAGTAAGAAAAATTGCTTAAAGTGTTTTAAATACTTGAATAAACATTTACCCTTTATGCATGTTATGACCCGATCACACTTATTGACCCATGGACGGTTTTGTTTGGACTTGGGCTGAGATGTATGGACTGCCATGGGCCTTGTACTCCTCTGATCGGGCAGGATGGGTTTGATGGGTTGTTTACTTGTCGACCAAGCCAAGGACTCACACTAAGGTTTGGATTGCTTGACTATATAAACAAACACATGCCTACACATAACTCACGCATAATATTACTTCACCTATCCCTAAAACCGATTCATACATTCTAGCTTTTGGCTCTTGGTCGATTACTTCTTAAATCTATTAAGGGTTTTAAGTTTTGATTAAATCCTAAGCTTGTATCGATTCAAGAAGATTTAGGTGTTTGATATAATTGGTTGGCTATTGTTTCCTGGTCTCCTGGTCGACCCAAAACAGCAGCAACAAAGTCAGTTTTGGTTCTGGTCGTGGTGTAATATCTCGGATAGAAGTCAAGAGGATATCGGACCTTCTTTATCCGATATCGGGTAGAGTTGGAAAACAATTGTTGGCTATTTTCTTGGGGTTCTCGGACAGTACAAGATCAAGTCTTGGGTTTTCGATTAGTGGCATTATTCAAGTAACAAGGGTTGTTGGTTTATTTATCGTTCTCGACTAGCGTCTTAATCGAGCGTATCGTTAATCGGGTTGTGTGTGATACTCTTCGAGGTATCTAATTTTGATACTAGGGTTTCGTTTGGTTTACTTGTTCCGTTACTAAAGATCAATTGCCAAGCAAGGTTAGGTTTTCTAAATCCCTTTTATTAATTAATTCTTGTATTAATTATTTGTTTATTAATTACGTGCTTAACATAATTGCGTTAACTAGATCCAATATCGGCTGCGTACTCGTAGAGGTTAATGGTTAACTGGTTCTTAAATCCCAACAAAATTTATATTAGAAAATCTTAAAAATTTAATAGGAGGGAAGTGTTTAAATGCATTATAAGTAGTATAGATAAATTTATGCCTTTTCTTTTCTACATGAAGAGTTGTCCCAAAATAAATCTATATTGAGTATTATGTTGGAGATATGTAAACCAATGTGTTTAGTCTACTAAAATAGAAGAAATGATTGGTTTAGTTGAAATACTTTTCATGAACAGCCATTCTTCCTATTCCAATCTTTCAAGATGTATAAGTTGAAGTACTTTTCAATATGGAATGGATGAATGTTTTTGAAAAGTTTGCAAAGGTTGGACTGGCTTGAAGAGTTGGAATATCATATGGCAGCTTGTGTTCTTTGCTAGCCTTTAAATAAGGCAGCTTTGAAGGTTTTTAAACATATTATCAAACAACACATAAACAAGAAAACAGTTTGTATCAAGTTTAGAAAAGAAAGTGTCTAAGAGTTTTAAATTTATGGATTGTTACTTTCATCTCTATTACTACCTTTTGTCTCCTAAATTATGTAATGCTTTGTTATTCTCAAATATTCATCAGAAAAAGTATTTGAGTAAATGTTTGTTTCTTTGAGTGTTTATTATTTTTCCATCAAAATATTGAGCAAGTTTTTTTCAAAATAAAATCTCATATCTCTAACGAAATAACAAAAGAAGTTTGTATTTAAGGCTTTTCTACATGAAGACAATGTAGACAAATAATACATACTAGCATCACACAAAACAATAGTTAGGAAAATAACCATAATAAACCATTTGTTTGTGCCCGTTCTAGATATACATCTAGACACGGGTTTCATTATCAATAAGAGCCAAACCAGCGTAAACCAAAAGCACATGCATAATCGACTGTTTATCTAAATTAGGGCATTTCGGATAAGCATGTCGGATAAAATAGGCATGCATAATCGACCTAATCTGTATGCGTGTGCTTATCTAAATGATCCGTGTATGCATGTGCATAATCGACATGCTTTTCTAAATGAAAGTTCGGTACTCTAAACACACTTTTGTATATATCTAGACACAATTTTCATTATCACTATGCATGTTGAAAACAGTGCGAGCAAAAATAGGGCATTTAAAACTCATTATCATCTAAATTAATTGAATAAAGTTGTATGACATTTGCTCTTGTTTAATTACCAAGTAAATACTTTTAGGTGGCGTATAGACGGTAAAAGTGGGCGTAATAGCCACTTTACCCGTAACTTCACATCGGTTTTTCACAGATCATTTAACCCACCATTTAACAACCACGGTGGTGATCATCTAATAAAACACATAAAAATATACCACTTAATAAAAACATACCTTACAATATAACTCACGCGCACTCAAAATTAAAAAGAAAAAAAAATGTGTTGCATTAGGTGGTCTGCACCAACGTACCAGCACAGAAATTGCCCCATCGCGCGCGATAGTGGAGGAACCGTTAAGGGGGAATGCACGCCTTGGAAGCCCATCATGTATGGTCATGGAGACCTTTGCGTCGGGTCTAATATTTCAGTAGTTGTGTGTCAACGGTTAACTTGTGTGGTCTATTCAACTAAAAAATAAAGCATTGTATTCACTTTGAAATGTTTAAAGTACAAACAATCATACTGTTAGATAATAAAGGCTAATAAGTCCGTTGGATTTTGTTCGTTTAGTTGCTAAAGTTAGGTTTGTTTGCTTTTTATTTAATGTCATATAGTCTTTAATGTTTAGTGAATCTGAATAATTAATTTTCTATCAACAGCTAGAAAGGAAAAAAGAAAAAAGGTTGTCGAATGTTAGTGTATTATTAAAGAAATTTAATTGGTAAGTTCACAGTGGTTGGGGAAATTGATGGGTCATTGGCGGATTTTTTACGAATTGATATAGGAGTTTGTGGATGAAAGATACTAGGGTTAAGTTGATTATTTTATTTTGCTTTGGAATGCGTATGAAGTAAATAAATTGTTTGATGATTTATTTCATTATGAGAAAAGTTCAATACGAAACAACATTTATCTAAAGAACAAATAACAAAGATCTCAACCATCCATCTTTCTTTCATCCAACGGTTTAGATTAAAATAAACAAATCCGTGGGATTTTTCTTTTCTGAATCCCGTGGATTTTTTACGAATCCCATGGGATTTTTATGAATCCGTGGGATTTTTTACGAATCTCGTGGGATTTTTACGGGCGGAAATTTTGAAAAAAGAGTTCGTCTTTTTACGAATCCCGTGGGATTTTATACGAATCCGTGGGATTTTTATACGAATCCGTGGGATTTTTTACAATTCCGTGGGATTTTATACGAATCCGTGGGATTTTTCGAACGAAAATTTTGAAAAAAGTTCGTGAAAGTATATAAAGTGCATATCAATAGAAAGATGATTTTTCTCGTCACGATGGTGTATTTTTGTAGCTTGAAGATTTACCGTTTGCAAGATATGTTGTTTTTTAAAAAGGGTGGAAAGTGGGTTTATAGAATTACATTTTACCCTTCCTTGTTAATTTTGTTTTCATCTCATCCATTGGATGAAAAGAAGATCGATAGTTGAGATCTTATTATTTATTCTTTAGATTAGATGTGTTTTGTATTGATCTCGCTCATTTCATTATTTGTTAGCTTTTTGTTTTGGAAGGCGGCTAATGTCCGATTCGGTCATTTGATTTTCGATTATGATTGAAATATTAGGGTTGAATTATTTGCATCTTACTTTGGTTGTTGAGCATATGTTTAAGTGTTTAACATCCGTAATGCATTGTTATGTATCTGGTTTGGTTTCACTTGGTTCATCGTTGGTAATGATGATGTTACAATCTTAACTAATTTAATTAATGTTTGAGTTGTTAAGTATCGTATCTTGACATCAACAACATGTTTTCCGCCCGTTTTCGCTTTGATTCTGCATGGTACTGCATTTGTTTACGTCTAGATTTGCATCTGTCTAATTTCACTTGTTTATGTCTGGTTCTGCATCTGATTTCGCCTGGTTTCGCATATAATTATTTATGCCTCAATACGCTTTCTCGCATCTGTTTCATGAATCGCTATATACGCATCTACACCACTGAATTTACTCTCGTCCATCTCCGTAATTCTGTAGATTACAAATTCTGCATTTTGTGATGTAAATATTGTGAAATTGTTAAAATTGTTGTTAAAAAAAAGAAGTAAATTAGACCGTTCGTCTATGTGGTTTGGGCCAAATCCCCCTCGCCCTTAATTTTTTCTTCTTCCATGATTAATCTTTATCTAAAAACTATGTAACATCATTGATCTTTATCGCTAACATCCATTAAATCTACCCACATACAAACCACACAAAGTTATTTGCGTCCACCCACAATTCTCAATTTTTGAAAAAAAAAATCTAATTTTTCTTCGAATTTTCTTTTTCTGAATTTTTGTTCGAAATTTTCTTTTTCAAAAACTTTCTTTTTGAATTTTTTTTCCCGATTATATTTTTGGATTTTATTTTTTTTGCAAGCATAAATTCTTTTATTATTTTCACAACGAAATGTTTTTTTGTCGCAATGAAAATTTTTCTTTTTCTTTACTAAGATTTTTTTTTCTTCACAATGAAAAAAGGTTTTTCGAAACTTTTGTTGCGTAAAACATTTCATTATGAAAAAAGTTTTGTAAAATAAAATTTTCATTGTGAAGAAAAACAAATTGTCATTGTAAAAAAAAATCACGATGAATAAAATTTCTTTTTCCTTCACAATGAATAGCTTTTTTTTTTTCGTTAAAAGAATTTTGTTGTTAATTTTTTTTTATAATTGATCACAATAGAAAAAAAATTCATTACGAGTTTTATTTTTTATTTTTATTTTTATTATTTTGTTTCCTAAAGAAAATGAAAAAAATTTCATTGTGATTTTTTTTCTTTTCGAAATGACTAATTTTTTTCGTTACTAAATCTTTTTTAACAAAAAAATTTGAACTCCTTTTTTTTCATTGTGATAAAAGGAAATTCATAGTAAAGAAGAAGGGGCATGTTTTCATTGTGAAAAAAAACAAATTTTTTTTTTTTGCAAAAAAAAAATTTTGAATATAGAATTTTTATTGTGAAAAAAATATTCATTGTAAAAAAACAAAAAAAAAATTCGGAAAAGAAAACAATTTTTCAAAACAACAATTCGGAAAAGAAAATTTCGGAAAAAAAATCAGGAAATTTTTTTCGGGAAAAATATTGTTATAATGAGGATCAATCCTTATTATGTGTAGATTTAACGAAAGAATTTAACGGACGTTAGCGATAAAGATCAATGGTGTTACATAGTTTCATAATAAGGATCAATCATGCAACAAAAAATAATGAAAGAGAAAAGGAGTTTGACCCAAACCACAGGGACTAATGGTGTAGCTTACTCTTAAGAAAATTATAAACAAATGCTATATTAATAATTTTGTATGCATATACCAGCTGAATGGGTAGTTGAGTAGGGAGAAGCCTCAATATCTGAATAAGGCAACGAAGGTTCGATTCCCAACTTATCTAAACCATCTGTTTTTGTTTTTTGTTTTTAAGTTTACGAAAGTTGAATAATACCCTGTAGATTATCTTTGTGTTACAAATTATTCATATCCTAGATTGTTCACTGTAACTGTTTATTAAGCAATGGGAACTTGAGATTATAGATAAACAAAAAGATTACAGGGAAAAATTTATTTATCAAGCATTAATGTTTTGTTATTGACTTGTGACTAGAAGACCAATTGTTTTAATCTCGACCGAAAACATGGTAAAATAAAACCTTGTTACAATCAACAATCTTCTATTATTCATTTAAACATCCTCTTTACATGTGTTGTATAAAAAAATCGACATACTTATATCTCTATAGAAATTTATACCGCATCCATGATGATCTTTTTCCACAAACATGCTTCCTTGTTCCCTTTTGCATTCTTAGTATATTTTCTTTGTATTATATGTTACAAACGAACTTAGAGTTCAGCAAATAAGGCTTGTTCGTACTCGTCATGCTAGAGGATGACCAAAGAGAAGTGAAGTTAGATCACTAAATCAATTTACATTAATTATATTGACCCGAAAAGTCAATTACTTAACCTTGGATTAACAAAAATGTCAAATTCTTGAGGTTACCTTGGCATTTCACCAATAACTAAAATTATCTTTATTGACTTTTAAGAATGAATATTTGAGCAAATAATATCCAACAACTAAAACCAAATTGGTCTTCTAAACATGTTAAAGGTAATCCAAATTATCCAAAAGAAAATCTGTACAAAAAAAACATGTAATGATTTAATCCTATTTTTAATGATTTAATTTCATGTTTTTCAAAATTACACACCACCTTAAATTTTATCTTTATGACAGCTACAACTTACTCGAGTGCTAATTGGAGTTGTAAAGTTTTATTCTTGTCATTTCTGGTTTATGCTCAAAGCTTTTTGTTTGTATAAGTGTCAAATCTGAAGAGAAAATACACTATACCAAAGATAAATTGTTCGTATGTAAACACAAAATACTTAAATAACCCGTTTGTTTTTTTGTTAAAATACTAAAGAAAAGATATTATAGCAAGATAAATTCGTATGTAAGCATAATTTAAACAACTACTGTTCATATGAAAAACTTTGGTCACAAGCTGAATGTATGTAAACTCTACTTGGCCGGTGTGATTAGGACATCATGAAACACATTAGCAACAATTCAACTTTTCATATAATTGGCCATAAATCAACTTACCTTTACAAATACATTTGTCAACAAACTTGACTAATAAAGCCACAACCTGATAATCAACTACTATAGTCTATATATATAAATACGTTTGATATTAGATCTTTTAGGACCCAAAATGTAAGTCTACTGGGTAAATGGTGGTGGCGTTTTCACACCGACCAAGACTCTTTGTGGTGTAATTAGCTTCATGGAAATAACGACAACCTCATTCTCGTTCAGTTTTGAGGTCCTCATCACGTGTTTGGGATGGTGTCGTTAGATGTGGTTATGATATTGATCTGATGAGAGTTCCTTTCACTAACACTTTCTCTTGCAAAATCTCGAGTGGAGAACGAACAAGCTTTTGGAGCGACATTTGGATAGCTCCTGGTTTGAAGTTCTCGGCTGCATTCCATGTCTTTATGCCTTCGAGGTGTGCAAAGATTGTCAAATTCATGATCGTTGGGTCTATGCTAATGGCTGTTGGTATTGAAAAAGTTGTATGACATGTTGATATGGCGTGTGCTTTATGTCAGGTTATATTTATTTAGAATATGTCTTTGTGTCGTATTAGGAAAGTGTCATTGTTAAGATATGTCTTTATGTTTGGCTTGTTTTACAAGCTAGGGTTATTCGGTTATATATACCGAATTATTGTTATGAATGAATCAATCAAAGTTTAAGAAAAACAAATCTCTAGTTCTTCTCTCTATTTTCTTATGGAGCTCGCACACGCTAAAAGTGGTGCCTTATCCCGATACAACCCCTAACCCGGTCGTATCAATTGGTGCTTTCATTGAGAGTCCTCGTTGAGAGAGCTACCAAATTAGGGTTCCAATAAAAAAAAAAGGTACTGTTCATCGGCACTATTCACAGGTACTGTTCATCGGCACAATTCACAGGTACTAATGTTCATCGCTAAAATTACTGACGAAGTATTGTTCTTTGAGTTATTGTTCATGGCATCGGGCAACAACGATCGGGACGCACTCTCTAAGCTCTTGCAAATGGGTACGGTGACCGAATATGAGAGTGAGTTTGTGGTACTTGCAAATCGAGTAACAGGGATCTCTGAATCTTTACTTACATCGTTTTTTATCTCCGGACTTAAACTGACGTTACAAATAGAACTGTTGAGGGAAGGCCTACAACTTTAGGAGAAGCCTTTTCCTTTGTCCATATAGTCGAGGCTCATTTTGAGGCAATTGAAGAGAAGGAGAAAGTGTAGATAATTGAAAAGAAATCAGATATCATTCCATCGTTACAAAGTGAATTTGCTTCACCTGAGATTAAAAGGTCGTTAGATGCTGATGAATATATTGGTGTTGATGTAGTTAATAAAGCGATATATGGTGTTTTCGATATTAGTGGGAGTAATGAAGTTCATAGCAAGTTTGAAGAATTTTCAGAAAATAAGAAAAGTATGGAAGAGATTATTGTGGGTGGTCGTGAATTTGATGGTCGTTTAGGTGAATTAAATTTGAATTTAAGCGAGGAATTAGCGGACAACGAGGTTAATCCTATACCCACTTCTTTGGTGGCTCATGAAAGTCCACGGGTTCGCCAACTATGTGAAGGAATTGGTATCGGTGATGCTCACGGGCTCATGGATAATGGACGCAACCATAAATTTGTTCAACCAAATGTGTAGAAATGGATATCGGACTCTCAGTCGGCATATTCTTCGTATCACCTTGAGGGCAAAGATTTTCGAAGGAGTGAGGAGTGTTACGACATGGGTAGCGAAAGGCGGAAGAATGGTGTTGTGTTATGTCCAAGGTAGTGGAAGGCGGAAGAGGAAAAAGGTGTTGGTTGCGGTAGCGGAAGGCAGGAGAACTACGGGAGTGGAAGATAGGACTAGGATTAGGATTAGGATATGGATCCCGAAATCAAGAGAAATTTTTCAAGACCACACCTTGAGGACAAGGTGATTTCGAAGGAGTGGGGAATGATACGGCATGGGCTGTATATCATGTTATATTTATTTAGGATATGTCTTTGTGTCGTATTAGGAAAGTGTCATTGTTAAGATATGTCTTTATTTTTGGCTTGTTTTACAAACTAGGGTTATTCGGTTATATATACCGAATTATTGTTATGAATGAATCAATCAAAGTTTAAAAAAAACAAATCTCTAGTTCTTCTCTCTATTTTCTTAAGGAGCTCGCACACACTAAAAGGGATGCCTTATCCTGATACAACCCCTAATCGGGTCGTATCACATATACTCTTGTTAATTGCTAACTAAATATTCTAAAGGGATTATATATATTTCCGTAATCACATCATTTTCTCCTGGAAAAGTTTAATCGGGTAAAAGAAACTCATAAAGTTTTGCAATAAAAGATCATAACAAAGTATTTTTCGAGAAGCGAATCGCGTAAAAGTCTCATCTTATGTCGATTTCAATTAAAGGTACTATTCTTTTTTTTTCAATTTAAGGTACCGACTTTTTTTAGCCGATTTAGGTTTTTCTAACTTAGTTAACTATTTCGTTAGTAAATTACATGTTTGGTCCTTGAGTTTGTATAGGCATCACATGTTTGGTCCTTGATCTGTTTTGCACATTTCAAAAAAAATTGAAATAAAATTTTTTCAAAAAATTTTTGAAATTTTTCAAATTTTTCAAAAACAATTTTTAAATATTTTTTTTCCAAATTTTTTCAACAAAACATTTTCGAAATATTTTTTCCAAATTTTTCAAAAAACTTTTTGAAATATTTTTAATCAAAAAAAATTTGAAATATTTTTCAAATTTTTCAAAAAACTTTTGAAATATTTTTTCCAAATTTTTTTCGTGCAAAACGGACGAAAATATTTTGAATTTTTTTGAAATATTTGAAAAAGTTTTTGAAAAAATTTGGAAAAAAATATTTCGAAAAATTGTTTTAAAAAATTTGGAAAAAATATTTCGAAAAATTTTTTGAAAAAATTTATTTTGAAAAATATTTTTGAAAATGTGCAAAAGCGGATGAAGGACCAAACATGTAATGCCTATACAAACTCAAGGACCAAACATGTAATTACTAACGAAATAGTTAACGGAAGTTGAAAAAAACCTAATCGCCCAAAAAAGTCGGGTCAACCTTAAATTGAGAAAAAAAAAGAATAAGCTTTAATGAAATGAACATAAGACAATCTTTTTACGCGATTGTTCTCTTTCGAAGTGGACGGTTGGTCGACTCGGAAAATTCTTTGTCGTTGAACAAGGTGACCTGTGTTCGATCCCTAGTCGATAACTCTTTAAATTTTTAATTCTTAGTTTTAATTGTTTTACTTTTAGTTTTCTCAAAATTACACACCATCTTACACTTTGTCTTCTTTATGACGATTACAACTTTATTCGTTTTTCATATTTCCTCAAAAAAGTACTAATTTCAGTCTTTCAGATACAAGTTTTGCTACTCATTTTATGGTTTATTATTATGACAATCTTTTTTTCAAACAATGCCTCAATACTCTTCAAAATTCAGATAATAAATAGCCCAGAAGGTGAACACCAATTTTGATCTCTATTTCCACACGTTTATGGAACCATGATATAACGATTTTAAAGTTGAGATCTTAATCGAAACTATGAACACAACTAGCAACACGTGAGCTAATGTACTCACCTTTCATGTCTCATTTCCTTTTCTCGTTAGGGCACCGTAAATGCTAAATGTCATTGCTAAGGTTACCAAACGCTATGAATTCCCGGTTGACACGATTCACAACACTTAAGAATAGCGATAGGCGAACACCATGAATTCCGAACATTATTCTAACACCATGTTTAGCATTCGAAGCACAAGTTTGCAACAGTTCATCTTACTCGGGATTGCTATAACGTACTTATAACTTATAAGCTAGATACTAAGTTCATCCCGTCCCGAACATCACTAACAACCACACATTCGGCTATGGAATAATACTCGACGTTATTGTGTGTCGAGACCGGGTCCGTTACAAAAACAAATCGTCCCCTTAATATAAACTGGCAAGGAAAAACAAATAGCTTTAAGTGATTTTACAAGTTTTGTATGCTTAGCAATCAAAATAAGACGAAATAGTTGGTACGATAATTAGGTTCTTTCATGTATGTAAAGTAACAATATACTTCGTAATCTCATCATTTACTGTTTCATCAAAAAGTAATGTTCCTTGATAAAGTATATTCCAAGTTTCCAACCGTCCTTACTAAATGCATAAGTTGAATTGGATAATAGAAAAGCTCACGATTATGCTATAAAATTCACAAAATGAAGTATTTTTCACGATTATGCATTCATATGAAAAGCTAGACTTTAGTCACAAGCCGAATGTACGTAAATACTGCTTAGCCGCCATGATTACATGACATCACAAAACACATTAGCCACACTTCAGCGTGTCGTATAAACCGATTGGCCATAAATCAATTTTTCATCTTAGAAACATTTGTCGACAAACTTGAATAATAAAGCCACGTTATCTTGAAATAAGCCTTTGCAAGAAACACACAACGTACGTGTTAATTACTCTAGTCTATAGATGTAAACACATTTGGTAAATCATCCCATAATACAAACTGGCGTAGGAATACCCACAGTAATAGTAATAAAAAATAGGCAAAAATGCATATATATCCCTCTCAAAGTGAATAATTGCATATATATCCTTTGTACAAGTTTTTTATGCACATTTTACAATGGTTTAAGTTACAATACATCTGATCGAGACAATACATCACTAGATGGGAGGGTGAGTTTGCCCTATCTCCAAACAAGGTATCTCAGGTTCAAGCTCTAGCATTTTCACCTTGCTGTTTTTTAATTTTATTTTTAGTTCTCAAAAAAAATCAAACGACACTTTACTCTTTTTATTACAGTTACGGAATAGTCGAACAAGGTGAACACCAAGTTTGACCTTTATCTCCGCAAGTTTTTGGGAGCATGAAGTAAATAGATACCTGATTTTAACGTTTTCATCTAAATATCATGATATATTCTACAAGCATAATAAGCAATATCGTGTAAGCTAATGTACTTATACTTTTCGCATCTCGTTTCCTTTTTCTTGTTCAGGCACCGTAAATGCTAAAGTTATTGCTTTAGTTACCAACTCGCACCGCTTAAGAATGGCGATTGGCAAACACAATTGTAACACGCTTTTTAGCATTCGAAGCACTAGTTAGCAAAACAATTTATGTAACTCGGGATTGCTTTGTATCAAAACTGTTTACTTATAAGATACTATATTCATCCCATCTCGAACCGCACTAACAACCACACATCCGTTATGAGCAGAATCCTCGTCTTTCAATATAAACTGGCAAAGTAAGACAAATACCTTAACGCTTTGTTAATAAATACAAAAAAACTAAGAATGTTAATATGAGGATGGGTAGGGATCCGCGAAGTTTGTTGTTTATACACAAAGAAACCAAAGTTCGATCCCTTTCTTTACTCTTTTTTTTACATAGTCAGCCCCTGTTATCCATATTGACCTTCATAAGACGAATATTTATAACTTTTACATAGTGTTTGGTATATCGTAATATTATTACGATGTAATGAATAAATGTTGTTTGTTTACATTTATGGAATGTAATTATTCATTACAAGTAATGATCTATTACACCAAAACCATCCCTTAGGGTGCGTTTGGTTCGCAGAATATTTTTGAAGGAATTGTAATCTTTGGAAGGAATTGTAATTTGAATGAATTGTAATTCAAAGAATTGGAATGTGTTGTAATTGTAATGTGTTGGAATTGTAATTGAAGAAATTTATCATTGTGTTTGGTTGACTCAACGTAATGTAATTCACAAAAACATTAATAATAATAATAATAATAATAATAATAATAATATAAAATAAATAATAATAATAATAATAATAATAATAATAATAATAATAATAAAGTGATGTTTATAATAATAATAATAAAAATAATAATAAATAATATAATAATAATAATAATAATAATTAATATTATTATTAAATAATAATATTATTTAATAAATAATAATAATATAATAATAATAATATATTAATAATAATAATAATAATAATAATAATAATAATAATAATAATAAATTAATAATAAATAAATAATATAATAATAATAATATATTATTAATAAATAATAATAGAAATAATAATAATAGTAATAACAATAATAATAATTAATGTTATTATTATTAAATATTAATATTATTTAATAAATAATAATATAATAATAATAATATATTAATAAAATATAATAATAATAATAATAATAATAATAATAATAATAATAATAGTAATAAATAATTTAATAATAATAATATATATATAATAAATAATAATAGTATATTATTATTATTATTATTATATTAATAATAATAATAATAATGTAATAATAATAATATTTTTATTATTTAATAATAATAATAATAATAATAATAATAATAATAATAATAATAATAATAATAACACTTTAAATTGTAAAATCTTGAATTACAACGTAATTCAAAACTTTCCATCCAACTTGCAATGTAATCAATTCCTCACTGATGTAATTGGACCGATTGAATTACAATTACAGTGTAAACTAAACATGCTACGTAATGTAATTTGAATTACAATTACATCCATTATGCAAACCAAACATCATATGTAATGTAATCATATTACAATTACATTCAATTACGTCAGATTCAACGAACCAAACGGGGCCTTAGGGTGGTGGCAACCATGCCTACCACTTTTTTTCATGCCTAGTCATCTACCAATAATATCTCTCCAACTCACCTCATACCAATCTCATACCTAACAATAGTTTTTTAGTGGCAACCATGCCTAACTCATACATTTTTTTTAAAAATTATATTAAACAATTAAATAAAAACATAACATTTTATTAATACTTAAAAGAAAATTACATAAACTTAATACTTAAAAGAAAATTACATAAACTTAATACTTAATCTAAAATTGCAATTCCATCCATATTTTGCCATGAGCTCACGTTTTTTTCAAGAGTGAACGTTAATATACTTGGGTCGGTTATGTGATCATGCGGTTCATTATAGAACTTGACGCCTTCCACATATGTTTTCTTCCATTAAAGCCATTTTTGTCGCCAATAACTTTTCGACCATTTTATTCTTTGCAACTTTGTAGTCACCGCCTCCGCAATAGTTGTGTCTTATTTGTTGTGTATGTGTCGAAGGAAACAACTACACTATTTATTGTCGACGACTCGGTTTCGCCTTTTGCCTTTTCTTTTCCGCATAGGAGTGTTGTCGACATTCGGATCGGGAAGCACGGTGTTGTTTTCATTGCTTCCGGACTCGAGTGGGCGGATTCCGGCGACTTTTTTTCTTTTGTCGAATGAGAGGTAGATCCTTGAGCTATATCGGTTGTTCCAACCATTTGTCTTCTTGCTTAACAACGTCCATGCATCAATATGAGTAAATGTCTTGCCGCTTTGGTCTTGTAATCGGCCATAGCATTTGTCATCACGTTAACATCGCTACACCCACTCTCACGAATACATTTCTACAATTATAAAAGTAATAATTATAAATTCATATAAATATACAATTATAATAGTAAAAAGTATAAATTAATAAAAGTATAAAATTAAAAAAGTTTAAAATTTACTTGTTGGATGTATAGCCCATTAAAGACACCCATTTCGCCGTTCATAGTCTTCCACTTTGTGTTCAAGGCATGAAAAGATCTATTTGTGTCTTTCACATTTTGCTTGAAATGCTCAAGAATTCGTTTCCAAAAACTATCTCTACTTTGTTCATTCCCAACGACTCTACATGTCGAGATATGAACCCAAGCTTTAGCCAACGCCGTCTCTTCGACCGGCGTCCAAGATTTTTTTCCCGCTTTATTCGGTTGTTTTTTTTTTCACTTCTTCGACTTCTTGAATTTCTTCATCATTTTCTAAGATACAAAACATTATAAAAATTAAAATTCGAAAAAAAAATATAATTCGGAAAAAAAAAATTAAAAAACAAAAACATAATTCGAAACATAAAAAATTAAAATTCGAAACATAAATATAATTCGGAAAAAAAAATCGGAAAAAATAAATATTCTAAAAAAAAATTTGAAACATAAATTAGAAAACAAAAAAAAATTACGAAATAGATGAAATATAATTTCGAAACATAAATTACCCATGGGAGTTGGTTGTTGCGTTTCGGGAACCACATCATCTTCATCATCATCCAAGTCATATAGCGGTAGTTCTCGTTCAACACTTGGTTCACGTCGCGTAGGAACGTCACGGTACTCGAACGGGTCAAAGTCACTTGTTGGAGACATCGTGTATTGAGTTGGAGTCAAT
Source organism: Chrysanthemum lavandulifolium (assembly GCA_022545495.1). Lineage (NCBI taxonomy): Eukaryota > Viridiplantae > Streptophyta > Magnoliopsida > Asterales > Asteraceae > Chrysanthemum > Chrysanthemum lavandulifolium. The sequence continues at coordinate 234,235,925 of CM040238.1, read as the reverse complement.
GGTGGTGGTTGATGAAAATATTGTGGTTGAAAGTACGGGGGAGAAGTCATTTGCGGATAATATTGAGGAGGACTAATTTGGGGAATGTATGCACCGGGTTGTGATTGAATTTGTGGACGAACGGAACGAGAACCTCGTCCACGGCCTTTGGATGATGAAGCACCTTTTCTTGGATCCATGAGATTGTTTTTTAATAGAGTAAAAAGATGAGATTTAAATTGTGTTATAAAATTGGATTAATGTTGGTAATTTATAGAGGGAGTAATTTTTTTTTTTTTTTTTTTTTTTTTTGTTTTAAAGCCAAACGGCTACATTTTAAATTCTCCAACGTATACATTTTTAGTCCAACGGTTACTTTATTGTCCAACGTTGAAAAGTAGTTTCATACCAATTCGGGATGTTTGCGAATTGGTGTTCCCATCTGTCATACCGGTAACACCGAACAAGAGGCAAAACCCACACCGCTCGGTATTGTTCATGCCGAACACCATACCGAGTCGACTGCCACCACCCTTAGGCCTTAGGGGCCCCTACTTTTTTTTCATTACATCTTGTAATAGAATCAAAATTACATAAAACACCATCATTAATTAACCACATTAAATAAACTTTCTATCATTAATGGGTATTTTAGTTTTTTTTATTATCGATTCCATTACGTCTTATCACACAAACCAAATATGATTAATAACTACAATGAATCATTACATTACACTCTTCATTCCATCACATCGTTTATTCCATTCAGTTGATATTTCATTCCGTCTTACCAAACGAACCCTTACATTTGTGTGCCATTTAATTTATTAATATTAAACCTAAATTTCGCTCTTTTACACGATCTGTATCTATTCTCGATTAACAATTACCACAATCTGATGTAATTCATATCGACCTTCTTCCATGTTTTGTGTGGTTGAAACTAAATAATAGAATTTTTGTAAGCAAGGCTTTCCTATTTATCTACATCAAGACAATGTAAACAAAGAACACATATGAATGTACCTAAAATCGTTTGGGTCGTCGCAACGGCATTCTAAAACATATAAACACATTTCAACTTGTATAAATAAATTCGTCATAAACCAACTTTTCTTTACAGACACATTTGTCAACAAACTTGATAAATAAAGTCATATTGTCCTGAAATTAGTCTTTGCAATGAACACACAACGTGATAATCAACTAAAACACTTCTTTGTTGATATTTGCAACCTGTGTTTGATCCTGTCTCATCGAACACTTTCTTGTTTTATGCATTTTCTATATTTACCCCAAAAGTACTAATCGAGGTTATTGTTGTTGACACAAAATTATTATCTAAAATGCTACATGTAACTAAGATTAGTTAATGATAATTAGATCTCCAAATATCTTGTATCATGAATACACATTGTATACACTCAAACATTTGATACATACTAAGATTGGGCATTAACTTTTTAATTTTAACATTCGAACCCAATATGCAACATCCTCGTAACTTATTGTACTCATAATATTTTCATCATTTCCTATTCACGTTCGAGCAATGTAATCGGTAGGTTCATTGCTTGTAACAAATTCAAGATTCCGCAAGTTGACTCGAATCGCACTTGATGCACTAGTTAGCAACCTTTGATTCAACTGGAGGTTACTTTGTCTCGAAACAATTTACATGCAAGGCACTAAATATATGAAAGAGCTTGTGTCTCAAACTCTCAATGGTACTTTAAGTTGTGTTAAAAGTTATCAACCAAATGTTTGTGAGTTCAAATTCTGCTTAAAATATATGAGATAGATTTATTATGTTTATAATGTGAAGTAATTAATTATTCTTAAAAAAAATTAAAAAGTTAAGGTATTAAATACATCCCTTCACGGACCGTATTAACAGCCAGACATGATGGTTTGGAATAATACGCGACCTTATTGTGTGTCCTTACTATATAATGGAAAACTCGATTGAATAGAAAACTTATAAATTGGATATATTTAAGGCAACTCATGCGTGATACAAACTAGATGGAGGATGGCTGTGTTGGTAAAACTCCTGGCTGAGCTTGTAAAACAAGGCCGCAAACGTTCGAGTCCCAACTCAGTCCAGTCTTCAATTTTTTTCTTTTTTGTATTAAGTTTACGAAAACTAAATGACACCACCTTACAGTTCTCAAGAATTTGATGAAAATTTACCAGTTAAGGAACTTTTATTTTACATCTCATCCGGAGGCACATGTAAATTCGTCAATGCAACAGATATGGACTCATTCAAGAAACTACAACCGTAACACAATGTGGTTCGAAAATATCGTCAGAACTATTTTGGTGTTGGAAACTGGTCAACAAATTCTTTGGATGAAATGTTCGAATAAAAGCCCGTGGGGCGCGCTTGATGCTAGTATTGGAATAAATCTTGCTATGATGAATGAATCAAAGGTAATAATATGAATAAGTATTGTATTGAATTATGAATGATATTTGATTACGTAATTCATGGCCTATTTATACTAATTGAATCGGTGCCTTGTAGAAATGACATACCGGTTCCTAAAAGCCATAACCCTTCTAACCGTTGTATCCTAACTAGACGGTTTATACTGTTAACAAAAACCCAGCCCAAGTACAATTTCGGGTTTCTGGACTTTTTACATAAACATAATATTACATATACTAAACTACCCTTAATCTTTTGCTTCTATAACATTAAGGTCCAACATTCACCCCTAATGTTATAGATGGCAATCATGTCTTCTTTACTTGACTTCACAACAATGTAGGTTCATCGTCGGTTTCATAAATGAGATGTGCTTGTTTCTCCTTGTCTTTCTTCTTCCATTTGGTGCATTCGCGTGCAAAATGACCAAGTCACCACATTCATAGCATCTCATTTTATTCTTGCTTTGTTCTCCTTGCCTTGTATCTCTTTTCGTCCTTTTCCTACATTGTTATAGTTTCTTCCTCTTCCTTGATTGCTTGAACTTGTCATCAAAAGTTTGTCTTGATAATTTTCTGGTTCATCTTGACTTTTGAGTCGTTCTTCGAAGGCAGTTAATCTTCCAACGGCTTCTTCAAACAACATTTCGTCTAAATCTTGACATTGTTCGATAGACGCCACGATAGGTAGAAATTTCTTTGGAACAGAGTTAAGTAGTTTCCTTACTAGTACTTTATCCTTCAAAGTTTCACCAAGGCCTTTAAACTTGGCCTTTATACTACTTAACTTTCCTCCATAGTCACTTACGTTTTCGTTTGGTTTCATCCTTAGCGTCTCTAGTTCACTCCTTAAGGTTTGTTGTCGTGCTTTTTGAACAAGATCGGCTCCCAATTACTTGACTTTGATCGAGTCCCATACTTCCTTTGCAGTCGGGTATTGTGCAACTTGCATTAAAACATCTTGTGGCAATGTTTGAAAGATCATTGCCATTGATGTGTTTTCCTTCTTCTCATTTGTTGCTTCTCCTTCTTTTGCAACTATCGTTCCCCAAATACCAAATGCCTTCAATACTGTCTCCATCATAATTGCCCATGTTGTGTAGTTTGTTTCGGTTAGTTTTGGACATTGAAATGATATGTTTTGGTCACGAGTTGGTGTAGATGATTCTCCTTTTGTCATCCTTCTTGCTTTCTTACTTGCTTCTTTTCTTTCTTACTAGTGATCGTATGAACGGTTCGTGCTTGCTTTGAAACACTGAGGTTTCTCTTACTGGTCGAAACAATGAGGTTTCTCTTACGGGGTCGAAACACCGAGGTTTCTCTTACGGGGTCGAAACACCGAGGTTTCTCTTACGGGGTGAAACTCTAAGGTTTCTCTTACGGGGTGAAACACTAAGGTTTCTCTTACGGGGTCGAAACGCTGAGGTTTCTCTTACGGGGTGAAACTCTGAGGTTTCTCTTACGAGGTTAAACACTAAGGTTTGAACCACAAGAGTTCGGTTACTTACTTGCTATTTTGTATTTATAATAAAAGTGAAGATTTTTTTTAGATAAAAATACAAAACTTAATTTTTCTTACTTTCTTCAATTGATTTGAGATTGTACCTTTTATTTTCTAATCAATATATAAATTGAAAAGACTTAAAAAATAAGATACTTATTTATTTTTTTTTCCCCAAATCGTAGACCCACCAATCCAACTATTTGCCTTTCTTTCTTTCTTCTTCCCCTTTTCTTTTCTTATAAACCTAAACCTAATTTAGATTAAAAAAAATCAACAGAAAAAAACAGGAGTACCGCAATGAAATTGGTTTGATCTTTCGTTCTCTGTTGTGGAATCGGCTGGAGTGATTATCAAAAGGGTTCCGTTCATATTCTTACTTCTCCAATCGACGAGTGAACGGGTAATCTTCTTCTTTATTTCCTTCTTACTTGATTGATTCCCAGAATCGTTCTTGCTCTTGATACCAATTATTGGAATAAATCTTGCTATGATGAATGAATCAAAGGTAATAATATGAATAAGTATTGTATTGAATTATGAATGATATTTGATTACAGAATTCATGGCCTATTTATACTAATTGAATCGGTGCCTTGTAGAAATGACATACCGGTTCCCTAAAAGCCATAACCCTTCTAACCGTTGTATCCTAACTAGACGGTTTATACCGTTAACAAAAAAACCCACCGAAGTACAATTTCAGGTTTACAGACTTTTTACATAAACATAATATTACATATATACTAAACTACCCTTAATCATTACATATATACTAAACTACCCTTAATCTTTTGCTTCTATAACATTAAGGTCCAACAGCTAGCACTCTCACTCGATCTTAACCACGTGATGGACGTTACCAACGTTGACATTTAAAAGGTTGACTCAGTTTTACTAGACTAGTTTAGTTGTTGGATTCAGTTAACATAACTTTCGCACGATATATGTTATGTCTCATTATCGTCTAAACGAATAAAAATCATTGTTGCATGACACTGACACTCGCTCAAGAACTTGTGTGGTGTATCAAACAAATAATAAAAGCATTGTTTTCAATTTATAATATTCAAGTATGAGCAATCAAAAGATAACCAATATAGTACTATGAATGGGTGAACGTTTCGGGGGAGTTGGCAAAGTGTCTTTTCTTTACACAAGATAACATGGGTTCGAGATAGGGTTAAGCATTTGAACATGAATCCTGGTATTGAACCGGAATTGTACCGAAACAGTACTGACTCTTTATACACGGTACGGGACCGGTATAATGAATCAAATCAAAAAAAAAAAAAATTGGATCATTAATACAATATTGGTACCAAAACGGGTTAGTACCGACAAAATTCCCAGAATTTGAATAGTCATGTTAAAAAAAACAATTTATCCAAACACCCATTAGACTCGTTCCATGTCAAGCAATAGTCATGTGAAACATAAAAAATGTTCCAAAAAAAAATACTGTGACACCTATAGATACTTCATAAAGCCTCCCAAAATAAAAACCTAACCTATGTTATAAGTTTTGGGACATTTGTAAGTTACGACTATCTTGATGATGTGTTATTTAATGTTTGTTTCATTTTCTGACACGTTGTGAATCTAAATCACTCGAAAATGCACTAAATCAGAAAAGAAAATTGGTTAAACAAAAAGCGGAAGAGTCGGATAGGTACCAATTTCCGGTGCGAGTAATCGAGACTGTTTTTATTAATGATTTGTTTACCTTATGTTTTCATTGAAAACCATTATAAGATTTAGTTATAAATAAAATAACAAGTATCACTTACTCTTTTTCTTAGTGAGTCGTTTGTTGGTACATTGCTTCCTTTGAATAGAAAAACCAAGGTTCGAGTCCCGACATGCCTTCAACTATCTTTTATTAGGCAAAACACAATGGTAATCTAGGTCACGCATGTCACATCGCCTTTCACTCTCCGACGATCGACGACGACCTAGTTGCCACAGTAGTGACCTGAGATTTTTTTTAATAATTAATTCAAATATTTTTAAAAACAAAATTAAACTTCATTAATAAAAATACTTAACATTACAACAATAATTAAAACTTAAACTAATAAAACGTAAGCGTTACAATCTTGATTAAAAGCGAAACTTAATAATCCAAGTTGTAACGTTCTTTGATTCTTGCCTTAAGTTGTTGAAGTTCTTGTAGTTGTCGTGCGGGCATAGTTGGGTCGAGGGTGTGTTGTAAAATTAAATCTTCGTCCGGTTTGATTGTCTTTGTCAATGCAAGTCTGGCGGCGTTGAAGCTCAAGTTTCTCCCTTTGAACTCCTCGGCTCGCCTTGCCTTGCCTCTGCAAGCTCCAACTCTTTTGCTTCAACTTTATGTATTCCTCTTCCATATACTTGTTTTTTCCTTACTTGAACTTTTGAACTTGAAAAAGTTCTTGGCCATATTAGTAACAAATGATGTTGGTGGCTCGGGTGCTTTTTCTTGGTCGCATCACGACCTTTTGGTCGTGATTCTCGAGTCTCTTGTTCTTGAGAATCATCCACGTCTTGGGGATTAAAAGGACCTTTGTTGACCCCGAGGTGGTTTCAAGTCTTGGATTTCTTCCGACTATTCGGGTGAAAGCAGCATCTCAACAGCTTTTCCAAGCGAATGCTTCCTCAAAACTTTCCAACACTCCTTCAACGTAAACTCATGCTTGTGAATCACACGGTATTAGTTACAAGCCTTTTCATAGTCGTCTTCATCATTCTCACCGCCGTGATTCTTCTTGATATTATCCATAATTGCACAAAAGAAACCAACCCTATAACGAATCTTACCCTTCCATTTGGTCGTTATGGAGTCGTACATTCTTGTTGAACCGGTTTCATTTTCAAAGCACGCTATCACCTCATCCCAAAACCCACTCCGGTTGATAGCGTTCCTTTAGCCGAATTTTTCGACACATGTATCCAAGCTTTACAAAGCGCGACCTCTTCTCTTTTGTCCATGCTTGACCTTTTGGTTGCAACATTCTTGCCCTTCTCCTTTGTAGCCCGTTTGAACCCTTCTTTGATTTGTGGTGACGTCTCTTCGACATCGTCTTCAATACGAATAGAACCGTGGTATGAACCGTGCCCGAGCCTTGGCCCATCAAGCATCTTGAGTCGGGTATTGTTGAGGCGTGTAGTTTTGAGGAGGAATTCCATAAAATGATCAAAATCCATATCAAGATTAACACCATGAAGCGGTGAAAACAATTGATTAGGTTGGGAAGATTGGGAGAAATCCATGTTAGGATGATATGACGACCCGCTTGGTGATTGGTTTTGATTGATACTAGGACGACCCGGTGGGAAATATGGACGATTGACGTAAAATGGGTTTTGATTTTGGTTGGGTTGTGGTAGTCGTGTTTCATATTCAAAAGCGGATGCTCAAAAACGAATACCCCGATTTTATGGTGGTGCTACACCGGTTAATTCAAACGGTGGATCCAGTGAGAAATTCAAGTTCGGGGAATTTTGGGGAAGTCGGGATCGTCGGTTTTTTTATATGGGAGTTTTTCTTTGTGACATGATGAATATTGATGAGAAGTTGTTTGAATTGTGTTTGAAATTGTGTGTTGTAAAATGTGTTTGAGGTTGGTATTTATAATGTTGTAAAAGTGGTAAAGTTTATTTATTTATTTATTTATTATTTTTATTTTATTATTTTTTTTTTACAAACAAGTACATTTTTGGCTTTTGTTGCTTTGATACTCGGTTGAGAAACCAACCTAGTTCACGCCAACATTCCCTCAACCTTGCTCAACCGATCACCCTACAATGGGGTAACCTAGCTCAACCGAACACTCAACCCACTCGGTTGACCTTCCATTGTGTTTAGCCTTATTGTAGGATATTGGATTTCACATACACATCAAACCATAACACAAGGTGGGCGTATAAAGTGAGTTCTAGAGAGAAAGTTAGAGGTTTAGGGAACTTAGTGAGAGAAAGAAAAGATCTTATTATGAGCTCAACTCTACCTTGGGAGGTAGAGAGTATTTATAGTCTTACATAAACGCCACACAACGGGTCGTGGATCGAGGCATCTGAGTGGGTAAAGACCCGTCTGTCCTCCACGGTGTTACTAAACTAACTACTACTTAACTTAAAATAACTACGACTACGAGCTTTAACGATTACATATACTTGAGGTGGTGACTCTTTAATACCGGAATTTCTAATTCTAACAATCTCCCCAAGGAGGTCACCTCAATCATGTACTAAAATTACATTGAATACAAACAGATATTACATTAAAAATTGTTCTTGCATTCTTGATGTAGTACTTTGCTCCGAAGCTCGTAGACATTGATTCTTCTCATTGCATGTTTGGTTAATCCAAGTGGAGGTCTTTTACTGATCCACGTGATAATAATTTTTGAGCCAGCTTTTGAGATCATCAGCTATCAAAAATCTCTGAGACATCCATTGTGGTGATGGTATTATATGATGTTGTGACATTCGGACCGACATGCTCACATTCTGGATCAAGACATCTTTCCATCAGAGTAGCGAAAGCTTTACTGGCTCATGATATTTGCGGACGTAGCAAAGAGTATAGTATAGAAATATCGAGCCGAGTTATGTAGATATGCACCACCATGATTTCTTCAATTAAGTGTGGATGTTGTGAGCATGCGGCTTTGGATTGACTCTCGATTCGATCGGTACAACCGTCCAAATGTACCGCAAACAAGTTAGCAATAAAACACACGAAAGTGTCTTTGGTCACTTCGTTGAATTGAGGTACACGCCCACGGTTCCCGTTGATCGAGACAAGCATCGCCTGTGATCGGTAGGATTCCTAAGAATCTCCTTGATGTGGTTTCGTATTGTTCTAGTGTTCTCAAACCGAACGTCTCAAAGAAGACAACACGGAGTGAGTGAACCAAACAAATTGAGATTCACCGATTGATGAAAATGATTTGAAAAACAATCGCGTATTGCTTGAAGAAAGAGTTTTGCAATCGACGAAGGTTTTATGAGAAAGATCAATTTTCAAACAAAATACTTTTGTATTAGAGAATGAGTACACATTCGACGTGCTAGCGAAAAGAAGAGATTCGCACATCGAACGGTTTTCTAAAAGTATTTTCAATCGAGATACTTTTTGAATTTGAAAACATAAGTACACATTCGACGTGCTAGAGAAAAGAAGGTTTGCACATCGAACGGTTTTCCAAAAGTATTCGTCAATTCCAATCTCGGACCAAGGTTGATTCAAGATTGAATCGCCCATCGTTTCTATCCGCTTGTCACAAGCTTGATCTTTTGCAAGATTTCACATGTCACCCACCAAGAGCTTGTTTGATGTTGGCTCTAGAAGGATTTCCATCTTCATTGTGAATATGTTTACATCACTCGGATGTTCCGCAATACCACAAGGATAATCGTGAGGACTCAAGATATAATCTCTCTTTCCACATTGTGTGAAACAGAGAGTCTTCATTGAAAGTATCCTAATGAGATTTATTGATGATCTCGTGGCTCTAGACTCAATTTTGTGCATATTTGGATCTTGTGTCGGAGACTAGGAGAGGGTCTCCTTTTCACTATCAACGATCTCTAAGAGAAAGTCGATAGATAATGTTGGTTCCCGTGAGAATGAAACAAGTCCTTTTAAGAGGAACTTGAGTGGTTTGGAAAGTTGAAGTGCGGTGCGTCCTTTGGGTCCATGACGTCTTGTCTTCAATACCGATGTTACCATCGAGCATATGAATTGAACCCGGTTTCGCCCTAAGGTTGAATATATGGAGGGCTATTTGTTTACACCCTTTCTCATTCAATTCTTTTAATTCTTCAACCCTTCTGCTTACCGAGACTTCATAGCTAGAACCTTGTTGGGTTTATTTCAAGACTAGCTCGCCTCATCCGCACTCTTCCCATATCTCATTTTTCTCCTTTTGTCATCATACCTAAGAACTCTACACTAACTAGTGGATAGTCCTCGGTAGATCCCTCCGGTTCGGCGGATCATGGGAACACATACCTAACCTTATCATCCTTATATCACCGTACATAAAGTAAAGTTGGTCGGTCTATTTGGTATTGTTCATCCGCCATTGGAACCAATTGAAAACCATTTGAAAATCAATCCGGATACTTGTGATATATTATCAAAACATTTTGTACCGAATTGTTTTTGATATTTTTAGAATAAGTGCTCCCCTCAACATGTGCATGAATTGTTTGAAATCGTTTTGCACACGGAGGCAAGAGGAAGAAATTACTTCTTTGATTACCATTTTCTAAAAGATATCACCATCATTTCCTTGATCAAATCAAGTAGATAAAGCATTTCGGAAGGATGAGGTTTCCATAAGTTTGCTCCCCTCAATATGTGCCTCGAGGTTTGAAAAGAGTTTTGCATATACTAGAGGAACCCGCACATTGAGATAAATGATCACGCTTCAAATCATAGGTTTAAAATAGATGCTCTCCTCAACATGTGCATGGAAAATTTGAAATCGTTTGTCACATGTGGGAAGGATAGCATGTACATCCTTATAAAACCATTTACCGAATTATCGGTTTAAACCAATTTAAATCACACATTCTCCCCGATCACAATTATCAAATCATTTGAGATTTGTGATCTCTTATTGATTTAAATTGATTTTGAAAGATTTTAAGGGAATTGTGACTTGATTATGAAAGCGTTTTAAGCGATAAGGATCGGATTTTAGACTTTAAAACTCCATTGATAAAACATGCATGTACATCTTTTGAAAACAATTTAATGCCAAATAACTTTTAATTTAATTGAAATCATTCTCCCCTCAATCAATGACATGGGTTGTTGATTGAGATAGATATTTTGACAAATAAGTCCCGATGATTATAAAAATAGAGACCGAGTTATTTTTCAAAGCAGTTAGTTTTCAAGAGATAAATGTTTATAGAATCGAGCATGGAATTTGAAAACATGGTAAAGCATGGCTCGTTCTTTCTTTGAAAAGTGGGTTATTGCTCGAAATGACAATAAACCATTTTTTTTCTTTTTCTCCCAAAAATATTTTTGATTTTTGATTTTTTTATATATATATATAAAATTCGAACAACATCTAAAGTCCCGTGTCATTCTTTGAATGACAACATCAAGACCGTAGATATTATCGATAATATTTTTAATTTTTTCAAATTTTTATGGATTTTGAAAGTTTTCTATTTTTCTATTTGATTTTTTTTAAGGTTTTATAATTTTGTATTTTGTTTTTCGAATAAATATTTACAAGAGATAAATTAGTTTAAGAGAATGATGAAATGAGTACCGAGATAAAGATGTCGTTCAAAGACGTTGTAGAATAAAGGAATCAACATCTCTTAAACCGCCACCAAAGCATTCGAGGCTTCTAAGAAAATCGTCGGACATGAGCCTTCTCAATTTGAATCTTTGGTAGCTTCCCCAAACCGACAAACATCGAATAAAGACCATTTCCCTAAGAAGTAGAGTTGAATACAAAGCGGTCTCATTGATTGAAGCTCAAAGACCACGAAGAACACGAGAACACCAAAGTAACAAGTTAAAACATTGATCGTCTCGGTGGTTATCAAACCGGATTAACCGACACGACCGATCACATGAACTCATTAGCATCCCCGATGTACACCTTACTCTTCGAGATTGACCAGTTGTCTATTTAGGGAACAATATATCAACATCTTCATTTTACCAAGTGCATTCCGGTTATATAACATATAACCAATCAGACATAATGTACACATGTACCCAACAAGAGTAGAGACGATGACATCCATGTAACATGTTGAGTCACTAATCATCTCTGTGGATGTCAACTCGAAATAATCGAATTAGCTCGATCAAGTGAACATGTTGTGCATATAACCGAAGCACTTTATCATAAACCGTATATAAGATGTCGATAGGCGGTATCATCTCACGTTCCAAATATTCTTCTCACATTTCTTCCAACCGAACACCAAGTAACAAAACCAAAGGTCTCAGAGACCACTTCCCCAAATAGTTGGAATAATATATCCTTCGCCCAAATAGTTGGAATAATATATCCTTCCCCAAATGGTTTTGATACCTCGGAATCAAGAAAACATAATATATCCATAAACTTGAAATCTTGTGAGAGGAACTCAAATAGCCCAAATGAATCTGTGAGAATCAATGCTACATAAACTCTCTCGACTATCTTTATCAACCCATATGTAGACAATTTGAAGTAACCACTTTGAAGAAAACCCGATATACCAAACTTGAAACCAAGTCGAATTCCACATTTGTGTCTTAAGCTTGCACTTAATGATGGAAGAACGGTGTCGAGAATCTATGCTTGAAGCAAATCTCTAAGTACTCACTACTCAATCAAAGTATGAGACATTAACACCTCTTGCGATTATCCACACCGTCATAGCGTGTGACACTGAGTAAAACAAAGTAACTCCTAAAAGTGATAGTTAACCAGGTCTTCAACCATCCACCTCGACAGCTGGTAACTAGATAACCCAAGTCTTCAGCTCAAATTCTTAAGCCCGAGCAAGGTATCAAATAAGAACACGCCTTTGTAGAAAGTCAACTTCAACCTCAAATAAGTGATAAATGAGTAACTTCGAAATAATCAACTTGTGTCAAATGTCCAACGCGTGAATAAACATACAATCGGATGTATATTGATCCACTGAATGAACCGGAACAAATGATTCCTCAACATCAATGCCTTCTTCCTAAAAGTATTCATGTAGAGACCGATCCGAAGACTCACCAATAGTATCTTTGAGCGGATGAGGTAGTCATTTTCCTTAATGTTCATGTGGTTGATTTATAGAGTGCACAATAATCCGTGAAGATTTGGCAAAGGGATACCCAAGAGCGGATCATTATTCATGAACAATAATCCGTGAAGATTTGGCAAACAAATACCAAAGAGCGGATCATTATTCATGAGGGCAACTATAATGATAGTCATTATCAACGCCTTGTGAAGTAACTAGAGATAAGGTTTCTTGAGAATTCCGAGAAATACTTCTTAGATGGTGAACTAGTTGAGTCAGTAGGAACCGGAGCATGAGCTTCAGAAACTAGATGATCAACATTCGTTGGAGGTTGGAAGTACTCATCAACCATATCTTGAACCAATGAATCCCAAGATATCCTCCTTAGTAAGTGAAGCATTAGGCGTTGAAGGAGAGTCATCAAACATTAAGTCGTATGACCATTAATCAAACATCCATCATCATTTAGTATATTATCCGAAGTTGCCAATTTTTATTTAGCAAGTGAATAAGAATATACACCAATGAACGTAGATCCACTTGATGTTGAATGAGCATGGGAGAAACATGAAGTTTGTTGATGAAGAATGTCGATGAGAATGGTCATAAACATGAAGATTTCTCTTCTTCGAAGATAAAGCGCATCAAGCGTACACCTTTCTTTTCTTTGAGGAACGGGGCTGAAGTGTTATCTGCAGACGCCATAATGATGAAGTCTGAGGCCCTGGCCGATTTGAACAGACGTCATTGTTAAGAGCCCGGTCATATGTTTAGAGCTTGAATCCAAATACCAAGCGACGATTTGTACGACCGCTTTGGACAATGACGAAGACAGAGAATTGGAAACATTGGATCCCCACGTCTTTGATGGGTTCCTTTTGGTTAGCACAAACAATCTTTGAATCGCCAGAAACCCTAGATGCAATGGCATTATTCCTAGGAGTCGAACTAGTAGAAGCATCGGACTTAGTCAAATGACATTTTGTGCTTAATGGGATTATTCTACCGGTTGGCTTCCAAACCTTAACAGAACTATTCTAGGCATAGTGGATCTAGGCGAGGGGTAAGGTTTGCCATTCGTAAATATTCGATCGTGGGCTTCCACCGAAATCCTACATTTGTAAACACATTCCCTGTAGGTTTCAAGGATTGCTTAACTGCTTTGCTCTCCAAACTTTCTTAATCGGGTTATGAATCTTAGACCTCGAAATGACACATCACATTTATCATGATTACCGGAAAATAAACATTTTTACATGTTTTGCGAGATAGCATGAGGCCTCGAATTAATTTCGAGAAGCTTAGAGCTAATACTAGAACTAACACGATTCTTTTGTTCAAATCAAACTTCTTGTCCCTATGGTGTTCTTTCACTTCCTTATCATTAACACTTTTAGTTTGCGTAATCCTATCCTTCTTTGCATTGCTTCTAGGTTTTGACCCGCTAACTTTAGTGTCAATCTTAACATCCGTAGAAGTAACGATGGGAACATTACATGGTTTCACCGCTTTCGCATTTACGGTCTAGAAGTCTTGGGATCGAAATTCTAGGAGGCACATCAAAGGTTACTTGCTTGAATTTTGACAGGAACAAGGCATATCAAGGGTCACATGTTTGGCTTTAGGCATAGAACAAGGCACAACTATTCTATCTCGCCTATTGCTAGATTTCGGACTTATGACAATTACATACTCTAAGAGTTCCCGAGATCGTTTGGCATCCATGCAGGCATAGGCTATAGTACTATCAAAAGGTTTTCTAATCTTTCATCTTCAACAATCTCACGGAGACCCTTCAAACTGTCCTTAAGGTGTGAGAGATATGCTTTATGTGCAAGTTCATTATTCCTAATGGCGGGGAATATATAACATATCGATAGCATATTTATCACAAGCAAAAACCTTAGGAACAGTAGTATTTGCAATTGGGATTGGCAACTTTCCTTTCGCCTCACGCTTGATTCTCAATATCGTTAAGTAAAGAAGTTATCTTTTCAATTTGTTTATCATGATTAACTTTAAATGAATCACATAACTCTTTGTTTTGATCATTAACCTTTGAAATTTCGACTTTAAAACAATCATTTTCCTTTTGCAAGTTATCAATTATGTTTTGAAGTTGGAAATTCGAGAATCTAAAGGTGGAGGCATATGAGAACCAGTCACATCCTTCTTTTCACCTTTCGGTTGTGAAATTTGGGCTTTCAATTTTTGATCGTGTTATAATGAGCTCGAATTTGTTCATCACGTTTGCTAATTTCAAAAGCGCATCAAACTCGGGAGCATCGAGGATGTCTTGATATTTGAGGTTTTAACATTTTCTTTGAGATGTTGATGTTTTAATTGCAAAGCAAGATGTTCAACTTCTAATTTAGAATAATGTTTGACCAAGTTATCATGATCATCCTGTTCTATTTTCTCATGCAATTTTGAATTTGTTGTTTCAAGCTCAATGACACGATCATGGGAGACTTTGAGCAACAGATAATTCATGAAATTGAGAAGCATTAATGGAACAATTTGTAGTGATGAAAACACATCTTGAGCAATACATTTAGAAATCGATTCTCATTCGATGTATGCAAGTTCTTCCTCTCAATCTCTTTATATTTTAAATCTCTCATAGTCACTAACCTCAACAATCATTGCATCAAATTTCTTTTCCATTTCTTTAATATCGAATGCATCCCTTTTTAAGACTCTCAAATTGATCTTTTAGTTGTTTAAAGAAAGGCATGACCTCGCTTAAATAGCATTCTTTAGTTTGCTCAAAACCCTTTCCCTTGATTATACCAGCTGGTGTGATCCTTTTCTTACAAGTTTTCTCAAAATCAACAAATAGTTGAAAGATAACATATTGACCGATTAAGGTCTTGCTTTTAGTGGCAATAGATCTAGGAACTAAGTGCATTGGTGTATTAGGAGGATACAGTTGCTTTAGGTAGTTTCCTACATGGGGATTCTTTTCAACAAGATTTTCACTTTTTGCATTTCCATATCCTTTTCCGAACACTTGTTCGGGGTTAATAGAGTCTAAGGCTTAAACTTGTTCAAGGAGATCCAATTTTCTTTAGTGTAATTATGGGGTTTGATCGTTTTGTTATTCTTTTTACACTCGGGATCTTCTAACTTTATTCGGTTTTCTCCTAGTGACTTCATCGATTTCTTATCTTCCTCGGTGCACTCAACGCAACTAGGTTTCGCCTAGGCTTAAGGATTTCATTACCATCATAAAGCACCTTATGAGCATTTCTAGCCTTTTAATTACCTTTGGATTTGGTTCCTCAACAGGGAGTGTTATGCTTATCGCTTAAGACTCGATGCTTAGTGATCATGTGAGCGGTTTGAATGGTATTCCCTTGTACGCACAACTTATTTTCAAGCTTGTTTTTCAAAGTTTTTAGATTGGAAAAATCATTCAAAAGTTTTGATTCCTTAGCCTTGAATTCTTGCTTAAGCATTTTAACATTTTTTGAAGTTCGTGTTTTGCTTAGCGCTTTGGAAAGCTTTTCTTGTAAGGAGTTTAACTCTTGTTTTAATACTTCTTCTCTAAAATTACTTTTTCTAATAATTGACGCATTTGGATATCCATCTCCCCGCTCACGAGTGGTAAGTTCAAACTTAGCCTGTTGTTCAGTATATGGCAACTTGATCCTTATAGGTATTGAGTTCGGTGGTCAAGGAATCATCGGGAAAAATGCGGTGTACTCATGCAATTCATAATCATCATTTTGAGTAGAAGATGCATACCTAGGTACAAGCAGAAACTTCCATGCAACTTTCCTCTGCATTAACGCTTGCAGGTTGTGGTGGTGCATCTCTATCTTGGGTACATCCGAAGCTTCCATGGAGCGTTCCTTTGCATTAGCTTGCACGGGTTGTGGTGGTGCACCTCTCTCTTGTGAACATGAGGATGAAGATTCTATTTTAGCATTGTCCGACTCATCATTATTTGTTTTCTCTAACATTCGCATTCAAGAACACCCGATTCTTCCACAAATACATTACCCAACTTATCACAACAATCTCTCAACCGCACCTAACACTCATTCACTTTTTCATCCTTTTGTGCGTTTCCTCAATGTACTTTTCACATTATCCATGAGTTGGATAAATGTCTCAATGAATTCTGAATTTCCATTCCAAGATGTTTTTGAAGGAAATTCGGTCAAGTGTTGATCGTGAATCAGAATATTCCCCACCGATGAATGGTGAAATTGTTTGTAGATTACTTGAAGAGTCGCAATGGAACCATCCTTTTGAACCTTTTCATTGGTAAGTTGCGACTTTAAATGCTCTAAGTTCAACAAAGAAGCTTCTTGTCAATGTAGGTAAGTCTGGCGGAAAAGAGCACTACATGTTCGATCCCGACTATGGATAACAATTTGATGAGGTGCGGATGAAGTAGATGATAGGGCTCAATGTCGCATTCCATTTGCATGGCATTCAGTAGAGGTGCAATTCATTCTCATTGTACTCGTAACATGAAGATCTCACATCCTCCTTGTTTAATTCAAACATCTTTAATCGCTCGATGTAGCATTCATTAACATTATTATCCACAAGATCATATAATTTAAGCACTTCGAAATCACCGGGTCGAGAGAGTAAGACATGATGTGGTAGAATGCACGGATTTTACAAGTCTATGATTTAAACCGAGAAATATAATCTTTCGGGATTTTACTAAAATCAAGACCAAACCGTTAAGCAATGACCAATGGAATGTGTTAAGATGATGATGGATCGACACAATGATAGACAATTGTGTGTTAGGTCTTATGATTGTTTGTGGGATAAGCGAGATGTTGTTTGGTTGTGATTTGGGTTGGTTATTGCACGATTTTATGGAGAAATTTAGGTCTAAAACTTAAAAGCTCAATAACTTCCTTTCGAGAGGATTTGGGCCTCGAAAATTCGTTTCACGCCACCGTCGTGAAACCTCACAATATTCAGTCGTTCGGTCGTTTTGGCGGTATTTCATTGAAACGGAGTTACTGGATCAAAGTTATGGCCGTTTGAAGTTTTGACGTAAAAGTCAACTTTGGTCAAACTTCTTCTTCGTAAAATCAACCAAGTCGCTATAACCTTGAACCAAGTCGCTAGCACCAAGTCGCTAAGTGAACTCGCTAAATCACCAAATCACTAAGCACCAAGTCGCTACACGTCAAGTCGCTAAAAGAGTACCGCTAAATCACCAAATCGCTAAGCACCAAGTCGCTACACGGTCAGTCGCTAAACAAGAACTCGCTAAGGTCCAAGTCGCTAAGAAAACTAAGTCGCTAACAATTTGCATGCAACTCGCTAACACTTTTCGAGCAAGTCGCTAACCTCACTAAGTCGCTAGCCGTAGTGGAGAATCCACTAACTTGTACTATTTGTCACTTGTCTCACAAGACAAGTCGCTAGGACCAAGTCGCTACCACTTAAATCGCAACTCGCTACCAACTTACAAAGCAAGTCGCTACCAAGAATAACAATCCGTGGCTCAAGTCGCTAGCAAGAAAATCTCAAAACACCACTTTTCAATCCAAAACAACCCAACCACGATGATTCAAGCCTTCAAAATCAAAACCTAAACACTTGTGATGATTCTAAACACAAAAGTACTATCAAAATTCAAACTTTAACACTAGAAATCACCCAATGATGCAAAACCACTAAACTTTTCAAACTCAAAACCACCTAAAACCACTAGAAATCCAAAGATGTGTAGGATATGATCTAACCTGCTCTCGATACCAATTGTAGGATATTGGATTTCACATACACATCAAACCATAACACAAGGTGGGCGATAAAGTGAGTTCTAGAGAGAAAGTTAGAGGTTTAGGGAACTTAGTGAGAGAAAGAAAAGATCTTATTATGAGCTCCAACTCTCTACCTTGGGAGGTAGAGTATTTATAGTCTTACATAAACGCCACACAACGGGTGTGGATCGGGCATACAGTGGGTAAAGACTCGTCCGTCCTCCACGGTGTTACTAAACTAACTACTACTTAACTTAAAATAACTACGACTACGAGCTTAACGATTACATATACTTGAGGTGATCGACTCTTTAATACTGTAATTTCTAATTCCTAACACTTATAAGTTTACTAAAACTACAAAACACCACCTTTACTTTTCAAACTTAACCACTACCGAATAGAGAAACCCTTATCCCTAGTAATTATTTTTTTTTTCAACTTTTAGTTTTTTAACCTGTACACAAAGTTAAGATTTTTGAGAAGGTATTGCACAATTATCTCGCATAAATCTCTTTTATCAAAAGTAACAAAATTTAAACATGAAAGGAATTACGGGCAAAAACTAAAATAGCACAAAAATATTATTGAAGATCGCACGATACTTTGTTAAAAAGCCTTTACCGAATTAGTTTGTCTTGAAACGATGAATTGAACTTAGATGAAACCAAATTCATTTAAGCCTCGAAGAACAACCACACGTACATTCACTTATGGAATAATACACGAACTTACTGTGAATCAGACGAGACGATTAAGAACACAATGAGCCCCAAAAGAAAATGACAAGGTAAAATAAATACTTCTAATTACTTTAAATAGTAAATGGCTGAGAATATAAATAAATGGATCGTTTATGGGAGTTGGCTAAGTGCCTTGCTTACACATAGATGACCAGTGTTCGAGCCAATTCCCATAAAGTCCATTTTTTTTTTCGTAATTCATGTTTTAATCATTACTCTAAAAGAGTTATCGAAATGACACATCACCCCTCCCCCCTACGCCTTTGAAACTGTCATTAATAATACGTTTTAAAATTGTTTTGTCGTAATGATTACGATCATTTCAATGAACAGTGACAGAAGTATAGGGGGTTACAAAGTTTTGTTGCAGTCATTTATGGCTTATGCTCACAACCGAGTTTTTTGGTTTGTTCTAGAATCAAATACAAAGAGAAAAGACATTATAGCAAGATAAATATTTAACACAAAATACTTAAAGAATCTGTTTGTTTTTTGTTCTAGAGTCAAATACGAAGAGAAAAGACAATATAACAAGATATATTTATCATATATAAACACAAATATACTTAAACAACGACTATTTATATAGAAAAGTTAACTTTGGCCACGTCGAATGTATGTAAATGCTACTCGGCATTGTGGTTATGCAACATACCCAATTTTGCCGGAGCGGGGTATGGGGCAAGTCAACTTTGAAACATTAGCCACAATTCAACTTGTCGTATCATTGGCCATATATCAACTTACCTTTAAATATCGTTTGTCAACAAACTTGACTAATAAAGCCACGCAACCTGATAATCAACTACTATAGTCTATGTATATATAAATACGTTTGATATTAGATCTCTTAGGACCCAAAATGTAAGTCTACCGGGTAAATGGTGGTGGCTTTTTCACACCGACCAAGACTCTTTGTGGTGTAATTAGCTTCATGGAAATAACGGCAACGTCCTTCTCGTTCGGTTTTGAGGTCCTCATCACGTGTTTGGAATGGTGTCGTTAGATGTGGCTCTGATATTGATCTGATGGCAGTTCCTTTCACTAAATCAAGTGGGGAACAAACATGCTTTTGGAGCGACATTTGGACAACTCCTGGTTTGAAGTTCTCAGCTGCACTTCCACTTCTTTATACCTCGAGGTGTACAAAGTGTTGGTTTTATGGATATAAATTAGTAGACGTGAGTTATGATCGAACTCGAGACTATAGGATTGCACACTTTACGTATGAGAATTTAAAGTTAAATAATTAAATATAAATGTTGTATTTATTTATTTATTAAACGAAATAACTAACGGACGTTAAGTAATTAATGTAATGGACTAACGGGCGTTAAAGGTATTTGGAAAAGGACTTAATTGCAAAAGTTGGGAAGGTTCCGGAAACCCTATGTGATATCCAAACCGATCGGCCAAAGGAAACAAGGAAACAAACCCAACTTGTTCACCAAGTTTGCTTGGGTATATAAACAAGGCAAGGGGTTTTATTTTTCCATCTCTTGTGCTCATTAGCTAAACCCTAAAAATTGTTTTGTGTGTTTTCTTGTCCAAACCGATCGTCCATCACCTTTGGATGTCGATCCATTACTTTTCCACAAACCAAGTTATTTTGTTTGATAAAACTAGCATTACTTTAATTCGGTTTAGTGCGTGTACAAGAACATAGTAATAACATACTTTTGTTATTATCTTGGATTGAATTACAAAGCGGTGAGGGTAATTCAGATAATCCTATAAACCCTAATTAGGGTTCATCCCAATTGCTAGTTTGTGGAATTGATTCTTGTTCGCTAGAATCAAGAAAAGACGATATTCTTTTATGTTAATTAATTGTTCATTAATAAATCCTATACGCCCGCTTGATTACTTTGATGTTTTGTGATTATTTATTTGATTGTCATGTTATATAATTCCAATAGTGGCATCACGAGTCATTGGTTTTAATGAGTAATTAATTACATAAATGCGTAATAAAACAAATAATTGTATGTTGTTTAATATGTTTATCTAGGGTTTATGTTTAATTTTTGTTTGGTCGATTTTTAGTTAATTGGGCGTACCTTATTTTTTTTGGTCGACACATACATTAAATTTTAGGGTTTTAAAATTGTTTGCTAACCTTATTAAAACCTAGAATTAATATATTGGTTACGTGATTAATTCGTGAATAATTTGTTATGTGTCATGGAATTTTTTATATGCGATCTTGTGACTATTTGTATAATTGTTATGATATATCCATGATAATATATGCATATTTGTCATGGATAAGTTACTTTGATATTGTTTAATTGTTAAGATATATTTATTTACGATAAATCTTAAATTGGGGAAGACTCCAATTACATATATTAATAAATCAATTATGTGCAATTTGGTATATTATTAATTATGGGTTTACGCAATCGATTCTTCGATGTATGTGGCTCACTCTCAATTGAGAGAGTGAAAGCCCTAATTAATATATACATTAATTTAACCTAGATATTGATTATTAATAGGTTTTATCGAATAAGTTGCATGTGGCTACTTGTTTACACGTATAAATTGTTTATTATGTGCGCATTGTTTTTAGTAGTTTATTTTTATTGGTATTACTTGTTTGTTTATTATGTGCGGCGCTTTTAAGCAAAGGGTAATTTTGAATAGAAAAATAATACGGACTAAACAATGGTGAAATTTGATTTGTTTTGGAAGAGTTAAGTTTTCAATAGTTTAATTGATTGATGATTTTGGTACTATGGTTGAACGGCTCACCCATTAGAACGAACTATAAAGGGTTAATAAAGAAGTGCATACATCGCAATCGAAAGGATGTCTAAGGTTATGCTTTTGCGCTACGGTCCTCTCGCCTCTGTAAGTTCGAATGGAGCTACTTAGTAAGCCATAAAAGTACAAGCTCATCTTAAGGCGAATTAGTTTTAATTCCATGCGCCACGGTGGTAATTATCCAAACACTAAGTGTTTACACTTATGCAAAAGTACGGTATAATTGATGATAATTAACACTAAATTCCTTGATTGGTGAACCCAGTACCTCAATCAAAACTTTGATAATTTGATCTTTATGAATTGGTAATAAAATGTTTTTTATTAAATTTATGCTACAAGATGAATGCATGACATCTTTGTACATATTTGATTTGACCACATAAAATCAAAACTAGTACCCTTTTAAATTAAGTTATATGCCATCTAATTAAAAGGAACACTTGAAGTTGCAATTTATGTCATGAGAGTACTTAGCTAGATTGTGATAGAGAGGTAAATCTCTATGTAAAGTGAGACCTTACATGGACATATTTGCAGTTCTTTAAGTTAGACACTTAAGTTGAGTATGAAGTGAGACTTGGACTCAATGGCATAAGATGGGATGAAACATGTTTATATTTGCAATAGCGTTGGAAAATATAAATCCCATAATGATCTAGGAGTTGGAAATTGTTTGCCAATTAATGTTCGACAGATTACCTTATTATATGCGTTCGTTGCTAGCAGATCAACTGATGTAATGAACCTATGATAATTTGGATCCTAGTTTTCGAGAAAATTCTATGGCTATATGAATATTACCTTGGGTATTTTATTTTCTTGAAAAGTTTAATTATCGAAAATACTAAAATTGAATTTTGCTAATTCTTTAAATGTATTAATGCAACATTAAACCGTAAACGTAGGTTATTCCTTTATTGGTAAATTGATCTACACCTGTAAGGGTTTCTAGTAGAGTCAACTTTACTAAGAGAATAAACCTAGTCCTCTTTTCATAAGAAGAGTGAGATTCAATCCTATTCCTTTTCATGAATGAAGAAAGGTATGATAGGACAATTAGAATTGTCTAAATTCTAAATACATAACTCGTATGAAAATTTCAATAGTTGAGAAAATTGCATATTTTCTGAGTTATTAAATTAGAAGCTAGACTAATTACTGTATAATTGGTAAAAGGTAAACTAGCATATTTTATCTAGTTGTTTTGTTTTGACCATTTAAAAGTACTACTTACAATTGTTGGAATAGTAGAACTATTAAGAAAGAAATTGCATGCCCAATTTTTCAAGTTAATAGCATTGATGGATAAATTCATCATCTACATAGTAGAATACATTCTTTTAAGTACATAAGTAATTGTTATGTATGGACTTTCTCAAAGGTGTAGGAAGTAAATAGTACACTATTTTCTTTCACTGGTTAATGAAACACTTACAATGTTGTCAAATCTAGTGGGAGTGTTGTGTTCTTATTACTGAATAAGGAATTAATGTAATGATCTCTAATTCAGTGGGAGTTACAAGCTTTGTCATCTTGGTAGTAACCCAGATTATCTCTAGAATGTCTTAAGATAATTACTTTCCACTTGTAGACACTTATGTTTTCAAGGATAGTCATGTACGTTTCCTTATTAGACAATGAAGTGGTTTTACATCTACTAGTTATGCTAATATCAATGACACAATCATATTGATCACATAAACAAACATATGTCGTGTTGTTTATCTACTACATGATGTTGTTCCATGCACAAGTGGGAGAAATCTATATTGTGTGCAAGGTACAACATAATAGGTATATGATTTAACGGATTCTCTTGACTGCAAAGTAAGAGGCCAACATTCTAATATAACTTGTACATATCTAATTCAAGAAACACTTGGTGTTGCAATTCACGTCATGTCAGAACTTGGCGAGATTGTAACAACAAAGTAAATCTCTATGTGAAGTCGACCTTGCATGGACATATTTACGCTTCTAAATTAGACAAGTATTTAGAACATGTGTCAAAATGATATATAAGACTACTTCAAATTAAATATTTATGTATTATTAGAATGACATAAAATTAAATAAAGTAATCTAATCCTACTTCAATTTGTTTATTTATGTATTTTGGAATGACATAAATGAAAAATAATGTAGTCCTACATTATTGTGAAGTAAAATAAATTAACTTGAAATTACTATTGAAACCAAGAGTTGTGTTCATAATTACTTTAGTTAAACATGTTTATGATTCATTGTAAAGACATAATCATAAAGTCTTTTAAGACTTA
The DNA here is from genome assembly GCA_022545495.1 of Chrysanthemum lavandulifolium. Classification (NCBI taxonomy): domain Eukaryota; kingdom Viridiplantae; phylum Streptophyta; class Magnoliopsida; order Asterales; family Asteraceae; genus Chrysanthemum; species Chrysanthemum lavandulifolium. The sequence goes on along the minus strand of CM040238.1, from coordinate 234,211,720 downwards.
TAATAAAGTAAGACGTTAACTTGTTATGTTTTTTAAGACATATACAAGAAGTCATTGAGTTGATCAATAATTTATAACGTATAAATGGGATTATAACAGTTTATGTTTTCTTGATGAGACATGGATATGAAGTGACTTGGTTAAAAGGTACTTGTGTTATAAAGCATGTAATTGGCTTGAAAAGTCTATTATACCATTAAGTTGACTTAGTTGGTAAATAGGCAATTCAAAATGAATATGTTTATCTTATATATTGTTAGATTGTCTTACAATATTAAAATTCTAATGAATACCACAAGTTGATGGTATGTTCAGTTAGGAGAATCAAACTCTATTTGATTTGTTTGATTCATGATAACCATAACTTCTTTCTTAAAAGTAACAAGGTGAGAATATTGAGTATGGATTGAATATACTCAATATGACTCCAACCTAGAAGATTAATAAACACCATTTCATTATGGAATGTGATGAATCACATTAAGTTTTAAAATTGAAGATTCTCGAATTTGTTAAACTACTTATGAATAGGTTGTTAACAAACTTAAGTCAGGAATTATCAATGTGTATTTGTAATGTCCCAAAAAGAGAACAATGTAGTTTTGCTCTAAATTGCTAAAGTATATATAGATAGTCTATATATTACAAAAGGCAAGTGGGAGTTTTGTTTTTATCTTGAAAGATAAAATTACAAGATACATAATCTTCTAAAACACACTAGTAAATATCATGATGAGGTTAGACATGTAAATGATAGACCTCAAGATGATGGAATTTTCATTCATAGATCTGCAAGGATATCTCGGATATTTGATTTATATCTTTGAGAAGAAATATGAGTTACAGGATTATAGTAAACCTGATAATCATTATGATGGATTACCAAATATTGAATTGGGAAAATTACTCATACTATGAATGTTAAAGATGTTGTCCATAAAGATAATCAATTTTTGAAATTTGGTTTATCTTAGTAGTTAGACTAGAGAATGGAAATGAGTTTCTTCAAAGAGATGAAAAACCCTAGTGGTTTGAATTTCTATGTAGAAATCATATGAACAATATTGTACACATATTTAATGCATGTTTTATGACAAGATTATTAATCATATTTAAGCAATTAATTGTGATTGAACATTCTTTCCTAAGACACATTAAATATATAAAGATGATAATTGTCATACTTGTTTTCATTAATATGAAATATGACAATGGAATATCAAAACTCTTTCTTGAGAAATTACTTGAGCGAGGACGGTAAGTAATTGAAAGGTTTTTTTTTTTTTGAATCTTTGAAAGTGTACGAAGTGCAAATAATTCATGAATGGATAAATGCATGCATCTATGAAATTATTCTTATGTTTAATTATTAAATCCCATTTTCGATTCATAATTAAAATAAGATAAATTTTAAGTATTCCTGAAAGCTAGTGGGAGTATTATGTTAAGTTTCTTAAATCTTATATGTTGTATAACATATAGTAAGTAATATTCCTTGTAAGTTAAATGTTAAGTCTTAGATTGGAATGAAACTTCACGTGTAAGATTTAAGAATTAAAACATACAACCTTGAAATATATGTTTATTGTTAATAAACATGTGCAGTAAAATTAATGATTCTAATAAAACATGATATATCATTTGGGAAATTGATAAATATCTTTTAGATAGAACGTGAATGAATTCTAAGGTTGACCTGTAGATTCATCATGTACATCATGTAGTGTATTCAAATTGTTGTATCATTCTTGAATGATAGATGATTTGACAACATTGATATCTAATTAAAAGTTATTAGATAATTTGTGTAATGAATATTCTAAAAGAATTACATCCTCAGCCTGGAATTGCTCCTAGATTCTATGGATGAACAATATGTCAAATGTTGTGAAAATTGTCATCAGCTTTAAACTTGAAAGTTAGGAAAGCATCAAACATTACACAATGAGATATTAAAGTTTACGGAGTTTTAATAAGCATATTGTTGTTTGTATACAATGATGCTGGTTTAATTGAGATGACACTCAATACTAGTCATGGTAGGATTTCATCCTTGTTAATGGCCATGTGAACTAGTTATGCCACTAAGAGCGTAGTTGCATTATACATTAAAAGAATAAGAATACTTTAAACTTAAAATTGTTTGGAAGTTTAATTGTCATAAATTGGTGATAGAGGATGTCACACACTATATGAATTATTATGTGGATTGTTGAATGCACACATACAAGGACTTCATTAATTGAATTTTTTGAAATAAGTATTCTCAAAATTACGATAGATCAAGTTGGTTGATTTATGCCTTGTCAACAAGTATGATTGTCATTACTTGAGGCATAATTCATCAACTGGAATTTTCATGCATTGATCTATTTGGTATTTGGATAAAGGATGTTAAACAATTGTTATAATAAATCAAATACTTGGTATGTTTGATTTTATAATATATTGTATCCTATATTTGCATGTTTAATCCGTGAATAAATTTATTTATTCTAAATCGTCCGTTGTCAATTAATGATATGGGAGTATCATTAAACTAAGACAAATTTGAGAGATATGGTAGAATATACTTGAAAGTATATTGATGAGAATGCATACCAATTTCAGATGATATTCAATGAATTGAATATAGGACTTATCCCAACTACATAATTTACTTTGTGGATATTGTTATAAGTAAATTATGAATAGTTATCCTCGAGACTTGAGATACCGGATAAGTGTCATGAATGTAGTGCACTACGTGGAACAACTTAACGCTATGTGAATCGGTAGTCATAAGGGTTGTTTCTGAATTGTTGCAAAGTTCATGGGTTATTCTCGTAGTCAAGATAGAATTTGTTCCTTCAAATTTATTTTGAGTTTAATATTCTTGGGCCCTCGTAGGGTTGACAAGATGTTTGCGTGCCACGCCCAAAGTTCTCCTGAATATGTTCGGAAGATTTGTAATCTTGCTCAATCACTAATAACGAGAAACGTAATAGTTGGATAAAGAATGACTTAATTCCATATCTTTATTTAACATGGTATTAGAAACAAAAGGATAATAATAATGAGAAATCATTAAAAGGTTTTCCAGAGCCTTGCTCGAGTTGTACTAGAGGCATCAGAAGTGTTGCTAAGACGCTAACCGAATGTGATCACTCTATTAAGATATATCCAAGTGGGGCTGTTGGTTTTGTGGATATAAATTAGTAGGCGTGAGTTAGGATCGAACTCGAGACTATGGGATTGCACACTTTACGATGAGAATTTAAAGTTAAATAATTAAATATAAATGTTGTATTTATTTATTTATTAAACGAAATAACTAACGGACGTTAAGTAATTAATGTAATGGACTAGCAGGCGTTAAAGGTATTTGGAAAAGGACTTAATTGCAAAAGTTGGGAAGGTTCCGAATCCCTATGGGATATCCAAACCGATCGCCAAAGGAAACAAGGAAACAAACCCAACTTGTTCACCAAGTTTGCTTGGGTATATAAGCAATGCAAGGGTTTTATTTTTCCATCTCTTGTGCTTCATTAGCTAAACCCTAAAATTGTTTTGTGTGTTTTCTTGTCCAAACCGATCGTCCATCACCTTTGGATGTCGATCCATTACTTTTCCACAAACCAAGTTATTTTGTTTGATAAAACTAGCATTACTTTAATTCGGTTTAATGCGTGTGTACAAGAACATAGTAATAACATACTTTTGTTATTATCTTGGATTGAATTACAAAGCGGTAAGGGTAATTCATATAATTTATAAACCCTAATTAGGGTTCATCCGAATTGCTAGTTTGTGGAATTGATTCTTGTTCGCTAGAATCGAAAAGTGCGACGATATTCTTTTATGTTAATTAATTGTTCATTAATAAATCCTATACGCTCCGCTTGATTACTTTGATGTTTTGTGATTATTTATTTGATTGTCATGTTATATAATTCCAATACAAAGATTGTAAAATTCATGATCGTCGGGTCTATGCAGCTATGCTAATGGGTGTTGGTATTAAAAAAGTAGTATGACATTTACCCTTGTTTCATTTTTGAATATCAAGGTACAAAGAATCATACTACACTATTGACGTTCAGGATTCCTTGATATAAACATGTTACTGGAAAATTGGAAATTATACATCAAAGTCCGATCATACGATTATTTCTAAAGAGATCTTACATGTTTTGGATGCTAGCCATTAAAATAAAGATGAAATAATTGGCACGATGATAAATTTATTATACGGAATCCAATATCGTTCTTTCATGTATCTAAAGTAATTATATATTCAGTAATCACGTCATTTTCTCCTCGAAAAGTTTAATCGGGTGAAAGAAACTCATAAATTAAAGTTCTGTACTAAATATATCAAAACAAAGTATCTTACCGATTGAGAGAGTTGGTGGACTTGGAAAGCTCTATGTCACCGAACTACAATCCTCTCAGTTTTTTACTTGTTTTACATTTAGTTTTCTCAAATTACACACTATCTTACACTTTATCTTATATGATAGTTGCAACTTTATTCATTTTCTATATTTCTAAAAAAAAAAGTACAAATTCCATTTATAAAGTTTCGTTAATCATTTTATGATTTATAATCACGAGTCTTTTTTTCAAACAACGTCTCTTTACTCTTAAAAAATTTTGGTTACGAAATAGCCCACAAGGTGAACACCAAGTTTGACCACATGTTTTCGGGACCATGAAGTAAATGGGTATAACGATTTTAACGTTTTCATCCAGAGATTTTAATCGAAACTACAAGCACAACAAGCAACACGTGAGCTAATGTACTTACCTTTCGTGTCTCATTTCCTTTTCTCGTTAGGGCAGCTTAAATGCTAAAGTCATTGCTACAGTTACCAAACACTATAAATTCCAGGGTTGACACGATTCATACCGCTTCAGATTAGCAACTGGCAAACACCGTGAATCTCAAACATTATTGTAACACCCTGTTTAGCATATGAAGCAATAGTTAGCAAGAGTTAATCTTACTTGGGATTGCTTTATCAAGAAACAGAAGCGACGTACTTATAATTATAACTTATAAGCTACTAAGTTCATCCCGTCCCGAACAACCACACGTTCGGCTATGAAAAAATGCGCGACATTATTGTGTATCGAGACCGAGGGTCCCTTAGTGGTTTAAATAAATAAAAATAAATAAAATAAAATAAAAAAAAAAGTTGTTAAGATTATAGAAGGGTGATTGGGTAGTGGAGCTGGCGAAGTGTCTTGTGTAAACTTATTATAACCAATGTTCGAGCCAATACTTCTTCTCATTCAACCTCTATTACATAAGCCAGCCGTTTACAGTAGTACTATTTAAGTTAGAGGTGCACATCCGAACCGGTTAACTGAACCGCATCCGAAGACAAACCGAAAAACCCAATCGGTCAAAACCGGTTTTGACCATAACCGGTCCGGTTTTATCAAACCGCGGTTAGGAACCGGTTTGGCATTTGGAAAACCACCGTTTGGAGACCGGTTTTATTAACCGAATAACCAAACCGGTTCGGTTAACCGGTTTGGAACCGGTTTTTCGACTAGGCGGGTTTTTTGATTTTTGAATTTTAAACTTTGAATTTGAAAAACACTAATGGAAAGTTCAAACACCAACAACACCACCAACACCAAGTCGGTTCAACAAGTGCGTGACGGTTTGAAAGTTTTACCATGCGACCTTCTAAAGATCCATGGGAACACTTCAACTACGCCCTAATGTCGGACGGTAAGAAAAGGCTCAATGCAAATATTGCTTGAGTATATTGTCTCGACGGTTCCAACTCGGCGTTGAGGCTCACATCAAACAAAAGTATTGCAAGGCACTCAAATCGGTTCAGGAAGCGGGTCAATCGTCCATGGCTCGAGACGGACTATTTTGCATACGATCATGATTTACTCCGTAAAAAACTGGCCGGTTTGGTGATTCAACGTGGTCCCAAACCGGTTAAACCGGTTACTAATTTTTTAAAATTCAAAAATTTTAAACCGGCGGCAATTTTTAAAATTCAAAATTTTGAATTCACAACCGGTTAACCGGTCCAAAACCGGTCAAAACCGGTCAAACCGGTCCAAATATTAAAATTTTAAAATTTCAAATTTTGAATTTTTTTTAACGGGAAGGCGGGTAAACTTTCAAAATTTGAATTTTTTTTTAATATTTACAAGTTTGCCATTGTAAGACTAGCATAAATAAATAGATTGCGTTTTTAATTTTTGCAACTTTTATACAATTAAAATTACACGCTAAAAATAAAAATCGAAGCATTTCACTAATGGATGATCCCGCACCGCCTCCGCCACCCCTGCCACCGGTTATTGTTCGTTATTTTCCGGTAGACCGTGCACACGGTAATCCCATGGTTTGGGCTCACTACAACTACATCGAAATGTCGGATGGCAAGCGAATGGCTTAATGTAAGTATTGGTTATGTTTCTTCAAACCCACTTCCGGCGTGCCGTTGAGGGTTCACACACAGAAGAATTGCCGCCAAGCACCTACAGTTGATGCCTGATTCGAGACCTCGAGTTGATGTTGACTCGTTGAGTATTTTATCAAGTTATCGATGATTTATGTTTAAGTTATTATGTGTTGTGTTTTAAGTTAATATGTAATGTGTGATGTATCTGTATTCTTCGTTCTATTAAATAAAAGTTCTAGTTTATTAATACACGAAACAAGAAAACGATTATAAACGACGACGGAAAACGAAAAAAATAAATAAATAAATAAATAAAATACTAGAACCGGTCAAAACCGGTTAACCGGTCTAGACCGGTCCCAAACCGAGCCCAAACCGGTTTGGACCGGTTGGGTTTCTCCATCCTCACAAAGGTTCGAACCGAACGGTTAACCGCCCGACCAGGTTTTTTTCGATTAAACCGGTTCGGGTTTGACCGGCTGTCAAACCGAACCGGTTAACCCATTTGTGCACCTCTAATCAAAGTATCTATATCATGAAGTATATATAAAAACTACGCCACTTTTCACTTCTAACAGTTATGACTTATGAGTTATGAATGAGCCCATGAAATTATCCTATATCTATTAGCCAAGACACAATCTCTTCACATGCCACGTGTTCCATTAATTGCCAACTTTGCAAGTTGGCAAAAATAATCACGAGGTTTAAGTGTCGTTGCAAAGTAAGTCAAGTTGGCAAAATAGTCCCTAAGGTTTAAGTGTCGCCACAAGTAAGTCGCTTTATAGCAATTTGGCAAAAATAGTCTCTATCAAAATTCACGTCTACAAAAGCAATCCCGCTGCATCGCGCGGGTTTCCACACTCGTTGTATGTATATGACATGAGAAAATAACTCGCAAACAGTAGAAAACTTTATATGTTGTCATTTTCACTTGCCTGCAAGTATGTCGTTAAGGATTATTTACTAATTTATTACCAAGTATTTTTGCTTTATACGAGCACAAAGATGTAACCGATTTTCCATATTTTGATTTGCGTGTAGCTGTTTCTTTTCCTATATACACATCATACTTTTGTTAATAGGATTGTTGATAAATGCAAAGGTAAAATGGTCAAAAATACTCAGAAAAGACCACCCAAAAAACCAAAAAATGACAAATCAGTTACATTTTAGGATTTTACAACTATATGATGTAAACATTAAAGTAGGCTTTTCAACATAAAGAGTTGTTGAAGAAAATCTATATTGAGCTTCTTTCAAGCTGCATGGGTTGGAAATACATAATAGAAACATTTGTACATAAGGCTTTTTCTACATGAAAATAATGCAATCAAAGAATACATACATATGAACTTCTTACAAAAGAATGGCTAGAAAAGTTACCATGAACCGTTCATTCTTACGTATCTGAATCTGAGGCCGAACTTTAGGGAGTGTAAGAGGTGTGATTGCACATGGCGCTTGATGTGGGCCACCAAATTTCATGCACTTCTATTATATATATGAACACAATATGATACTCGAGCTTAATTAATTCATGCACTACTTATTATGTGTGTGTTTGAGGGCCTTTTTGTGGTAATGGCACGGGGCCACAGAAATTCACGAAACGGCCCTGCTGAATATGATCCGTTAATTTTGCGTCGTAATATGTTATGAGAGAAACATTCAATACTATTATCTTTATACCGAATTAATAAGAAACTCATGTTTAATTGCTAACTGAACAATCTATACATTCTATTAAAAAGGAGTTTTGGCTGATGTCACTTTAAATACGTGTCATTCAATTAGTAATGACTTAGAAAATTTGCGGATGTAATAATTAAGTTACTACTGTACTATTTTGCATTATTTGATTATTGAATACTAGACTATAGACCCGCGGGTTTCGCGGGTGACAATAAAAAAACTATTGTCAGAGATAACTTGAAAAGTGTAATGCATATGTATTAATCGATAGATAAAACATTCATAAGACATATGGGTGTGTTTGTATTTCATTATTCACCATCAGTGCCTTCTTTGTCCATCATGCTATACAAATTTATCTGCAAAAACCAAGTGTAAAATATGAATTAGTAACGTGTCATGGCGTTTAGCTATCTACGCAACTCACAGCACTGTAGTGATCATGACCTGACAAGATTTGGAGAAGCAATAAACCAAGCGTTCAAGAGAACAGTATGATGTATCTATTTCAAGGACTATCATCTATTGTTTGAACTATTATCAATTAAATGCAAAATATGGAGAAACATTATGAAGCAGAGTTCACAATTTCTACCCACAAACTTAGAAAAGGTTTCTTTGGCTTGCTTTTACCTCAAACGGGTAAAAGTCCGCCTAAAGTGAACTTTTAATGCATATGATCTTTTAAATCGCTTTGTTCCAAAAATAGATCCTTGTCGTTATAGTATGATCTTTATAACCAAAAACTATTGCACCATTACTTCTTTTCACATCTATGTACAAGTTTAGATAGAGCCACGAAACATGTTTACCTCCTTGTTGACGAGCTTCAAAAATTCTTCACGCTTCCTACTCACAGACTGAAAGAATAACAATTTTAGGAAAGTGCCTTATTATAAAATATGTAACAACCCGGTATATACAATTATTGCAAAAAAAATGGCTAAGTTGTAATGCTGAAAGCTGGTTATTAATTAAATGACGTAAGCAATAGAGTGAAATAATGACAGGTGGAAATATGACGTAATAAAAAGAAAGGGTGACATTCAAAAAACTTTTCTTTGATTTAGTATATAGTAGATGGACTATAGACCCACGAAACTCGTGGGTGGCAAAAAATGTCATCTATAATGCCGAAGATTAAAATGCTTAATAATAAAAGATTAGCAATAATGAAGATTTACATATCTGTGTGCTATTGTTCTTAATGATGCAATTAAAACAACATTCTAAATTCTTACATTTTGTATGAAGTAGTTCTAAATAAGCAACTCCAAACACACCCACTGATGCACTCCAAACACACGCACTGATGCACCAAAACAAATTATGCGAGAATACCCAACGAAAGTGACACAAACTTCTAAGAACTGCACCAACGTAAGTAAGAACTGCACCAATGTAATCTGCGTCAACGATGGTGTATCCACTATGCCATGAAAGAATTTGTAATGTAACAACGGATTAGCATATTCATTTAAATAAGTTATAACATAACAATGTTGATTGCATATCGTACTTTTTGTAATATAGGCTTCAAATAAACGGATTAGCATAATCATTTAGATAGAAAACATAATTGAAGCATACCTGTTTAAATTTGAGATTGTGATGAATAAGTATTAATTTGTAGTAGAGTGTATCAATAATAAGGATACCAACAACAAATTTAGGACCTGTAAACCTTTCATTCCAATAAGGAACCATATATGAGTGAATCACAACAAACCATAATGAGGTATAATATATATCTTTATATATATATCTAGTGCATAGGAGAAAGAGTTGGCAAAAAAGAAATGAAAAGAGTGACGGGTCGATTAACTGGTCAAAACACAACGTACTTCTAAAAACAATAGAATGTGTCAAAATATTAATACGAATAAAGATTAGCAAATAGATCATTGTAGCCATCTTCTCTCAAACGGATGAGATATTAAGACAACAAAAGTCATTCAATATCAATCCAAATTTAGAAAAGGTAGCAGATTATAAGACCAATCGTAAAGAAAAATCCATAATAAATAACAATACCTAAAAACTATCCATTCACTTATAGTTTTAAACAAATAAGCTAAAAGCTGTACAAATTTCAAGACATATTTTGGAGCTCGAATTAGAGTTATAAAGTCCTTACATTCGTAGTTTAATCTAAGTACATAGTGAGCTATAATTGGTTGTAAGATACATCATTATTTACATTTTGCGACCAAACACTTCAAAGAAACGTTAACAAAAGTAAACATATTTCAATATGTCAACTTAGAAAGCATCCCTACTGATGCATAAAATTGAAAAGCACATATAACTTTATACTTGGATCATTCATAGTATAAACATAAACAATGTCTAACATTTTGCCTTGATGACACGGCAAATGAAAATCAAAACAGAACGCGAAGATATATAAACGGTGGTGATTCGAGTGTGTATTAAGACAACATACCATGCAATTCGGTTCTAAAATCAACATTGAAGAGTATTAAAGCATTCGTCACCGGGCAAGATCTTAAGACAACGCCGTAGCACTTTCGGGCCAAACACTTCAATTAAACGTGGATGTAATAAACACATTTCAATATGTAAAGTTTAAAAACGTCCGTACTAATGCATCAAATTAGTAGTGTCTTGTTACAGAAAGTGCTTAATTGAGTGAGACATATTTACAAACACTTGGTGGGTATTGAAAAATAGAACACATTGCTCAACATAACGGGTAACTGATTAAGAAGAGTTAGCTCACATGTAGAAGTCATCAAAAAAACACTATACCGTCATAACCACATACCTCACAATTGTGAAAAAAAAAAAAAAAAAAAAAAAAAAACAAATCGAGCTGTTAAAGGCGTGATAATCTAGGAATCATTTGAGATTCAAATAAATTTTCTTTTATATACACACCTCTAATAACCATGATGAACCCGCAAAAACTGATAAAACAAAATGGGCTTATAACAAAATCAGTTTGGTGAATTTAACCATACTTCGGAGTTCGGATAAATAAATGGGTAAAATAAGACATAAGATAAAAGCCTTGAAATATTTTCTATAAGAAAAATACAACCTGCTTATTAAAAGATCGAGAAGGAGATGCAAGATGATACAGACCACATAATTTCCAAATATTAGTGAAGTTCGATCGGACCCAATAAATTTGAATTTGAGATCGGAAAGAAGATTAGAGTAAATGGGTCTAATCTTAGTTGAAACTTTCTATTCAAAATAAATTGATTCAATGTTAGCTGAAATTTACAAAACGGTTGTATTAGAGAATTGTAGAGGTGGCAAACGGCAGTAAGGGGCAAGGGGCGGACACGGGCTAAAAGCAGACGCACGGGCTAGAATGGGCACGGGCTTAAGCGGACGCTTAAACGGGCACATGTTATACAAATCGCTTAATAAAAGACCTAAAACGACTAAATAAATTCCTTAAACGTAATATCTTATTTATATTAACAAAAATAAATATATTATATAAAAAATCTTTAAAGCGATCGTTAATGTTCAACAATTGAGAGAAAAAAGTGCCCGTTTAAGCACATTTAAGTTTTCAATGGGCTATATGTGCCCATTTCAAAAAAAAGAAGAATTTAAACGTAAATAAATCTTCTAAAAATGTCTATTTAACCCATCTTTTTTGCTTTCAAGACATTTTAAGACCTCTGAGAATTGAGATGCCGTGAGAATCTGACAAGTGGTAATATGACGTCAAATATGACGTCAGAATGAAGGGTAGATGACATTCAAAAAACTTCTCATTTATTATATACTCCGTAGTAACTTGCAGAGTTGCAGTGTCCTTAGCAAGCTTCGTGAAAAAGATGTGGCTCATTAAACAAGAATTTAAATTTCAAATCTCTCATCTCCTTATTAAACGGGTGCTACTATATACACCAATTGTTTTTTAAAATATTGATAACTGTGTTTTCGTAAATTGCAACAGAAAAGTGGAGTGATTAATTGGCTTAACATAGGGGTAGTTGTAGTGCAGTAGTGATGATAAAGATGTTTATTTTTCTTTTTAATTATTATTTTATACATCAATTATATTCACAAGCTTTTTTACGTGTTACCTTTTCACTACCTCACTGCCGCTTCTTGTTTAATCGACCTGTAACTGCCATTTATTTTTGTTTCTCACTTTTTCCTTTTTGCTACTTATGCTTGCCATTTACCTGCTTGCTACTGATTTTTGAAAGTATACCTACTTAGGAGATTGTGCACAACATAAAAGAAAAAGTTTCAGTTTCTTTTTAGACAAAAAATACATTGTTCGTCCAAACTTGTTCAAAATCATTATAGTGAGTCTAAATAACGTTTTTTTATAATCTGAAATCATTTCCATCCTTTTTATCATCCAATGTCTCGTTGACAGTGATTTCTTAGTCAATTCTCATAATATTTTTTTTTGTGAAAACATAATAAACTTATATCAACCCGCAAGTCTCAAAATAAGTCAGAAATTGTGACTTATAAAACAATATATAAAATATTAATTTAGTTGTGTATGTTGTTTTCATTTTTTAAATATTGTAAGGTTTATACATTAATCAAATACTTGAATAGTCAAAACTCAAATTCTCTTTCAAGAAAAAAAAGATGACATATGAAATACGTCTGAATTGAGAAAATAAATTACTGATAATAGTTAATATGAAACTTTAGCGTCAAATGTAAAGTGACGCTCTAATTATATTAATCAACAAAATTTTTAATCAAGTCCAAGTTTCTTGAAAGAAAAGTAACAAATGTAAAGTGACGTTGTAATTATATAAAAACACTATCTAAAGAAAAGTAATAAATGTTTTTATGTTAATTTATTAAGATGCTTTGGAATATAATGTTACATGAAAGTTTGTGTAATAATAATTTAAAAATCAAGTAAATGAAAAATATGTTAATGATTAGCATAATCATTTTGGTGTATTTAGAGTATCTGTATTAAACTTATCAATTGGTTAGTCTAAGTTTGCCATAAATCTACATCTTTATTCTTCATGTTCCTTTAAAACTATTCTTTTGTTTTCAGTGTTAGGTTTGGACAGTTGCTTCTTGAAAAAGATGTGGCTCTTTGAATATTGAATATACGGGTATTTTACTTTCCCAAATCGACAGTTGCTTCTACTTTCAGATTTCTTCATTTTTTTTCTTTTCTTTTCAGTGTTAGGTTTGGATGATTTTACTTTTGTTCTTGATGAAGAGACTCTTTATTTACATCAGCTCAGATTTTGTTTGTGTTTTTTTAACAGGTCAGATGAAGATCTTTTGACTTTGGATTGTTATTGACTCCAAACTTAACTGTTTAATCTTCATTTCAATAATTTGAACGTTGGAGAAGGTATCGACTCTCACTTAGGTTCTCTTTAACTTTTGTTGTATTCAATGCCCACTGAGTGTTTGATGAAATGTCTATACACATTTAGCCATTTTACAGTTGCTTTGTCATATAAATGGATACATTTTATGTTATGTTTCTTCTTTAGTTACATTGATTAAAGTATGGATTTATAGATCGGGGTTGTGCTAAATCTCATGTTCGATTTTGTTTTTAGTGCTCGTGTGGTTAAGCACAAGGCTGAATGATAAAAAAAATACTATTAAATTTGAGCTTATTAGCTAGCTTATTAATGACAAAAAGCTATTAAATTTTGTTTGATAACCTGTTTTGCTTTTCTTTACTTTTTTCGTTGTTGTGAGGATGTATTTAAAGCACTATTAAAGAAGGACCTTGTGAAAAGGCTATACTTAGTAAAAAGAATGCATTTCACCTTTTGTATTAAGAAAGTGTATCCGCGGCATATTAACGAGCTTCATTATTGGTTAGCTGAAAACCAAATGTGGTACCAACAACCTTGAAGGGATGTTGAATGTATGTAGTTTTATCTGTCACCGCACCATATTTTTAAAAAAGGAACATTGTAGCTATTAGTTAGCACTCTATTCTAATAAAGTGTGGTTTCTTCACCTTTTTCAGTTGTGTAATTTTATGGATTCTTCATTAGGTGGATGGGTAAAATGCTTAACTGAATTAGCATTTATTCTGGATGATGGAGTATATACAAGTAATGTAATAGGAGCTTTGTGTTATCCCTTGCTTCTAACTGCTTTGCACTTAACTTTTTATAATGCTCATTTATGTATATAATAATATAATGTTGTGTAAGCCAAATTGTTCTTCTTTCCTTCCTATTTTCCTTCTAATCGTTTGAAAACTATTTTGAAACATCACTAAAAACATACGTAGCATAACTTATTAGTTGTGCAATTATGAGGTAAAGGTATCCCTTATAAAAAACATTGTTAATCACATATATTATAGCTTTTCATGGATTTGCAGGAGCTGCTTCAGCTTGAAACTCTCAGCTATACAAGCTAGAAGGAACAAAACCTATGACAGGTACTTGATGTATTCTCTATTTTATGCTTTATATATAACTACATGCTTTAACTTGTGCATTTACACCTAAAAGCTATTCTCCATCCCGTCAACCCTTTGTGCAAATGTAATGCAATATAATTTCACAAAATTTACAAGTCATTGATAGCATATTTACGGGGCTATCACACCAACATTATGACTATATATCATCCTATTTGCTTCTTTTACAATTCTAATATGCATGTGTAGTTTTTCGACAAAAATGCTTATGAGTTTCTATACATTTGTATTTTCTTTAGTCATTATTTCTTTTGTCTTTCTAAAGATATAACTTACATGACTTTCTAATGCTTTTCTACTGTAAAGAACTAAATTATATACGGTGTCTAGGATTGCATCTTTTTCGCATATATTAGCTTATTGTGTTTTTTGAAAGAGAATATCTTTTTTAAGTGCTTGGATTGGTCATTGGTTTTTTTTTTGAACGGCGATTTGCATTAAAAATCTAGCAAGAAGCTAGAACAAAGATACAACGAAAAATTGATACAATTAAACGGTGCAAGCCAATCTAGGGGTGTTGATCCATTCAAGCCAATTCAACCGGATGTTTTTGATTGGTCATTGGTTACATCTATATTTTGATAAGTAGCTTATGGCTTTATGATTAGAGGTGTTTGTCTATGCTTATTTTTCCGGCTTAACTTATTGTTTATAAGTAGCTTATGGCTTTATGATGCATAAGCTTAAAAGATCTTTCTAAGTATTTGGATTAGCCCATGTTTTATGTGTATTGTTTGGATTTACCCAATTATACTATTATGACATGTTTTATGTTATTTAAAATACAGTTTTGACCAACAAAGTGTCTTTTATTTATAGGGACATGACATTTTTGAGTAGTTGTTCTTTAACTACATGGGAGGCTGAGTGAAGTCTTGAATTGCAATTGATAAGTCCAAGGTTCTTCAACTTGATATATCATAAAATGATATTTTGATCGTCATGTCACTTACTATCCAAACATTTTTGCGGCAATCCCTTTTGACAAAGTATGAATCCTTTGGATAAGAGAATACCATTCAAAGTTGTTGGAAAACAATTTCCAGTCGTTGTATGCTTTGCAATGAGTTAATGACAATTAACAAGAGTCAAGGGCAATCTCTCGCACGTGTTAGTTGCTTCTTAAGAGGTCCAGTTTTCACTCATGGACAATTATATGTCGTCGTTCTAGAATAAAAAGTAAAAGAAAAGCTTGATGGTATTAGTTTATGATAATGATGGTAAGCTTATGAGCACCACAAGTAATGTAGTTTACAAGTTCTTTTGAGTTTGTAATGTATATTTGTGCCACTTAAACTTTGTAATAGATCCCTTCGTTGGAAGTTTACGATTGATGTTTTTTAATTGTGACAATATTTCTTCATGTTGCAGTTTACATTTTTGTCTGTATACTTTTGATGCATACTGCTTATTCTACATATATATAAGGAATAGTTTGATAAGTTTATAATCATTGTGGTTTATGAAAGTATGCGTACTTGTAAAATTTTGTAACATTGAAGATACTCTTAATACCGCCCGTGTTGAACACGGGTTATGAGCTAGTTGGAATAAAAATTATCTACATGTGTGGATTCTAAATTCGTTCTTTCATGTACATAACAGGAAATGGTCAAATATAGCATAAAAAAAAAAAAAAAAAAAAAAAAAAAAAAAACCGGTTATATTTATAGGACACAAAGTGAAGCATTCAACAACATAGGAAATTAATTCTGGTGGTAAAATTCTTATACCTTGGAATAAGATGACCCATGTTTGATTCCTATCTGAGTTTGTCTCTATGTTTTTTAATCCTATTTTTATTGATCTAAATGCATGTTTTCCAAAATCATTTACCACCTTACAATTTATCTCTATGACAAATACAACTTACTCAAGGGCTAATTGGAGTTGTAAAGTTTCGTTAGTCATTTTACGGTTTATGCTCTTAACCGAGGTTTTTTGTTTGTTCTAGAGTCAAATACGAAGAGAAAAGGCAACATAGCAAGATAAATTGTCCTTAGAGCACAAGGTGAGGGAAGAGCGGATAACACGTTATTGGTATGCCACCTCAGCGCCACCTCATCACCTCCCCAATAACACACCAATAACTAAAACACACTCTCTCATAACACACCACTAACATGTTATTGGGTCCCACAAAATACCCCACTAAAAATACCCATTCACTCACAATACACACACAACATCACCAATGGCTTGAGCCATTCAAATGGCTTGGGGACCTTTGGCATACCAACGGCACATAACACGGTATGGTAATAACATGTTATTGGTCCATACTTGGGACGAATGGCATGTTATCGGTATCCCATACCGAGTGCTCTTATGTAACACAAATGTACCTTAAAGAAACCGATTGATCATATGAAAAAACTTCAGTCACAAGCCGAATCACCTACAAAACTACTTGGCCGGGGTGATCATGGCGAGAAACGTATTAGTCACAATTCAACGTATCATAAAAACCGATGGCTAAAAATCAACATTTCATTATAAATATGGTTGTCAGCAAACTTCAATAAAAAATCGACATTGTCGTTAAATCAGTCTTTGAGTAAACAAGCAACGTGATAATCAACAATAAGTCTATAGCTATAAACTAGTTTTAGAAGCCATGTCATAACAAAGAATGGAAAAGGCAGATTGGTAGTAGTACAAAATCGTTACAATAAAAATGATCCAAGTAATGTACTATCGTCTATCACTAGTGTGCTCTTTTAATTTCAGTTACGAGATAGCCCAACAAGCTGAACACCAGATTTGACCTTTATCTCCACACGCTTTTTGGACCATGCAGTAATTAGGTACCCGATTTTAACGTTTTCATTAGATATCATGATCGAAACTACAAGCGCAGTAAGCAACATCGTGTAAGCTAATGCTCACTCGGGTACCGTAAATGCTAAAGTTATTGTTTCGATTACCAACAAGCACAACTTAAGAATAGTGACTGGCGAACACCATGAATTCCAAGCACTACTGTAACATGCTTTTTAGCATTCGAAGCACTAGTTAGCAAAAAAAATTATGTAACTCAGGATTGCTTTATCGCAACAACGTACTTATAAGATACTATATTCATCCCGTCTCGAACCGCACTAACAACCACACATTCAGCTATGGAATAATACATGACATTTTTGTGTGTCATGATCGCGTCCGATATGAACACAATCTTCTTGCAATATAAAGCGGCAAAGAAAGACAAATAGTTTAACACTTTGTAAGTAAATATAAAAAAGCTAAGGTGACGTTTGTTTTTTCTCAATAAGACTTTTTCCTCTTTTCATTTCTTTTGTTGCAGAAGAAAGAGGTTTGTTGCTTTTTTGCGACGTAAGTCTTTTTTAACTTCTTTCCCATTCTAAATTTCGAGACATTATCTTTCACTTTACCTCTTCTTTCACAACCCCTACATCTCTTCCTTCTTTTACGTTTCACCGCTTTTTCGTTACGCCTCTTTTTACGTTTTTACGCGTTTTCCGCTTTCTTACAATTTCGCCTCGTTGTCTAAAGTTTTCGTCCGCTTTATTACGTTACGTTCGTTTTATGTTTTCTTCCTTTTTCATGTTTTCTGCTTTTTTATGTTTTGATCGCTTTTTACGTATTCGTCCGTTTTACGTTTCGTCCGTTTTTACGCGATTCGTTTCTTAAGTTTTGTCCGTTTCACCGCTTTTTTCGTTTTCAACTATTTTTACGTTTTCAATCATATTTTACGTTTCATCGGTTTTCACGTTTCGTCCATTTTCTTACGTTTTACCGCTTTTTACGTTTTCGTCTGCTTTTTATGTTTTAGTCGGTTTTTTCGTCTCTTTTACGTTTCGCCATTTTTTTACGTTTCGTCAATTTTCTTACGTTTTGTCCGTTTCCACGTTTTTGCCATTTTTTACTTTTCGTCCGCTTTTTACGCCGTCCGTTTTCTACGTTTTCTACCGCTTTTTCGTTTTGTTTTACGTTTTCTTCCATTTTACGCTTTGTCTTTTTACGTTTTAGTCCGTTTTTATATTTCCATCGGTTTATTTTACGCTTTCATCTATTTTCATATAATTTTATAAGTTTTTGTACGTTATTTTATCTTACCTAACAAAGCGTAAGATAATGTAAGAAAACCAACGAAATGGATGAAAACGAAAGAAAATGAACAAAACGTAAAAAGGATTTAAAACGTAAACAATGGTCGAAACGAAAAAGGCGTAAAACGTAAAAGGGTCAAAACTTAAAAAATGGCGAAAATGTAAAAAATAGATAAAAGCGGACGAAAACGTAAAAAGGACGAAAACGTAAAAAAGACGAAAACGAAGAAACGGACTAAAGCGTAAAAGCGGAATAAACCGTGAAAACATACGAAAAATAAAAACAAACGAAACGTAAAAAGATGAAACGATATAAAAATAGACGAAACGTAAAACTGGACAAAACGTGAAAGCGTTAAAAATAGGCGAAAACATAGAAAATGGAGGAAAGCGTAAAAAAGATTTAAAACGTAATAAAGTAAAGAAAGGGCGAAAAGGTAAAAATGGTGGAAAACGTTAAAATAGATGAAATCGTAAAAATACGGACAAAAGCGTAAAAAGAGATGAAAGCGTAAAAACATACGAAACGTAAAAGCGGACTAAAACGGACTAAACGTAAAACCAAATAAACGTAAAATAGACGTAAAACGAAAAAGCGGACAACACGTATAAAACAAGCAAAACTTAAAAAGGGTCGAAAACTTAAAAAACATACGAAGACGTAAAAATGCAGGCGAAAATGTAAACAACGATTGAAAACATATAAAAATACTAAAGCGTAAGAAACCAATGATCCATTTGACCCATATGACAAAAGGGTTTATAGCAAAAACGGTCGATATTGGTATATTTTGAACCATTATGTATTGTCTTTAATCTCAGTATTTTAAGCGATTGCTTGTTTTGCACTCAATAGACAAAAAGTAGTGAAAAGAAAAGGAAAAAAAGTTACTTGATAAAGACAAAAATACTAAGTGAAAAGAAAAAAAAAAAAAAAGAAGAAAAATGAAAGAAATGCTTGAAGCTGCGAAAAACAAGCGTCTTTTTCTTGCAAATGAAGAGTTTAAACGCATCTTCTTTGGCAGTATACTTCTCGAGATGAAGAGGTAAAAGCTCTGAAAAAACAAACGACAATAACATTTGCTAACAGATCTGCCCGGTTTATCAATTTTTTGGTTTGAACACCCTGGCCCAGCCCAATGCGAGTAAACAAAATCTTGGCCCTTTGTAACAATTTAACTAAACTAAACCGACATATAAACAACTATATATACAAAACCGATGAGCTAAATTCATACATTGTAGGGTTTATTAAGTTCCAAAAAAAAAATACACTAGGGTTTTTCATGGCATCGATTACTGAGAGTTTATCGGAGGATTATTTTATACCTGATGAAGTTTTGATTGAAATCTTACTTCGATTACCTTTACTTTCGCTTCAGCTTTTTAAATCCGTCTCCAAACACTGGTTATCTCTCATAACTTCCTCATATTTCATTCGCCGTCTTCAGAAGCCTAGAATCGATACTCCTTGCGGTTTATTTCTCCGTGATGCTCAATTTTGTGATTTTGTGCCGCTGGGTCACAAAGCTACTTTTTTCTCATTACGTGGTTTTTATAGTATTATTCAATCGTGTAATGGTTTACTTTTATGCAATAATTTTGTTTCGTGCGCTTATATTTACTATGTAAACAATCCATTTACTGATCTACGTAAGGATATTCCATTTCCACGATATGAACAGTCCACTGATATAATACTAGCTTTTGATCCAACTAAATCACCTTACTACAAACTCGTGATTACTCAAAAGAAAAACGACCTGCATAATCGTAATTGGGAGCAAGATTGGGTGGAAGACCGGTTGCAAGATTGGGAAGAAAACTGGGGGGAAGATAGTGATACTAAACGAATACTAATTTACTCCTCAGAAACTGGCAAGTGGAGAATATGTGGTCCATCATTCCACAAAGATATGTTTCGGGGTTTTGAGGATGGAATTTATTGGAATAAAGCCATTCATTGGATAAATTATTCTGACAAGTTGCATTCCAAGTTTGATATTGTAGACCATCCAATGATAACGAACATGCCAACTCCGGCTTCTTGGATAACGAACATACTAACTTCGGCTTTACACAAGAAGGGTCGTATGGAACACACCAATTTGTTTGAGTCTCGTGGCAGTCTGCTCTTTTTAATGAAGAATAAAAGTGAACTCTACCATGTTTACGAGATGAGGGAAGAGGCTTCTAAATGGTCGCTTAAGTACATTGTTGATGATCTTAATAATATATTTCCTGGTACACTTGTTTTCTATGTATTGTTTTGGGAGAAAGAGAAGGTGATTCATATATGGTGATAGAATCAGATAAAAAATTGTACGATACAACTTTGTATCAAAGACTGTTTCTGCACTGTTTGATTGTAGGGACCGAGATTACAATCGCAGAGATTACTACTACTATTTTAGGGGCCGCTTTCCATACATTGCATCTTTAGCTGGTGTTTGATTCTGCTCGATCATCTCTGTGGCAGGTTTGAATCTTAACTCTTGTTACGTGACAACATCTTTTATATGCTTAGTTTCCTTGTTTAATAATTACAGTGCTGGTATAAATTCTACTTGCTTAGTTTCATCATGTATTATTTTGGTGCTATTAAGGTCGGACGAGCTTAATAACTTCTGAATTAACACAAAATAATTTCCTTTTAGAATTTCTTAGGCCTACTCATAAATTCTGAAAAGACCTGGAATTAACCTTATCTTAGGTTGAGTCATAGGCCGACCGAAAAAACCAAAAGCGACTGTTGTCAATTCTAGTGCCTTAAAGCCCACAACAATTTCATCTGATGACTTCTAAACCAATCTAGAACCAATTTCAGAAAATTATAACAGCCTATATCTAGAATAATGGTCATAAGCTATTAGTAGCAGAGTTCCAGAATCAATGTTGGTCGTGACCTGCTCCCGAGATTTATAAAATGTGAATATTGTAAGTTCTTGTGTTCCAACTGCAAATAAAGGGTAGCACTTTTTCATCACATAAAAATCCGGCTGCTTTATTATGGTTTGTTGGAAGCTTACTGATTAGTCTCTATTCCAAGCTCTAAACAAGAAGAAGATACATGCAGTAGAGGAAGGAGATATGTCATCTATGCCTCTATGGAAGTTGTTTGGTATAATCAGTGACCGGTGCTTATGATGAAAAATTATTTATGAGAAGTTGTACGTGATCAAGAAAAGTCTACCTTAATGGTGATTATATGTAATTTTGATTAGTCAACTTTTAACGATATATATATGGCTTTGGTTTGTTTATATTTGAGTAGTTAAGATTATATAATTTATGCATCTAGATATTTAAACTATTCTCACTTGGATGCGTGATCGAATCCGACGCTATAGCAATGTTTATTTAGGAGTTTGTGTTAGTAAATTGGGTTAGAGTGATGATAATCTTAGATATCTTCATAAATAGTGTAATTTCATTTTTCGTATAAAGTATTTTGACCCTATTGTTGTCTAGGTATCACGAAATCTTTATCGAGATAATTCGAAAAGAACCCTTTGTTTCTAGACACGAGAACAAAGCAAGAATGAGAGAATTACTTTTCATGACTGAGTTATGATTTCTTCTCATTCTATAAAACAATGCCAATGCCATTGCCATTGCCATCTCTTTTTAATTTGGACATGCTAGGTAACACTATGTTTATATGCATGTTTATCTTGTATATTAAGAGTCACTATTCTCACAATTGGATCTTCAAGAAAGATCCATGATGGGTAAACTACATAATAACTTTTTATTATTTCAAAAGCTATTTGAAAGGGTTTGGCATTGCATACAAGACTTTGGAAAAGTTTTACTGAGACAGGTAGAACTTGAAAGTTTTCTAAAAGTTCGAGTTATTAAATATCTTTGATTAAATCGTCATTAAACGATCGATGAATCTTTAGACGACGTGACTTAGGATAATTTTGCTTTTCAGACGGTTTGGTTCGATAAAGAAGTCAACTTAGGATGATTTTGCTTTTAAGACTCTTCCATTGGTTTTGTGTTGATTCCTAGAACTTTACATATTTGTCTTGTCCAAGGTTGACTACCTCAATCTAGACAAACAAGTCATCATACAATATCCAACAAGAAAAACCAAATTGGTCTTTTAAACATGTCAAAGGTAATCCAAATTATCCAAAAGAAAATCTGTATAAAAAAACCATGTATGTAAGATATGTACAAAGAAAATGCTACCCTAGTAAATTCTAAACACTAGATGATAAATCCATTTTCCAGAAACTACAAAGATCGAATCGGATGAATCAACAAAATCCTACTGTCTTCTTTTGGATACGATTATTCTAGTTTTGGGAATAGGGAATCAAAATCCTACTATATTTTGGATTCTAGTTTCGGGAATAGGGTTTACTAAAAGGTAGTGCGATTCTATCGACATAAGTCTAAGTTTGTGTTTCGACATGAAAACCATTATTTCGTGGCACATGGGTTGAAGCTGCTTGAGCCCATGAAGCATCTTTATGACATCAACTGTGTCATCAAGATAGTATTTTGCATTACTTGGTTTCTGTCCTACAGTGCAAGCAAATACTTCTGCAATCCCATTCCCGACTGAACTCGAGATCTTTTCAAACATGTCTTCATCTGATTGGTCGTCACCAATGCATAACACGAAATCAAGTGGTCTTCCTTTGCTTTGCATCGTTGTCACGAGTTTGTCCACCACCACCCCTTGCTCACACCCTATAAACAAACATAATTTTCAGTTACACACAACTTAAGTTCGTTCTATAAAACCATCGCTTCGTGGATGGACATACTTAGTTTTGTTTTTATATCAAAAGATATATTAAACCATCTAATTAGGGCCAAACAGTTGGAACTCCTAAAACTGTTATTTGTTTATACAAGTTTCTAAATTGTTTTATTTAGTAAAACTTATATCATTTCGCAATTATAAAGTAATTTTCGCGACATCTCCGACAGGGTATTCAGAACTTCAGATGACCCACAAGCTTACTTTGGCCACATTAAAAATCTGTTAAAATGTTTAAAGATACACGGATGAATGAAGTTACCTGTGGGTTAACCTCGACGATTTGTTGACCACGTTTCACAATCACAGGCTCGTTAGCAAGCACACTTCGAGATGATCTAGTAACTCTTTTGCCTGCCATGTTCCAAAATCAGGATCCGCTTCTTGATGATGCCATACTAACGCACTTTCCTTTTGCTCAATAAAAGAGCCATCTGTCGCCTCGGTATAATGTTCCATCACTGGTAATGCCACCTTCTTCCACCCCACATCCACTGTTGCACCACCACATTCCCAACCCGAATCCCCACTCCACCTAATAGTCAACAAAAAATCAGTAAAAACAAATATATTTAACTGAAAAAAAAAAAAAAGAAATCGACAGGTTTTACCTAGTGAAATAACCATGTTCTGCTGATAAACCAAGCTTTTTACATGAATCAAACCATTGGCCTAGCAAATCCTTTCCTCGACCACTAACGATAAAAACGACGTTTTAGGGTCGTTTGACAGGTTGTTTAAAATCGAGATAACTTCTTTACTAGGCGTTTTATCGACTAAACCTTGTGGCATAACCGTACCATCATAATCAAGCAAAATCAACCGACTGCTCGTCTTATTGTAAGACGACACAATGTGTTCAACTGACAGTTTCCTAAAATTAGGACCAAGAGCCACAACACGAAAATATAAACCAAACCCGACACCCCAACACCGTTTATGAAAATGCTCATTACAAGCCCGCTCAAGATCCTGATCGAAACTTCGGGCCCAATAGGCAACATCATGTGAACTAATGTACCTGTAATGCTTTTCGTGTCTCATTTCCTTTTCTCGTTCAGGCATTGTGATTGCTAAGTTCATTGCTTCAGCTACAGATTCGATATTCCATGGGTTGACCCGAATCGCACCACTTAATGACGGCGAACACCCGATAAATTCCGACACTATTATTACACTTTTCTTAGCTCTAGGTTCCGTAACCAACACTTTATCTAACTCGGGGTTACTTTGTCTCGAGACCGTGTACTTATAAGGAACCAAATTCATACCATCTCGAACAGCATTCACAACAACACATTCTGCAATGGAATAATACGAGACTTTATCATGTGTTGACACAGGACCAGTTATAAACACAATCGGCTCATACCCGTCTTTTCCAAACCTACGGTTAACCTCACTAGCCACATTTTGCATCTCGGTTTCTAGTTCTAGTACATCTTGACCCCGGCTTCGGCCGGGTTCAAGATTGAACTAATACCACTAACCCCTCAACTCTTCATAATCTTCCAAAAGTTTCCCAAATGCTAAAAACTTAAAACTAATCCCTTTAAACATATCCATATCATCAACACCTAAAATCACTTTTTCCTCGAACCGTCGCGAAAGCTCCTGAGCTTTCGCGACGGTTTTTTGCGAAGACTTAACCATCTCAATCTGACCCATATCAATCCCAACAGGCAAAATCTTAATACCAACAGTTCGACCATAGTATTCCAACCCAATATACCCACGTTTCGACTTATAATCAAGTCCCAACATTCGACTACAACACGACAAAAAATGTCGTGCATAGTCAAACGTATGAAACCCGACTAAATCACAATTTAGCAACGCCCTAAGTATCTCGTCTCTAACGGGCAAAGTCCTATATATTTCGGAAGACGGAAACGGGCTATGCAAGAAAAACCCGACCCGAATCCGATGAAACCTTTTCTTAAAAAGTCGACATTATCATTAAATGATAATCATGTATCCAAACATAATCCTCATCAGGATTAATAACTTCCATAACTTTATCCGCGAATATTTTATTCGCGGAAACATAAGCCCTCCACCCAACTCTGTCAAATCGGACCCGTGGGTCCGTGTGACAGGCAACATATAGTGAAATATAGGCCATAAATAATGTTTACAAAACCCATGATAAAACTTATTTTGTATATCCACATTTAAAAAGTTGGCACACATTTAAACCCATCGTACAAAACTTGAGCAACTTCATCTTGCTCACTCGGGTCAATATCTACGGATAATGACCCGACGTAAACACACTCAGTCCCGGGTTTTAACCCGGACTTGAGCTGCAAAACTAGCGAATCCGGGTCAAATTCAAATACCCATTTCCCCAATTCAAACCGAGCTTTTAACGGTAACTGATTAGCCACAATTATCCTTCTCCCTGACGTCACATTACGGTTATTGATGACGTCATCATCATTAAAATCTGATAAAACCCGGGCACGGTCATGATTCTGGGTATTCTTGGACGATCAATCACGCATGAATAGTCATCTAAATTGAGTAAATTAAAGAGGACCTTGATAACATAATGGGTTTTATTTAATTTGATTTTAGTAACGTTTTTAGACCTTTTGGGGTCAAATTGGGATCAAAATTTGACGAAATTGGGTGAAATTGAATTGGGGTTAATGAAATTAAGAGTGAATTAGAAATGGGTTTTGTTTAATTTGGATTTGAGTGAGGTTAAGTGGGTTAATTTTGTGATTGAAATGATATGAATTTTAGGTGTGAATCACATTTGGGGATGGAAATTGGAGAAGAAGGTGAAGGTGGTGGAAAGTGGATAAGAACGAAGAGGAACAAGTAGAGAGAGACCGACTTTAGTTGCTAAAATACCTATAAATAGAAAGAATTGTTGCTATTTTTGTTTAAATGCTTTTAGGTTACTTTTACTAGTAGGTTATTCGCGTATTGTGATAATTTGTGATAATTTGAATTATACGTTTGAACATGTTTATGGTTTTTGTTGTAAACGTTTATCATTTTGAGTAAGAGTAGTAGGGGACCGTTTCGGGATTTATCTGGTTGAGCTATTTAATAATTGAGCTCTATAGAATAGTACTAATTAATAAAGATTAATTAATAAAGATTATCGAGCTTGAGCTGAAGAAAATTTCACGAGCCGAGCTCGAGCTCAAAATGTGAGGCTCGAAGCGAGCTCGAGCTCGACTCGAGCTTTTATATATAAACGACGAAATAAAAATTCCGGCTTTCGTTTCACCCTAACTAGTAGGTTATTAGATTGTGACGCGGATATTTTGAAATAAATTTTTATTTAATCGTGTATTCTAATATATTATTTACTTTTAACAATAAATTACGGATATCGTTAATTATGTGACGTATTTCAATTATTTAACTAACGACAATGTTTTCATTATCTGATTGTGATAATAAATATTTTATTGAGTAAGGTCTTTTTGTCGTTCATGATATCTATTTGATGTATATAAAGCTAAGTTTTATGTATACGGGTGTTAAAAAATTTGTGAAACCGACAAACGAGTTGGCCAGCTTAATTCGAAACCGCAAAAAACTATAATAAGAAATCGAATCCGAAAAAACCAGAAATCGATAAACCTTCTTATCGCGGTTAGATCTCAGTTTTTATTTTTATATATAAGATATTACCTGAATCGAACAGTGTTTATATACATGTAGGATAAACCCTCTTAAGGCTGGATTAGCAATATGTGCAGTAGGATAAATTATAGAGAAAATAATTTTGTAGTTTTAGTTGTATTATTTGTATTTCTCAAATTGTAATTTTTGTGTTTGAATAGTTTGTATAATATGCTTTAGTATTTGTATTATTTAATCTTAGTTTTAAGTATTATAGTGACAAATTTAATGCAAGAATTTGTTTAAGTTAGTTGTATAATATGTTTGATGATTTGTATTTTATGTAAAGAGTGTATTAATAACTCCATTAATTATATTTATTTACCACATTAATTATTCAATTAAAACATAAAGTGTTCATATAGTTTTAGTGTTGTAAAGTATTGTACAATAAGCTTTTATAGTCGTAGGTCATAAAATTAAAAAATATGATGCTCTTTTTATAAGTATAGATAGAGGTAATTAGTGTAGAATGTCTTTCTATAGATTTTAAACGCCGGACATTAGCGAACTCCAAACCAAAAGTAATGAGTTTCATTTTATGAAAACCACTATAAATTAATAACTCAAAATTAGAGATAATTGTATTTGAAAATTAAAAAATTAAAAAAAAACGATATATTTTACATGATTTTACATTACGCCGAAATATGTATGAGGTTTCGGTGCAGGTCTCGAGAACCCTTCAATCCGCCCATGCGTCATGATGAATTCGTGATGTATTACTTGTTTCTTTTAAAAGCGTAATAAGTAAGCAGTTATTGTATTGCTCGTTAATAAAATATTTGATTGATTTTATTCTTTTTTTTAACGGCAATACTATCTTACAATATACAACACAAACCATCTCATATGTTTTAAGTAGAACTTAAATCAACAACCATTTGATTGACGAACTTCTCACACAACCGTAGATAACAATATGAACTTTACAAAAAGAAACAGGGTGAGTATTTAGTTACTCATACATTTTATTCTAAAGGTGTTATGTGAAATATAATGTTAAAATTTATGTGCGCTTGTCTTGTAAGACATCTATTTGCCATTCCCTCTAAAACAACTTGAACTCATATCTAAATTTGGGTTATCGAATTGAGTTTTTGCCAAATACTGTGCTTAAGCCCAAAAACGAAAGCTCGAGATCTTACATGCAAAGTGTATACAATCATACAAGAAAAGCTCGAGATCTTACATGCAAGTTTATCAATCAAACAAGCAATATATATCAAGTGTAAGTAAATAATGAAATGAAATAGTTAAAGGAAGAGAACAAACACAATGATATATACTTGTTCGGGATGAGGGTTTATATAATCCGTGCGTCGAGTTTCAAATTCGCAATACTTATTACTATTTACTAGTAACACATCCTTGTGGTGGATAAACCATATATACATTTACCTTTCACCGATTTACACCTATACTCAAGCTAACACCTAATAGATCCTCACGAGGAACCACCCACAACGACCTCGCGGACTCTACACACTAATACAAACACTTCCACACTAGGAAATATCAAACCCCAACGCTGACCGCACCCGGTATAAGACTTTACACCCTTGCTTTTGCGCACCTTTGAGTAAGACTTGACACTTGGTTACAATTTGAGATGAGAGTTTAAAATATTGTTTACAAGAATACAAGAAGAGTATAAGAAGATATAAGAAGTAGAGTGTAGATTATAACACACAAATAGAGGATCAAGCTCTTGTGATATTCTTACTTTGCAAAGAAGTTTGCTTTTAAAATAATCAAAGATGTTTAAACACAAATGGTTATAAAAGTCTTAGAGAGATATAAGAGGCAAATAAGAGGGAAGAAATGTTTGGCAATAGGTGAAGTTCAACATGGCAAGTGAGTTCTACTTATAGGCGAGAGCACCAAGGACTAGACACGGCGCCGCGACGGTCGCGCCACACCTTGCTTTTTTTTTTTTTCTTGTCTCTTGCATATAACTAGTCGTTGCCTCTTGCTAAACCCCATTTGAACTTCAGTTTGATGCTTCTTAATGGTATTTAAGCAGTAAAGATGGCTTTGGTTGAGAAAAGAATGAAGCATCCCATTAACCACAAGACTAGCACTATGTTCCGAGTTTATTTTTGGAGTGAAAGGAAAGCTTTCGGATGGTAAGTAAAAAAATTGTGTTCTGAGATTGTTTAGAAGAGAGAAGAAAGTAAAGGATGGTAAATTACATGAAAATTACTCTCCTAATCTTCTTCCCAAATTGGGATGAAATGGAGTGAAGTTGATATTAAAGCCTTTTTTTGCTTGCATCCTCCTATTTTCTTTCCAACTTAGGAACATAAGATAAAAATTCATTTCTTATTTTTCTCCTCTTTACTTCTCTCTTTTTTCCCTCTTCGTTTCTTTTCATTCCATTTTATACTCGGGAACAGAGCGTAAGTCTTGTAAAGAGGGAAAGTTTCATTGGCTTGTCCAAGAGACCAAGCAATACAAAAGGATTTTGTTTTAAATTCAAATTTCAAAATCAAATTAATAAATTGATATAATCCTTTAATCCAGCAATTACCTTATAACTAGTTGCATTGATCCAACTAAATCAATTACTTTGCATATTTAGCAAACCATTAAACATAAGAAGAATATGTTTGAACTAAATATTTAAAGTGAGCTTAACTTATTTGTCCAAAATATAGTAAACTCATTTAGTAGATAGTTAAGTCATAAAGAAGATTATATTCAATTGTTCACATGCATTTGATCATTTTATGAAAACATATACCTCCAAGTGTTAAACTTGTTTTATAAAGTGTTACGAGATTGGTTTTAGAAAACGAGACTAGAAAATTTGACACAAGCTCTTTAAGTTCGAAATCATTTATGATGTTATAAAACATCTTAAATATCATATATCAACTAGTACTGAAAGATCAAACGTTGTCGGATAGGTAGAAGGGCTCATTTGCAAAACCATGCATGCAAAGACATAGTCTGGCGCGCCATCCAGATTGCCGGATCAGTTGTCTTTGTTTTCTTGTATTTCGAGCTATCACTAGCGATTTTAAATGTATCATAATATATTTTTATCATTAATAAAACCTAAATGAGATATATGTACGTATTTGCACCCATAATGTAAATACTATTTATGAGTGTATCAACTTTTTTTAGGCTAGTTGGAGCAGAATTCATATATTCTCTTGTATTTCAATTCTAGTTGAAGTAATTTTGTTTTAAAAATGAATACTTGTTTTTAGACGAGCTCGAACTGAATTCAGATAGTTTTAGACGAGCATAACTTTACCAAATCGAGCTTTATCATAATTTAACTTAACTCGGTTGCACTTCTTTATCAAAGTGTAGGTCTTGCATACAAAAGTTGAACTTTGAAACTTAAAAAAGCATACCAAACCACTAAAACGCATACCCAAACCACTAATACATATTTTGATGGATTAATTATTGAGTTCTTTTGATAACAGACATTACGACACAACAAGGGTTAATAAGTCAAAATTCGTTGCAATTTCGTTGCCAATAGCCATTTGCCACAGATTTGCAATGAATGCATGTTGTTGCAACAATGCTCCATGGTAGTTACAATGGAGCCTTTTTGCAACGAATTTACCAGACTTTGCATCGATTTGGACCGTTGCAAATGTCACTATGAAATTTGCAACGAAAGCATTTAAATATTTAAAGTGATATTAACTTATTTGTCCAAATTAGAGTAAACTCATTTAGCAGATAGTTAAGTTATAAAGAAGATTATATTCATTTGTTCACATGCATTTAATCATTTTATGAAAACATAAACCTCCAAGTATTGAACTTGTTTTATGAAATGTTTTGTGTTGGGTTTTATAAAATGTTATGAGATGGGTTTTACAAACGGAATAGAAAATTTGACACAACCTCTCTAAGTCCGAACCACTTATGATATTAGAAAACATCTTAAATATCATGTATGAACTTGTACTGAAAGATCAAACGTTGTCGGATAGGCAGAAGGGCTCGTTTGAAAAATCATGTGCGCAGAAGGCGAATCGGCGCGCCGACCACTGCCGGCACCATTGTCTTTGTTTTCTTGTATTTCGAGCTATCAATAACGATTTTAATGTATCGTAATATATTTTATCATCACTAAAACCTAAAAGAGATATATGTACATATCTGCACCAAAAATGTAAATACTTTTTATGAGTGTAAAGTTTTTTTAGGCTAGTTGGAGCCGAATTCATATATTCTCTTCTATTTTAATTCTAATTGAAGTAATTTTGTTATAAGAATAAGTATTGTTTTTTTTAGTCGAGCTCGAACCGAATGCAAATAGTTTAGCCGGGCATAACTTTACCAAGTCTAGCTTTATCAAAATGTAACTTAACTCGGTTGCACTTCTATATCTAAGTGTAGGTCTTGCATACAAAATTTGAACTTTGAAACTTATAAAAAAAACGCATGCACAAACTAATAAATCTTACCTATCTCATTGATTTAAGTGGATACACAATAGTGCCAATAATACATATTTTGATGGATTGATTATTAAGTTCTTTTGATAACAGACATTACAACACAACAGGGCTAATGCAACAATCGAAATTTGTTGCAATTTCATTGCCAATAGCCATTTGCAACAGAATAGCAATGAATGTATGCTACTACAAAAGTGCTCCATGGTATTTGCAACGGAGGCCTTTTTGCAACGAATTTGCCATGACTTTGCATCCGATTTGGACCGTTGCAAATGGCCCCACGAAATTTGCAACGAAAGCATTTTGCAACGAATTCGTATCGAAATACTTTGAAAATTTTGCAACAAAATTTTTTAACAATTCTTGACGGAAACATTTCTAGTGATTTTCAATTGTTAACTTTGCATGAGTATGGTTTTGCTACAATTTTTCAACGGGATTAATATTCGCAAATCGACACAAAATTAATTTTAAAACTTTAATAGTCTTGTTGCAAAATCATGCATAAAAAGGAGTTGCACGTTAAAAAAACCGCATTCTATGGCACTTTTTCCAGACTTTCCAATAATCTCATGGGATTCGACATGATGGTGCGTGCGAGGTAGCAGTTACTTCTAGGAGTGTAAGGTATTCCCGTCAACACAAATACATAATCAGATGTGTTGCTTGCCCCATATGTCTGCCCTTTTTCACCAAAGTGACTTTCTTGCATGTTTCCTGTTGATGAGGGTGCACCTTAGCGTTCGTCCCATGACTTTATATCATAGTTCTCTAATACTATTTCTATGACAAAGATCACCTTAATGTTCTCATATTTTGCAAAGGATTTGTAACGGAATCGAAAAGTGACTTATTTTATACTTTTGCAAGGGATTTGCAACAAAAAAATTATTTTTTGTAACAGATTTGTAATGATATTTAAAAAATAAATTTGGTATAAATCTTTTTAATATTGTGTTGCAAAATCGTTGCAAATTTATAATTTTGCAATGAGTTTGCAACGTTAATCAACAATAATTTCTTTTATAGTTAATTTCACGTATTCGTTGTAAATCATTGCAAAAGATTGAAAATTTGCAACGGAATTGTAATGGTGTAATTAAAATAAATATAAAAGAAATTAATATATTTTTTGCAACGAGTTTGCTGCCGTTTTCTATTCCGTTGCTAATTAGTGGTAATACGTTGCAAAACAATTGCAAATATGCGACAGAAATTTTCGTTGCAATTTTCCGTTGCATTATTAGCGAAATTAAAAATCGATAATTTATTTATTGTGTGGCGAGTGACATCAAATTTATTAAATGTGGTCCATTTGACTAAACTTATGTACAGTACTATTTTACTACTAGTTCCGTGTTCTAATAGATTTACGTGTTCTTGTTTTTTAATTTATGCATGCATGTATCTATGATATGTATAGAAGAGTGCCAGTGTGAACTTGATTTACGTGTTATCTCATCTGTCTGATACTATTACCGAAGATCATGTTTGATTCGTTAAGAGTGCCAGTGTTTACGTGATTTACGGCGTACTAAAGTGGTTAATGATATACTCGATCCGTACTATTTTTTGGAGAAGCTAAGTTATTATTACGACGGTAAAAGTTAAAACCAGCACATGTGTAGATAAGATAAGGCATAACGTTATCCGCGTATAAAACGTGGAAGATTTCAACATATATAGTCCACCTTATCTTTAAATTTTTGCCCCTAAACGCGTTACATACATGAATAATATTATGTATTTATTATGTTGAGATTTATGGTGTGTAACAGTATTTTTGAAAATACATTAACTAGCTTCTATGTTTTCCTTTAAAAAGAGTGTATAAAGAACTTGTAGATCGAGGGTATGTTTGTGGAAACCATCAGCTGTAAGAATGGTAAATAGGTGTTCTGACAAAAAAGTTAACGTGAAATTTCTATGTTGATTCTTTTTCAATAAAAGTGTATGGTAAATTAAACATTAAATATAATTATAAGATGGAAAACGACAAAAAAGACAATCTATAATTGTAAATAAATGTTTGGAGGGTATATCGATAATTTAAAGTTTTAACAGCCTGAAGACGTTTAAAAGTTCGTGAATCGACTTTTATTTTGAAATTATTTGTTTGATATAAAAGGCAGTTAATCGTCGATCCAAACGTTTACTTAATTTATAAGAGATTATTTTTGTATAAATTGCAATTCCTCCAAAAAGTCCCTACCAAACATGCAGATCAAGATAAGAAGACAAAGAACCTGACCAAACTTTAAATCCTCATCACTTTAGAAAAGAAACAAATGCAAGTTTCTATAGTAGGAATTTTTGTACCCCGTATATATTATTTAGTGCATATTTAGCAATCCGTAGAATAATTGTGAAAGGGTTTATAATTAAATAATGACTTTGTTGACCCAAAAAATGCATAAATTCTTGGGTTATTTTCTCTTTCAAGAACAAGACAAAAAAAACTATTGCTAAACCACACTTGGGGGCAAGGGGGTCCAAGTTCTTCTGCACTCACTGGGGTCTTGGCGTCAGCCTCTATCCAATAAAACCTTCCCATTAAAACTAGCCTAATACTACCCTAACACTACCCTAACTAGGTGAGGTGGAACCCAAGACCAATCTTAGAATTTTTTTTTTTAAATCGTAAAATCACATACTGATATTTATAATAAAAGCTATCATTTCATTAAAATAAAAAACATTACATAATACTTAAAAAACTACAACTTAAAATTAAAAATACCCGTACGTGTTCATTGTTCGCCACTTGGTATTCAAGCGATGAAATGATCGTGAACTCGAACTCACGTTGCCTCGTAATGCTCGAGGATAAGTTTTCAAAACCGTCGGACTTTTGTTCATTACGACAACACCACATTCGGAGATTTGAACCCATGCTTTCGCCAACGCCTCTCTTGTGCTTGGCGTCCAAACTTCACTCGGCCTCCTACGAAAGCTTTTTCTTCCTCAGGATCGACTTCTTGAACTTCCTCATCTTCGCCTTCTTCATTTGGTAGTGGTTGTGTTTGGCACGTACTCCACGTCTTGACTAAGGTTTTCGAATCGGAAAACTCGCCACAGTAGATGATGTTGTAGTGTTGCCGGATTCAATTGGAGGACCCATATTATATGGGAAAAATTGTGGAGATTGGGGTTGTGGAACATAAAATTGATTCGGAGATGGTTCGAATAAAATTGGCTAAATCCTAACGGAGTTTGTTTTGGTTGATTCAGGGATGGTTGAGGCTCGACGCCGAGGTGAAAGTTTTTACCCTCCTGGATCCATAGTTTAGTGTTTTGAAAGATTATTGTGTGTTGTGTTTTTATTTTGAAAATTGAGGTGAAAGATTAGTTTAAATAGGAGTGATTTTTTTTTTTTTTTTTTTTTTTAAAATTTTGGGTCACGGTAGTTGGATAACTACTCATTTTAATCCAACGTTAACATTTTCCCAACGCTCACATTCGGACTCTCAACTCAAGAAATGAAGCCGCCCTTACCCGACTCCACACATACAGTGTGGCAGGCCGGTTCACGAACTCGCCCCCTTACCCGCCTCCCTCCGTTGGCTCTTATAAATTGACAAATCCAAGGACATTATTCCTGCAAGATACGGGACCAGCAGAGACCTACATAAACAAGGCTAGAAAAAGTGGTATTTTTTAGTCAAAATTACATGAGAGGACACTGTCCTCATCATGCATCTTGTAGAGAGACAGAAACTTTATACATTTTACTCGAAAGACTGGCAGTGTCGCGAAAAGACTTGCCCAAGCGTCACGTTGTCATTTCCCAGATAAAAAAAAACCACAACAAAAAAAAAAACAAAAAAAAGAAAAAAACTTTGTTCGCGAATATTTAGTCGTACCAGAGGAAAAAAACAAAACCAGCCACATGCAATTTGATAATAAATGTAAATAATATAGAAAAGTAAAATTCACTTAACTTTTCTTATTCTGAATTTTTTATATAGCAGCTTTATTAAATCAGTATTTGAAAATTTAGCGAATTCGAAAATAAAAATATATTGTTTGAAGAGAACTTTGGATTCGAACAGCGCCCGTATCGATATGTTTTTATATGTACTCACGATTTTATAAAAATGTTAAAGTTTGATATATTTTTAAAAATAAAAGTAAACTTTCAAAAATGTTAAAGTTTGGTACTGAGTTGTGTGTGAAACTGTGTGTGTCGAGTTTGATATATTTTTGAAAGTTTACTTTTTTTTTTAAAAATATATCAAACTTTAACATTTTTATAAATCGAGTACATAAAAACATATCGACATCGTACTGTTTTGTTGTCAGAATCAAAGCTCTTCAAACGACATATTTTTATTTCGAATTGCTAAATATTCGCTAAATACTGACTAATAAAGTTTATATATAAAAATTGTAAATATCAAAAGTTAAGGGTGAATTTTGACTTTCTATATTATTTACATTTATTATCAAATTGCATGTGTAATATTTGCTTTTTTCCTCCGTCGACTAAATATTCGCGACCAAAATTTTTTTCTTTTTTAATCTGTTACAGAATGACATCGATTGAGTGTTGCCAAGACGCTTTTTTTTCGCGACCAAACAAATCCTTTCGAGTAAAACGTAAAAAGTTGGTCCTATACGAGATGTGATTTAGTGAAGACGGTGTCCTCTCATGTAATTTTCACTATTTTTTAAATAAAAATGTATGTCGGTAACTATATGTGTTTTTTGACTTGAGATGCTTTAATTTGCTTCTAATAAGCAATTGACAAATATGGTTAAGATGTTAATTTATATGGTTTTTAACACGTAACATGCAGGCACGTATGAGCATATAAAAAGACGGTGGAACTACAAAAGAACGTCTTTTTTGGGTCCGGACGTCCTTTTCGGAACTTGTTCGCCCGGTTATATCTTTTAGGCGCGTGTTTGCCTGGGTTTGGGACCGAACCGAACCGAACCGAACCGAAACCGAACCGATAAGACGAATCAAAACCAAACCGAAAATGGTCGGTCCGGTTCGTTCAATCCGTTCGGCTTGTTTTCCTGTCGGGTTCGGTTTCGTTTTATGCTCACCCCAACTGTAGTGACTGTTGAGGTTGTCAAATTATAAATTTATGATCACAATAAATAATGCTATATAAAGCTTTTGGTTTTATGGTACGTGGGTGTGATAAATTAACAAAAGATTATAAGTTAGGTGTTACTAAAACTTTTTGTAACATACGTGAGATATATGTGAAGATTGTTTGTTCCAAAGAAATATACAAAATGTGAAAAAGATTGCCAAACCTAAGATGTTGCTGGATAACTAATTAAAAGCTAGAAGAATTTCTCACTCTTCACTTATTTTGGCTAACTTCAACTGACAAATCTCCACCATCCATCTATTTTAAGGATTAACCCAAGATTTAATACTTAAACCAATTTCACGTTTTTCTTGTCTTTTTTTCCTTTATTTATTCACCTTTTTTTATTTCATTTTTTTTGTTAATTCCATTTTTTATAATTGACGTTTTTTTTTTTTTTTTTTTTTTTTTTTTTTTATTTAGTGCTTTTCGTTACGTTTTTTTCCGCTTTCACGCGCCGATGTTTTCATCTGTCGTCCGTTTTCCAACGTGTTCTCTATATCCTTACGTTTTTATTGCCTGCTGTTCATTTTCATACGCCGTCCGTTTTTAGTTTCGTTTTCGTCCGCTTTTTACGTTTCCTGTTTTTCGCCGGTTTCCAACGTTTTCCTCAATTTTCTTTCGTTTTCGCCGATTTTACCGTTTTAATACGTTTTCGTCCCAGTTTAAATCGCCATCCGCGTTTTTTTATATTTTCATGTTTTTCGCCATTTTTATTCGTTTTGATCCGTTTTCACGCTTTAATCCGCTTTCATAGGTTTATATCACGATTTCGTCCGGTTTTATATTTTC
Organism: Chrysanthemum lavandulifolium; assembly: GCA_022545495.1. Lineage (NCBI taxonomy): Eukaryota > Viridiplantae > Streptophyta > Magnoliopsida > Asterales > Asteraceae > Chrysanthemum > Chrysanthemum lavandulifolium. The sequence continues at coordinate 234,174,327 of CM040238.1, read as the reverse complement.
TTTCATTTTAGTGCGTTTCCGCTTTTCTTACGTTTTGTTCGCTTTCATACGTTTCGTTCGTTTTCATACGTTTTCGTTTGTTTTTAGGTTTTCATATTGGCCGTCCGCTTTTAGACGTTTTGTCTCTATTTTATGTTTCGTATATTTTCGTCCATTTTCAGACGTTTTCGTCCGCTTTTACGTTTTCTTCCATTTTAGACGCCGTGTACATTTTCGAACGCTCGTCCGCTTTTATCGTTTTCGTCCGCTTTCATACGTTTTCATCCGCTTTCATCCGCTTTTATAAGTTTTTGTCCATTTTCGACGTTTTGTCCGGTTTCATACATTCTTATACATTTTCATTCATTTTATCGTTTTGTCCCGTTTTCAGACGTTTTCATTTTGATATTTGAAGTGACACTTATTTATCTTGTGATATAAACGTAAGAAAGATGAAGTATTACATTCTTTATCATGTATGTGTTATCGGTTGGGATAATCAACTAAGAATGTGATGATTCGATGATTGGGGTTATTTGTGTTTTGAAAATACTTGGGAAGATTTTTGTGTTTTATGACATTATAAAATATTAGAAAAGTTTTCGAAACAAGAGATGTTACGATACTTTTGTTAGACTTGTGGTGGATTTTTCAATTTAATAGATACATTGTGCATGTTTGATGGGTTTTATCGTGATTTGAAAATTCATGGTCAAATCCGTTAAAGAAGGCATGGGTCAAGAAAGACGTCTCTTTATAAACAATGAGGAAGCTCAAACACCGCGATATGACACGTGATATCGCGGGTGATATCACTCACTTGTAAATATCACATGATATCAACACAGTGATATCGCGCGCGATATCACGTGTGATATCACCGGTGGTAGTAATGCGATATCATAGTTTATCATCGCGATATCACCGTGATATCAAAAGCGGTGATATCACTGTGATATCACGTGTGATATCACGCGTGTTTCAGCTAAGCTCAAGTTTGCTTTCTTCTTGACCATACGCCTTCTTTGTTGATTCAACGATAGATATTTTTAAATCCTCTATAAAACCCATCGAAACACGCACAATGTATCTATTAAAAGAAAATGCCACCACAAGTCTAACCAAAGTATCATAACATCTCTTGTTTTCGAGTTAAACACCTTTTAATATTTCATATTATCATAAAACACAAAATCTTCCTAAATATTTTCAAACACAAATAAAAATGAATGTAATCATCGCAAAGGATATAATAAGTGATGTATATTATTATTTCTTTCATATATACTTGGTAAAATACTAAATTCTTATCACATTTGGTAAGAATGTAATATTTCACATTAACGGTTGAAGATCAAAATTGATAACATACATGATGAAGAATGTAATACTCTTCGTATTCCTTACAACATGTTATATCACAAGAGATAATAAGTGCACTTTAAAAATATCAAAATGAATAAAATGAAAGAAACTACGAAAATAGAGATTTGAAATATTCTCAAATTCGAACAAGTGTTGCATTAAATTAGCATTTGTTTGAACAAAATAAGAATTCACCCAAAGAGACTTTAACCATTTTATTTCTACTAAGAGTATAATATCACAAGTGATGAATAACACCTGTTGCATTAAAAAATATACGCTTGTCAATTCACGATGAAGGTACAAAAACTATCATGTAATCGAAAATTATAAAAATATTAGAAACACATAGGTGATAATATATAAAAAATATCAGAAGAACGAAATATCTCGGTGATATTAAAGTTAAAAAAATATGCTTGTTTGTTTATGAAATATTACAAGTGATATTAGACATTAACCTTTTTTTATAAAATATCACAATTGATATTAGACATGTAATATAATATAGTTTAATAATAAGCATGAAAGCATTATGAAAATGACAAAACGTATAAAAACTACAAAAACTGCACGAAAATGTATGAAAAGACGATTTAAACGGCCGAAACGGAAAACGATAAAATGAATGAGAAGCGTATAAAAGCGCCTTAAACGGACTAAAATGTATAAAAGCGTATAAAACCATTTAAAACGTTCGAAAATGAGCTAAAGCGCCTAAAATGGACGAAAACGAAAAACCGACGAAACGATATAAACCTATGAAAACCGATGAAAGCGATAGAAGTGGACGAAACGATCGAAACAGAAAAGCGATAAAGCGAGATGAAAGTACATGAAACGTAAAAAACAAAGAAAGCGTATATGAAAATGGGCGAAACGATGAAACGCCAGACGGCGATGAAAACAAGCGAAAACGATGAAATGGACGAAACGTATGAAAACTGACCAAAGCGTAAAAAGCGGGTGAAAGCGTTTAAAGCGATTTAAACGGACTAAAAGCGTATATAAACCTCATTAAAACGAAAAGCGAAAACGTTCGAACGGCGGACGGCGTATAAAAGCGGACGAAAATACATGAAAACGTGTAAGCGAACGAAAGGTAAGAAAATGTAGCGAAAACATATGAAGATGGACGAAAGCGTAAGAAAATGACGAAAACGCTGAAAAGCGAGATGACGAAATGCAGCGTAAAACGCGAAACAGAGGAAAACGTATAAGCGATAAAAATAAACGTGAATACGCGTAAATAAAAAAAAAAAAAAAAAAACGTTAATTCATAAAAAATGAAATTAATAAAAAGACTAAAGAAGAAAGAAAAAAAGGTTAATAAAAAGAAAGCGAAAGACAATAAAAAAAAAAAGACTTGTGGGCTTAAGATTAAATCTTGGGTTAATTCATACTAATTAGATTATACTTAGATGGATGGTGAAGATTTATCACTTATGTATTATGAATTTTTAAGTAAGAAAATAAAGTCTTCTTAAAAGCCCAGGTGTTTAATTTTTATGTATGAAACAAAGAAAGAATGTAGGAAGAAGAATACAAAATGGAAAATAGTTTATTGGTGTATCGACTTTCTACAGTGAAGAAGGAAACGTGGCGTGTCCGAGTAAAATGGAGGTCAAACTCACGCTACTTGCCAAAGTTTTTTTTATTTATCTAGTTATCAAGCACATTAGATAATCCATTTATCCTTTTACTTATCTTTTAATAAGAAGAATCAAAAGATAACTAGGAAAGTCGATATGATTGGTTTAAACCTTAATTAAAAATACGAGTAATTTTATTTTGCATACTCAAAAATTCTTGCATACTAAAAGATTAATTTTTATTTTTTATTTAGTTTGATTTAATGATGAGAATTAACCTAAGATTAAATATGTCTAAACCTAAGTCCATTTTTTTCTTGTCTTTTTATCTTTCTTATTTATTTCCTCAATTTTTCTCTTTTCTTAATCCTTTTTCTAATTAATTTTTTTTTTTTTTTTACACTTTCGTTTTTTATCGCTTTTTTTTACGTTTGTCCTTTTTGAGTTTTATACGTTTTCGTCTGCTTACACGTTTCTCACGTTTTATCCGCTTTCATCGTTTTTTCGTCCGCTTCTTACGCTTTCTACATTTTCTTACGTTTTGTCCGTTTTAAACGCCGTCCGCTTCTACGTTTCGTCCGTTTCGTATGTTTTAAATGCATTTGTTACATTTTCGCCGGTCCTCATACGTTTTCGTCATTTTTTCGTTTACGTCCGTTTTCTTACGTTTTTGTCAGTTTCATCCGCTTACATACGTTTTCGTTCGTTTTCATATACGTTTCGCCCATTTTCACGTTTTGTCCGCTTTCATATGTTTAAATCGCCCGCTTAAATTTTAGTCCGTTTCACACGTCTTCGTTTGCGTTCTTCGTTTTCATTCATTTCTTACGATGTCGCCTATTTTCTTATGTTTCTTACATTTCTTACGCTCTGTTAGTTTTCTACGTTTTCGCTCGTTTTCATCGTTTTCGTCCGTTTAACCAATTTTCTTTCGTTTTCGTCCATTTTCATACACGCTTTCATCAATTTTCAAACGTGTTTTCGCTTTCACACGCTTTCTTACGCTTTCACACGCTTCTAACTACCACGATTGATTTCTGTGATATTTGGAATCACGACGTGATTTCGAATATCGACCAGATTTTCCCATATCACTAAGTGATATTCTAAATATCACTGCGATATTTATAAACAGCACCATGAGTTTTTGGATATTACTTTACAGTGACCGAGAACATCACTCTTGATTTTCATTTTACAAAACATTAGTTGAAATTACTTAAATATTGAAAAATCACTTGTGTATCACAAAGCGATTTTACGAATATCATCATTCGCGATACTCGTAATAGACTTGCGATATTCGAGACATCACGAAATATCACTGTGTGATTAGAACATATGAAAATGACCAAAATATTTAAAAATGTAGACTAAACCCATGAAAGCTGGACAGAACGCAGATGAACTCTAAACCAAAATTTGACCACTTTCTCTTTATGCGTGGTAAATACAAACTTACATATTTTTATAAGTTTCAAAATAAGCAAATTAAACGGCGACGTAAGGCGAAATCGCATAAGCTCATAAGCAAATAAAATAAGGTTAAACAATACCCCAAACTATATGAGCTCATAAGCGTAAAAACAATTATAAAAGCGAGCGCAACGTGTGGAAGCGGAATAAATAGACGAAAACGTATGAATAATGAGCGACAACGAAGAAAAGCGAGTAAGCGTGTAAGCGGACGAAAATGGACGAATATGTAATGAACCGGACAAACGTATAAATAATAAAGCGTGAAAGCGGGCGGCGCGTGGCGTACATAAAACGTGTAAAAGCGAAAAAAAGCATGAATTAAAAAGCGTGAATAGCGTGAATTAAAGAAAATACAAAAAAAATGAATAAAAAAGATAAAAGACAAGAAAGAAACATGAACTTAGGTTATCTAATAAATTTAGGTTAATCTCCACCGTTAGATTAAACTAGATGAATGGTGAAGAATTATCCATTGATTAACACCAAAAAAAAAAAGAGGTAAACAAATGAAAATTCCTTTAAAAAAACAATATGTAAAATGAAATGTTTTATTTAAGTGTTCAGTAAGATATCTGGTCACGTTGATACAAGGGTTTAAAGGTCTAGATTAATAACTACAGTAGTTGCTAAAAAACTAGCTTAAACAATGTGTAGTGATTGGACATAAATACATAATCACTAATGTTCATACATGCTTTGATATTAACTTTGCATTTTTCGCTTAACATACTATTAATGAGGTGAGAGAGTTATATTTTTACTTGAGAAATTTAAGAAAGAGATAAGCAATTATAGATATAGGTAATTTTGTTTGAAAATTGGACATTGTGTAAACTAAAATTCATTCATTAGTTATTAACAATAAGTACTTCTTCTTTTACAAGTGGCACTTTTTTTCTTTTTTTTTTTTTTTTTTTTTTTTTTTGTCTTTATTATAATTTTGTTTATATTATTAAAAGTAAAATCACGTAAAATATACTCTAATTTAAGTTAACTTGAATTTAAGTATTTAACCTTTTTTTTTTCCTTTCTTAATTGAAGGTACAAAAGTTATTTTTATTTGCAATGTAAGATTTTTAGAGGTTTTTTCTATTTTTGGAAAGAAGTTTTCTGTTATTTTTTTCGCTGAAATGATTAATTAATGTGATGTATCATTATTATTGATTTTTTAAACGTCATTTCGGTTAAAATTATTACCGATAACATATTTCAAAAAATCAAAAAACCTGACATTTCACTTAAAATTAAGTTTGATACCTTAAATTCAGAAAAAAAACAGTTGAGTACCGTAAATCGACCTAAAGTAGAGTACCTTTTTATGCGATTTGGCCATTATAAAACTGTGAAATAGCAAATGAGGAATAAAAAATATATAAAATTTAATCAGTCAAAAATATTAAAATGTCAAAATATATAAAACAAAAAATGATAAAAAAAATAATGTTTTTACTATAAACATGAAGAAAAAAAAATCTTTTATATTTTTTGTGCTTTTCTAGTAGGTAAAGGGGATAGTTAGCAAAACCTTCTAAATTAATCATCTTCAAATATCTTAACAAAAAGTCGGAGTGGTAACCTTTTACAGAACGAAGATGATTTGCACACTCTCAAAAATGATTTGGACACTCACATTTTAAGTGTTTTAACATTTATATTTTTACATTATTTTTAATTATTTTTATCCTATAAAAGTAAATGTTGTTACCAAAATTTGAATGTTTAATCGATTTTAAAGGTTTTTAACATGCTGCGCAGGCTGAGTTCACATGCAGTAAATCTAAAAGTACTGGCTGAGGCTACATGCGGGAGACCTGACATGCATCTTTTATTTGAATTTACGTATGTCTTTTACGCGGTAAGCATTGTCTATATGACGTCTTAACTTGCGCCTCAAGTCGAGTTAGAAAAACCCAATTTAAAATTAATCACCTTTCTTTACAGAAATGTTTAAATATTTATTTGGCAAACATTCTGACTACGTGTTGTGATATAATTGGGAGGATAACGTTAAAACGTAAATATCAAGAGATGTCGGTGAAAAGTTTGCTCTCAATTATCGTTATCCACTTATCCACAGCCGCCTGTCCCACTTTGTTGTTGTCAGGTGTTGACATGGTTTGTGGGCCCATGCTTATATGGCAAAAACTTACCATAGGGGTCCTGGTTTTGTTTTGTGACAAACAAACTTAGAGCTTGGAAGATCGCAGCGAGAATCCTTCTTGCAGCTCTAACGTGACACCTTCATGGGATCTCGTCCGCCACCTTCGCATACCATCCTCTTACCGTCTTACGCCACTCATCCTTTCGCCACTCCGGCGACACACTGAAGACAAACACTTTTGAATTAAAGCAAAACTAGAAGGGGTTGAATAGTTTCTGAATTAAAATCTTTGTTTTGAAACTTATTGAAAGATCAATTGATATTGATCTTAAGTATATTAATGAAATATGCAAGCAATATGTAATAAGTAAATAAGGAAAGAAATGATCAAACCACAACAAGTTGTTTATAGTGGTTCGCCTACAAGGACTCTTTTCCTTGCCTACTCCACTCCCGAGTCTCACACTCGAGAGTTTAACTTCACTAGTCAACAAGCTCCTTTCACCGGCGGAGAAAACCTTTACACTTAACACACTATTTCCGACACTAAGCTAGATGTCGAGTTCTTTCCAAGGTACAACAACTCCCACACAAATGTATTTTGAGGACTAAAATACTAACCACTCACACTCACAAGATTATGATGGTTTGATACAACAATGAAGTATGAATCAACACTAGATCATACAACACTAAACAAACAAGACTTCAACTTCTCGTTGAAGCTTGAATATGACTTGATCTTCTTTGCTACAAAAGAGATCACTAATATGATATGCTGCTGAGTTAGAAAGGTTAGAGAAGATATGTATGAGTATGTTAGAAAGGGATGAGAAACTACTTGGCTTGGCATTGCTATTTATAGCCAAAATGGACGAGGGCGATCCACGGACCGCGGACCCTTAAAGGTTCCGCCGTGTACCAAAATGGTACCGCCAGATGACTAAGATATCAAATCTTGCTTAAAGTCAACTCAATCTAAGAGATTGTGCAAGATATGGAGAGTATAAATCTTCACAAAATATCTAATGGAATCTACAAATGATTCCCATGATGTAATACATGATGTCAAATGTTGTATTACTATTAATAGAAAATATGCAAATGCTTAAGTAGTGTTTGATTTTAAGAACCTAACACATTCTACAAACTACTATCATACATAATGATTAGAGTCATATCAAGATGTTACTAATCATAAATGTAAATGCTTGAATGATGAATATATTGTTTGAGAAAGCTTGTTTTAATATCTAATAAACTTGACAAGCTTTAAGCTTTTATAAATTAAATTTACTTTTGTCGTTAACAAAACTTAGGCAAAGATCAAAAATATAAATAACGTTTAATGACGATATTTGTATTAACAATCTCCCCTTTTGTTGAGGACAAAATATAAATTTATTTTTATAAAAGAAACAAAGTTTGTACAAGAGTTATAAAAATATTAGTTTTAGAACTTGAAAAAGGAAATGATAATGTAAGTGTATGAAATTTGACTTTTATGAAAGTCAAAGAATTCACTAGTTGATGCATGATGTTGACTTTTTAGGAAAGTCAAAGTATGCGGTTGACTTTTAAGAAAAGTCAAGTATTACCAATGAGGGTTCTGTTTGACTTTTAGAAAGTCTATTTGACGGAAAAGTCAAATAGAAATAATTTCAAAGTTCTATATTTTCTCCCCCTTTTGTCTCAACAAAAGAAGAGGTTATCACGAATGTAATGAGCCGAGCTTATTATCTCCCTTGTTCAAAGCTCCCCTAAATTGGGTGCTTTAATGGGAAGATACATGGATTGTGAAAATAAAGCTACAAAAAAAAAATGTTAGTAATAATGATCATTCACAAGCATTTCCAAACACTATGTAATGACACCAACAATGTAATAAACAACATTCATTAGTTAAAATTTTCATGAATCAAGATCATGAAAAGAGAACACAATGATGTGTTTTAGTACAAGAAAAAGAAATAAAAATTATCCTAAGAAAGCAAATAAAGAAAGACTATTCTAAAACCATCCTAAAGTGATGGTGGATGGGAAAAGCGTTTAGGCGCTCAAGAATGTGGTTGAGGATGAACCTCATTTCGTCGTGGAAGTCATGGACCATAATCGGGTCCGTTCCGCAGTTTGACCCGTTGCTCACAAGTTGAGCAACCGTGCCTTGGAGGTAGAAAGTTTGCGGAGGTTGTGGTGGTGGAATGGTTGATGTGTTGGTGGTGTTGGGGATGTTTGGAGTGGTCATGATGGATGCAAGCAAAGCACTTTGCATTTGCATTGTCTCACTTAAGTGAGAATCCACCATGCCTTTGAATTGGTGGAGGTTGTGAGTTCGGCTTGAATCTCCTCTCAGTGGGATTGTCATCCCATGCTCTCGGAATGTCCTCGATGTGAGGGACATTGATGATGGAAGTGGATGATCCCGTATAAAGGACCATGAATGTCCTTGTGAATGGGGTGGAAAAGGAGAGGTCTTGGCCCTAATGGGCGTTTGGGTCAATGGATGACCGAGGTGATTCATGAGCGATTAGCTCAATGGTGCCAAGGATGGCAATGGTGGTGGATGACTTGGCCTGGGTGGCAAGTCTTCCAAGTCCTCTAGGAAAGGATTTGGTGATGTTGGTGGAGTGAAAATAACTCCATGGGAGTGAGAGTGGGAGACCTTGGTGAAGGTGGTGAGGTGTTTTGGATGTTTGGATAGGTGCCGGTGGAGGTGAAGTAGGTGCTTTTGATGGTGGTGGAGTGGTGATCACAATGTGTGATGAAGTGGGTGTTGCTAAGGTAAGGTGTGTATCATCTCTAATGGGAGATGAGATTGTAAGTGGTGAGGAGTCGGATGATGAGCTAAGATGAGTAAGACAACAAGGCCTTACGCTAATTCTAGCGGTTTTCTTGCAAGGTTTTGGTGATGATTTAGTCATTTTTAACTTGGGTTTTGATTTGCTAGATAGTAATGAGAATGAGAAAGGTGTGAGGATGATCATGGTAAAGCCTTTCAATTTATAGAGGTTTAAAATGTTGAGAGATGTGTTTGATTTGATGTTGAACCATTGAAGAGATGAGGTTCCTCATGATTTGGAAGTGGGTTGAATGCTAGTCATGTCACCCAAGTCAATCCATTCAAAGAAGATGGAGTGAAGAAGAAAAGATATGCAATAAATGTGTTCTAGTGAGTGGAATTTCCTAATATTCGGATTACCGCGGTTTGAAGGTACCAAAATTTGGTTCCTTCCTTTATATAAAGGGCTCCTTGGGTGGATTTTTCAAATTTTGAATTTTGGTGGAAATGGATTTCTTACATTCCTTAGTGAATAATACTAGTTCTAATGACGGTATAAACTAGTTAAGATTGATTTATAAGTGATGGAAGATAATTTGGAATCACGAAAGAGTCGAAATTGAGAAAATTACGGAGGATCCACGGCACCAAAATCATATCAGACGGAACCCAAAAAGGGTGCCGTCTGGTCCACTATCTGAGATATGGTGGTACCAAATTACATAAAGGACGGTACCAAAATAATGGTGCCGTCGATCCGTGAGTCTTGAAATTTGGACGAATGTTTCTCAAAATGAAATTTCGAAACACAAATTTTTCTCAAAACTGTTATACTAAACATTTCTAGTTAGGAAAAGTAAATAACACATATGTAAACACGGTGGAGCATAGATTAAGAGCAAGGCTTATTGATTTTCACAATATAGTGAAAATGGGTAAAATTGATAGCATACTTGTGCTATCCCCGCATGAGATTGTTAGCATACACCATTGTTTCAAGTTATATTATCATCCTACATAATAAAAACAACTAAATAGTATCAAACATTAACGATAATGCATTGTTCCAAACACTCCTTAAAGTACCCTTATTTGTCAACTTCTTGTAAATCTTGTTCATCATCCTACCAAGGCACTTGAACATTCCCTTAGTTTGCTTGAATTGCTGATTCATTCTCAATCTCGGGAAGAGATGTGTAATACTCTTGAGGTGGAAGGCGAGAGCTTGGAAGACCATCCTCGGAGCTATTTGATGATGATGATGAAGGAGTTGGAGGTTTAGCTCTTTTGCCTTTAGTCTTAGCAACTCGAGCATCACTCAAAGGCACAAAGATGTGAGGGACGAGATCATAGTTAAGGTGCATCCCTTTTGGGGTAGGTGGAATTGGGCGAAGTTTCTATAGAGGCGGGTGAGAAGCATCCCGTATGGAAGAGCAACGGATCCTTGAGTTGGAATATCAATCATTCTCCTAGCTATGTAGTAGGCTAAGTTGAATGGTTGTCGGGTGGACAAGTTGTAAAGCATGTGGCAAAGACAAGCGTTTATGTGATCCCTATTCCTATGGTGCTAATAGCGTTTGCTCTAAGTAACTCCTCCCATTTCTTAAATTCGTGCTTAAGTTCATTGAGCTCCATTCCATATGGATCTCGGTCTACCTCTTTTCACTTTCGGGTAACTCGGGTTGTATCACCTTTTGGGTTAAAAGGTGTTCACGGATGATATCCTTATCGGCTAAGCGGGTTATGTAGGGAAGAAGCGGTCATTGATTGCATCAAGGCGGTGGTGACCACTTATCCGTGTAGACACAAGTTCCACGGTTGGGAATTCCTAGTACTCTAGCAAAGTCACTTAAAGTGATGGTGTAGTCATTTTGGTTGATTCTAAAGCTAAGACAAAACTCATCATCTTCATCACTAAAACCGGTCACACTAGCATAGAATTCTAATGAACCTAGGACAAATTGGTTCATCAATGTCAAGAAGACAATCGAATTGAATGGCGGCTAGTTCTTCACGAAGATTGGTATGCTCAAGGAAGGATGAGTGAATGGTTCTACACCGTGGAAATACCTTGATTCTAGACCCTAAATATTTCTACTTGTTCCTTGGTGAGTCCTTTGGTTTTGTGGTGTTTGGGAATGTAGTTAAGAGTGTCTTTGTGATCATAGAATCTTGCGGCTACCATGGTTATTCCTAAGGACAAGAATTAACATGTTAAAAAAAATTATTTTAACGTTTTTGATTCTAGTGTGTGCCTATATGAAAACAATTTGGAGTTGCGGTTATCTCGACTCATTTTATGCACAAAATGGTTTTAGTGGAGTGTTTGGCAAATACCATGAGATAACCCAAATGCTCCTAATTCAATATGGCTATATTTGAATATACCCGGGAGTGCATATTAGTTATGCAATACCTTTGGTATTCAAGAGCATGCAAGTGATGAAAATTCTAACGTTTCTATTTGTATTAGCAATGAAAAAATGTTTTCCTACAAGTGAGAAGCTTTTCAAAACTTTTGACATGGGGTGTTTGGTTGTTTGAATAAGGCCTTATATTTATTATCTATCAATTAGTGGGAAACATGATTTTGTTTATGCAATATGATAATGTAGTACCTAATTTGAATGACTAGTTATGCAATTTGCCAATTGAATTCATATTTGGTATAAAAGCATACATAAAACCCCATGTAATGATTTGTGATAGTTTTGTGCATAAATAAGAATCCTAGACTCGAATTAAGAGATGAAATGTAGTTAGGATACTTACAATGATGTTATCTTGAGTGATTAGTGAGTGGGAAGATGACAATAATGAGCTTGGTTTAAGTTTTACACGTTTTGGTAAAGTGGGTTGTGAGGAAGAAGATGTTATGTATAAAATTTGTTTTGTACATGAGACACCACGGACGGACGGCACCAAATTTTGGTTCCGTCCGTGTTGTCGTTTAGTGCCGTGGCTCTGATGTGAGATACAAAACAAAATTGTTTTGGTTTGACTTTTCTAATGTTTTAGGCTATGTTTATCCTACATGTTTGGTTCCATTAACCTAAACCAAGTCTAAGAAGATTAAAGGTTCTCGTTTAAGAGGTTTAGTAAGGATGTCGGCAATGTTGTCTTGGAGGATACTTCTCGATTGAAATGTTCCCTTTTGAACATTGTCGCGAAGAAAGTGATGACCAGATTTCAATGTGCTTTATGCGAGCATGTTGAGCAGGATTCTTCTTGAGATCGATGGCTCCTTTGTTGTCGCAAAGTATCACGATGTCGTTGAGATGAATTCCGTAATCTCGAGAGCTTGCTTCATCAAAGAGCTTGTTGACATGCTTTTCCGGTGAGGCGTATTCGGCCGATGGTAGAGATGGCTAAAGCCGTTTGCTTTTTGCAAACCATGAGGTGAGACAATGTCCAACAAAAGTGCAAATACCACTTGTACTTTTCTATCGACATAATCACCGGCATGATCCGAGTCGGCATACACTATGGTTTCTATACCGTTCCTTTGGGATACCACAATCCTAAACACGTTGTTCCCTTAATATATCTAAAAATCCTTTTAATGCTTCTAAGTGTGATGCCTTTGGGTTTTCTTGAAAGCGAGCACATAGACAAACACTAAACATAATGTCGGGTCTACTAGCCGTAAGATAGAGTAGGCTACCAATCATTCCTCTATATTTAGTGTTATCTACGGATTCACCTTCTTAGTCCTTGGTGAGTTTAGTGTCGAAGACATGGGTGTTTTAGTTGGTTTGGAATCTTCAAGACCAAATTTCTTAAGCATGTCCTTTATATATTTAGATTGGTTAAAGAAAATACCATCTTCTAGTTGTTTAATTTGAAGTCCTAGAAAGAAGTTTAACTCACCCATCATACTCATTTCAAACTCGTCATGCATGATTTTAGAGAAATCATTACATAGTTCTTGACAAGTTGATCCGAATATAATGTCATCAACGTATATTTGAACAATAATAATTTGTGATTCCTTTTTCTTAGTAAAAAGAGTATTATCTACTAATCCCATAGTATATTTGTTATCAATAAGGAAAGTCTTAAGACGGTCGTACCAAGCTTTAGGTGCTTGTTTAAGGCCGTATAATGCTTTCTTGAGTTTGAAGACATGATGTGGTTTCTCAAAGTCGGTAAAACCGGGAGGTTGAGCAACATACACTTCTTCGTTAATAAACCCATTAAGAAAAGCACTTTTAACATCCATTTGAAATAATTTAAAATCATAAGCACATGCATAAGCAAGTAATATTCTAATAGATTCAAGTCTAGCTACCGGTGCATAAGTTTCATCATAGTCAATTCCTTCTTGTTGATTATAACCTTGTGCAACAAGCCTAGCTTTGTTTCTAGATACTATACCATTTTCGTCCATTTTGTTTCGAAAGACCCATTTTGTTCCAATTATAGTTTGATCTTTAGGTTTTGGAACTAGTTTCCAAACATCATTTCTAACGAATTGGTTTAATTCTTCTTGCATGGCCATTACCCATGATTCATCTTTTATTGCTTCATTTATGGTTTTTGGTTCAATGGTGGATACAAAACAAAAATGATTACTTTGATTTTGAGCTTGTGATCTTAAGGTTCTTTGATTAAGTTTTCCTATGACCTTTTCTAATGGATGACTTTTAGATTCTTTTATGTTGACAATTTCCTTATTTAATGGTTCATCTTCCTTGTTATTATTAATTTGACTTTCAATTATTTGACTTTCAACTAAGTCATCATCTACCAAAGGTGATGTCTTAGAGGGAGGTGGACTTTCGTCAAATGTTATGTTCAACGATTCCTCGACTATCATTGTTTCTTTATTTAGGACAATGTAAGCTTTACTAGTTTGAGAGTAACCAAGAAATACACCTTCATAAGACTTTGGGTCAAACTTGGTGAGATAATCCTTAGTGTTAAGAATAAAACATTTGCAACCAAAGACTTTAAAATATCCTAATGTTGGCTTTTTACCTTTATAAAGTTCATATGGTGTTTTGTTTAGGAAAGGACGTATTAGGACTCTATTTAAAATATATGTAGAAGTGTCATGGCGTTACACCAAAACTTTTGAGGAATGTTTTGTTCATTAAGCATTGTTCTACTCATTTCTTGAATTGTTCTATTTTACGTTCTACTACTCCATTTGATTGAGGTGTTCGTGGGCGGAAAAGTTATGTGTTATACCATTTGTATCACAAAAGTTTCCAAATTGAGTTTCGTTGTCAAATTCACGACCATGATCCGTTCGGATCGACACAATTTGACACCTAGAAGATTTTGAATTTTCTTGCTAAGTATTTCAAATTTATCAAAAGCTTCATTTTGGTTTTCAAAAATAACGTCCAAGTAAACCTTGAGTAATCATCTACTATGACCAAAGTGTATAAGTTGCCTCCATAGCTTCTTATAGCGGATGGTCCAAACAAATCCATATGTAATAATTCTAGACACTTAGATGTAGATATCATATTTTTAGATTTGTGACTACTATGTGTTTGTTTACCAATTTTGCAAGCGTCGCAAAAGTGTTGGTCATATTTTAGTTTTGGCAAATTCTAACTAACTCTTTTGAAGATAGGTTTTGTATAAGTCTCATATTAGCATGACCTAGCGTCTATGCCAAAGAGATGAGCTATCGTCTAATGTTGTTAGGCAAAGTTTGTCATTATATGTTTTATCTATTTTCATGACGTATATGTTATTTTTCCTAACTCCTTTAGCTATGGTGATACCATCTTTTAGTATTTTACTACCATTTTCATCAAATAGTACTTTATACTTTTTATCACATAGTTGACTAATACTAAGTAGATTAAATCCTAACCTATCCACATGAGCAACATTTTCAATGGTTAGAGAGTTATGAGCAATCGTACCTTTGCCAATGATTTTGCTTTTGAGATTGCTACCAAAGTGACATTACCTCCGTCATACTCTTGGTATGATGAGAAGAGACTTTGTTGCCGTCGTGTGTCGTGAGCATCCACTATCTTTTATCCATTCATCGGGTTCCAATCCAACTTTCAAACATACCTAAGAAGCAAATAACTCAAACATTTGGTCCCCGATATCTCATGGGTCCGTTTGGGTTAAACATACCATTTATTTGATTCATGTATGGAAATGATGGGTAAGGGTTCCATGGCATGTAATCTGAGTTTGATATGGTCTAGGAAAGTTTTGATTCCAACCATTGTGTTGGTAGTTCGGTTGAACGTTGTGGTTGCTCTTAGGAAAGGCGTTTGGCAAAAGAAGTTTTATATCGTTGTTGAGTAGTTTTGATCTAAATTCATTTTAACAAGTCCTACTCGATATAATTGTTGGTTTTAGTTTAACATTATCATTGGTTTTCTTTGTTATTTTAACAAATTCGATGCGGTCCGTATTGCGAACATTACATTCTTTGAAGTTCCCACGGTACCCTTTTTGCAACGGACGGAACCCTTATTTTGGTTCCGTCTCGTCCGTCTTTATCTTTGCAGACAATTTTGATGAGAATGTTCGTCTTTTTCGGCCGTTTTGTTTTGACTCTTAGAGATTAATACTTCATTAAAACCTAGCCCATTCTGTCTCACGGTGTTTTATGGTTTTAACTATTTCATCGGCAAGAGCGATGTTCTTGTTAAACCTTTTAAATTTAGAATTATTTTCTATTAAAACTTCTTGTGTGAGCTTTAGTTTTCTATTTCAAGATTAAGCTCTTGACATGATTTGCAATCATCGTCATTTGCTTTTCCTTTTTCAAGACGTTTTGCTTTTCTTTTAACTCATATATCTCATTTTCCAAAACTCCTTTTGGTTTTAGAAATTTATTTTTAGTTATGATTTTTAGACTTAGCTCACATAATTGATTATATTGTTTTGCAAGGTGTCATCATCTATAGAAGAATAAGAAGAGTCGGAAAGTACCTCATTTGATTCATGTGCCATTAGAGCGATCTCTTCCTTGCTTGATTCTTCATCGTCTTCACTATCGCTCAAGCACCACTTACAAAGGCTCGTTGAGTTTTGCTTTTAGGTGGCTTGGGACATTCTCTATGAGATGACTTGCATCACCACATCTAAAACACTTTCTTTCACCTTTAATCTTTTTATCATCCCGATCTTTTCGAATGGCTTCTTTCTTCTCGAGGTTGTCTTACGAACTTTCTCTCTTCTAAAGAACTTCTTGAAATCTCTAACGGCCATGGCATACTCCTCATCTTCACTATCGGAACAAGATTCACCATCATCACTTGATTCCGCCTTTGCTTTAAAGCAACGGTTTGATCTTCTCCTTTCTTCCTTTGATGATCTCGAATCTTTCTCCATTACCATTTCGTGAACTTTGAGGTTGCCAATTAGCTCGTCTAGTGACATTATTGAGAGATCTTTTGATTCTTCAATAGCGGTCACTTTAGCTCTCCATTTGGGATGGAGTGCTCTAAGAAATTTCGACAAAGTTCTTACTACGAAAAGATTCATCAAGTGCTTTAAGTGATGTAATGATAGTGTTAAAGCGAGCAAAGCCACAATCAATGGTTTCATCTTGAGGATAACAAATTGTTCATATTGTTGAACAAGAAGATCAATTTTGTTATCCTTGACTTGTGAATTACCTTGATGTGTAACAATCAAAGATTCCCAAATATCTTTGGCGGTTTCACACATAAAATTCTTTCATATTCTTTTCTAGGTAAAGCATTATAAAGCATCATTTTAGCTTCATTATTTTTAGCAACTAATTTCTTTTGTTCATCAACGGAAATATCCTTTGTTGTAGAACTAAAATCTCCTTTAACAATAATAAACCAAAGATCTATATCTTTTGATTTTACATATGTTTCAAAACGGTTTTCCAATAGATAAATCCATTGGTTTCAAAGAGTGGTGGTCTTTGCATAGATTGCCCTTCTTTAAAGTTTTGAGAATCCATGGATCGTTTCAAGTTTATAAAATACAAGTTATTTTAGAAATTCTTGAGCAACGAGGCTCTGGTACCAATGTAGAAAACTAGAAGGGGTTGAATAGTTTACCGATTAAAATCTTTGTTTTGAAACTTATTGAAAGATCAATTGATATTGATCTTAAGTATGTTAATGAAATATGCAAGCAATATGTAATAAGTAAATAAGGAAAGAAATGATCAAACCACAACAAGTTGTTTATAGTGGTTCGCCTACAAGGACTCTTTTTCCTTGCCCTACTCCTCTCCCGAATCTCACACTCGAGAGTTTAACTTCACTAGTCAACAAGCTCCTTTCACCGCGGAGAAAACCTTTACACTTAACACACTATTTCCGACACTAAGCTAGATGTCGAGTTCTTTCCAAGGGTACAACAACTCCCACACAAATGTATTTTGAGGACTAAAATACTAACCACTCACACTCACAAGATTATGATGGTTTGATACAACAATGAAGTATGAATCAACACTAGATCATACAACACTAAACAAACAAGACTTCCAACTTCTCGTTGAAGCTTGAATATGACTTGATCTTCTTTGCTACAAAGAGATCACTAATATGATATGCAACCGAGTTAGAAAGGTTAGAGAAGATATGTATGAGAGTATGTTAGAAAGGGATGAGAAACTACTTGGCTTGGCATTGCTATTTATAGCCAAAATGGACAAGAGGCGTCACGGACCGCGGACCCCTTAAAGGGTTCCGCCGTGTACCAAAATGGTACCGCCAGATCGACAAACAAAGATATCAAATCTTGCTTAAAGTCAACTCAATCTAAGAGAGATTGTGCAAGATATGGAGAGTATAAATCTTCACAAAATATCTAATGGAATCTACAAATGATTCCCATGATGTAATACATGATGTCAAATGTTGTATTACTATTAATAGAAATATGCAAATGCTTAAGTAGTGTTTGGTTTTAAGAACCCAACACATTCTACAAACTACTATCATACATAATGATTAGAGTCATATCAAGATGTTACTAATCATAAATGTAAATGCTTGAATGATGAATATATTGTTTGAGAAAGCTTGTTTTAATATCTAATAAACTTGACAAGCTTTAAGCTTTTATAAATTAAATTTACTTTTGTCGTTAACAAAACTTAGGCAAAGATCAAAAATATAAATAACGTTTAATGACGATATTTGTATTAACACACACCATCACCTCTCTTTTTTTTTTAATAAAAATTACATATTTTAAAGAAAAAAAACCGTTAAACTACAAAAAATACACCATCGTGATTAGTATTTAAATATTTTTCAATAGATCGGCGTGATGAGTGTCTAAATACTCATCATTTTTCTTTTTAAAATGCCAAAATCATCACGAAAACACTCGTAAACACATCAAAATGATAAAATATCACAAATCGTGTTTTATGTGTTTTAAATGCAAAATATCAAAATCGGATGAAAACGTATCAAATTTACAAAATTACAGCTTTAGTCCCCTGTGTTTCAAAATTTGTCAAAAGCAGTCCTCAGTATTTAAAAATCAAGAAAATGTCATTTAAGGTCCATGGGATTCCAAAGTTGTCAAAACAAACCTTTGAAATGTAAATTTGCAAAATTACAACTTTGGTCCTTAATCTTTGAAAATGTCATGTTTAGTCCTTGAAATTTTGAAAATGGCAAATATGGTCCTTTAATTATTTGAGAAAGACAAGTTTGGCCCTTGGATAACATTTTCGAAGTAACATTTTGGTCCTTAACTTTGGCATAATTACATTTCTAGTCCTTGTGTTATTATTTATACCATATGGACTTTGTTATTACCTTAGCCCAATATAAGCCCAAACCAACACCCTTTTACCCATCCAAACCAACCCGCCCTTTGTGTTATTAGACCGGTCAACCAATACCACCCAAGTCAAACAATCACCCCTGTTTTCCCTCCACTTGTCTCCTTCCTCCCAATCGCCTCTACACCATTCCCTCCTCACCAAAACCTTTTCCTGCTCTCCTCCCTCCACAATATACCAAGAATCATTAAATGACCCTTTAACCATTCCACTCAACCCCTACACTGGCTAAAAGACTTTGGCGCCAAAACAATCAACGCTAAAACCACTGACTCATCCAACGGCCCCATTCAGTGGAATCAATCGAAGTCTAGTGGGAAGCATTTGGAGTATAAAAAGGAGAGAAGAAAGAAGAAAAATAAGTAGTTAGTTCATAAAATTTTACTTATGTCGTTTTTTATTATTGTCTTAGTTTAAGTTTAAATTGTGTAATTTCGCTTTTATTTTATCGGTTTCAAGTTTACTAATCTTTGTAAGTTAGTTTTTAAGTATCAATATCAAGTTTTCATATAAGTTCCAATTTTCTAATTCACTGTTGAGAATTCCAGTTTCATTTTCTATTAGACAAGCTTCCATTAGTTTCATTGTAAGCTTAAACAAGCTCACTTAAGTCATTTATAGCTTTTGAAAAGCTTTTGAATCATTTTCAAGTTAATTTGATCAATAGTCAACAAAAGTCAACTGTTAGGCTCAAGTTGGAAATGGTGATGAATTTGGTGATGCAGAGGATGGATGTGGGTTTAAATAGGTTAGTGTAGTGGTTCTTTGGGTTTGGTTTTGGCTTAAACAAAGTGGAACTCATGTGAGTGAGTCCTTCCTTTTCACTTTTCTAGCTAATTTGCATTTTATGGTTGTTTGTGTTTCGTGGTCTTAAACGCTAAAACCTGTTTACATAGTTTTATTTAGGTCTTATTATCTCGGTTTAATCATTCATTTAAGTTGGATTGGTGTTTAGTTCATTTTAATTACAAATAAGTAGTTTTAGTGGTGTTTGGTTAAAGTGTAAAATCATCTTAGAGGAGTTTATAATGGTTAATATCTGTTTGGTCATTCTTGTTTAGTCCTATTGAGCTCATTTGAGTCAATTTCATGTGCTGCAAGAGCTTTAAGTCAAAATCCCATAGCTTCTTGTCTTAGCGACCTTTGTTGGGTTTATCGCTTATCCAAAGCTTGTTTTGTGTCACAAATTCATAGAACTTGCTTGTTTGACTTTATTTCATCTTAATACATCCAAATCAATCCATAAATTAGCTTCAAATTTCATTTAAGTCAACTTTTCAAGTTTTGTGAAAAGTCAAAATTTCCAACTAGGTCGTTTTTGAATAAAACTAATATTTTCATTGTGTGTTTATTAATAAGCTTTAGCTTATAATCTTTTGGGAAATTAAAGTTTGGTTGGTGAAGAAAAATACAAAAATATTAGTTCTCTGTTTATCAGCTTATAGAGTGCTTATTTGATGGCTTATTTAGGACCCCTGCTCGCATATCGTCACGTCAGGCGGTGATGAGTGTCCAAATACTCATCATTTTGTGTATTCTAAATCGCAAAATCATCGAAAACACTCAAAACACATCAAATGATCAAATTATCACAAATCGGTGTTTTATGTGTTTTAAATGCAAAATATCAAAATCGGATGAAAAATGTATCAAGTTTGAAAAATTGGCAGGTTTAGTCCCCCGAGTTTTAAAAGTTGTCAAATCTAGTCCCTGGATATTCAAAAATGTGGAAATTTATCATTCAAGGTCCCTGAAGTATTCTAAGTTGTTTAAAATGATCCTTGAATGATTCTTTGGTAAATTGGCAAGAAAAGTCCCTAAACTTTGGAAATTTGCAAATTTAGTCCTTGGACTTTTGAAAATGGATTTTATGCAAAAAGGGCCCTTGTTTTATCAATGATTTTCAAAATTGGTCCTTGTGAGAAGTTTGGAAATGTTCAATTTCAGTCCTTGGAGTTTGGGTGAATTACATTTTTGGTCCTTGTTTATTACTAAAACCAAACGGACACTTATAACTATCTAAGCCCAAATACATATCCAAGCCCAACCCTTAGCCCAACTGCCTTGACCTTGCACCTTGAGCCCCTGTGTCAAATTGCAAAAGACCCCAGTCACAACCTAATTGTGACCCCCATGTGTTATTAGTCATGGGTCAAACAAAGTCAAAACAAGGAGAATACGCCCTTATACCACGCCATCGAGTGTCTCTCCCAAGCTCGAAACTTCAAAACCATGACCTGGTTTTCACCAATTTTCAATCCCTCCCATACCATGTCCCTCCAACTCCTCTACATTCCAAAATCCTTTAATTACCTCCACCAAATTCATTAATTGGAAAAAGCGCTAAGTGGAAAATTGGCGTAAATCACAAATGAGCGGATATGATTAGTCTCAAGCATCCAATGGCTCAAACTTGGTGGGATTCAATCGGAAGCACGTGGGAGTCCGAAAAGCCTATAAAGATGAAGTGAGATGCAATGAATCAAGATATCTAGAGTAGTCTTTTAATTTTCATGTCGTTTTAGCTTAACTTAAATTTCAAATGTACTTTTCGGTTTACAAGCTTTGTATCTCAAGTTAGTATTGTAATATAAACCTTTTCAAGTACTAATTTCAAGTTTCAAGTTCTTATTTCAACTTATGCGCTTTTCATTAAAAATTCTCATTAGGTGTTAATGTTGTTGAAAGTTGTTTGTATGGATTAGAATAGATCACTTAAGCTCCTAGAAAGCTTAAGCAAGCTTTTAGAAACCTAAAATTCAGTTTAGAAGAAAAAAAGAAAAATCACCAAAAATCCAATTAAATAGTGAAAAAAAAAAAAAGGTTCCATTGAAGTGTTCACAAATGGAGCAGGTTTATCTTGATGGCCTTGGTATAGTGCTTCTTGGGAAGCTATAGGAATTGGTTTCGATCTTGGTTCTCGTTTGGTCTTTGGAAACTACTTGTAAGCATTTTTAACTAACTTGGTGTTTTACCGTTGTAGTGCTTAAATAACTTATATTTTGTTTCTTTGAGTTCAATAGTCATACTTAAGTGTGTTTAAGCCTTTAAATCAAGAGCTAGTACTTCTAAATTTGTAGTTTACAAAACTTGGTTTTAACAAATGAAAAGGGTATAATCATTAATTCGAGATTGATGTTGTTTTGATTGTTGATTTAGGCTTCTTTAGTCATAATAAGTGATTATATAAGGTCCGCAATTGTTGATGGTTTACAATGTGATTTGGTTTGAAAAACATCAAACGATCAACAAGAAGGGTGTTTGGTTGATGGTATTCAAAGGTACTTTGGTCTTTGTTCTTATTGGAAATCTGTATAACTTGGTTTAAAGCACTAATTTGAGTCAAGAAAACAAGTCCTATTTCATCAAAAGTCAAAATTTCATGTGATTGGGCATTGTGCAGTCACTGTTGGCAGTCATGATGCAAGATCTTGGTTTTGTGTTCACAAGTTGTTAATCTTGCTATATTCAGTCTTAAAACACCTTAATACAACATCATCAGTACATTAGATCCAATCAAAGTTCACTTAGGTCAACTTTTTGGTTTTTCTCAAAAAGTCAAATTCTCAAAAGGTCGTTTTTGAATAAAACTTGGAATTTCATTGTAGGTTCATTAATAGGATCTAGCTTATAAGCTCTTGGGGATTTGTAGTCTAGTTGGTAAAGAAAATTACAAAAATGATAATTCTTAGTTTCTTAGCTTTTTGAGTGCTTTTTAGACTGCTTTTCTTGGGTACTGCTCGAGAATCATCTGTGTACGTAAAATAAGCTCAATTGATAAGCTTGCATTGCTTATTACTTGTCCAAATCTGTGTTTTCTAGTTCTTGGAAAGCCAACCCAGTCCTCTTGAAGTATCAAGTCTTGTTTTTCATTTTGGAACTTGTTTGGTAGGGCTGCTAGTAGCTTAAAGATTGTCCCATTTTCTGTTTTTCATTATATAAGTCAAGTGCTTATTTGCATATTCCTAGCTTATCAGTGTGTTTCTTTTCATTCTTTAGCTTCATTTCAGTAGTTTGTACCTTATTCCTTCTTGTTCTAGCTTTTGTTTCTAGTTGCAAGCTTGTTTGAGCTTATTCCAAAAAAATAAGCTCATAAGCCAACTGTTGGGCTTTTTAGCTTGTGAAACTGCTTATTTGAGTTTTGTAAAATTTTTGTCTTTATTAAAGTTTCTTATTATTAGTATTTAAGTAGTTTTCAAAAAGAAAAATCACAAAAACATCAATATAAAAATAGTGATAGCGTTTATTTAAGATTTTTTTAGCTTTTTAATTTTTCTTTTCAACTTATTAATAAGCAAATCTTGTTTTTATAGTTTTCTTAGGTTTCTGTCATCTTATAGGATTTTTAGAAAAAGTTTCAGATTTTTCTTTATCTTTTTAGTATTTATTATAATTATAAATAGTTAATAAATAATAAATAATTAGTAATAAATAATTAAAAAGTCTAAAAAATATATTTTCTGTTTTAAAATTAGTTTTATCATATTTTAGATTTTTCAAAGTTAAAATTTTATTTTTCCAAGTTATTTTTTTATTTTCTAGTATTTAAGTGTATTTTAAATAGTTATTAATTAATAATAATTAGATAAAAAGTGTGAAAAATATATTTTTAGTTTTAAAATTAGTTTTATAGTATTTTAGATTTTTCAGAATCATAAGTTTATTTTTCTAGCCTTATTTCCTATTTTCTTTCATTTTAGAGTATTTATTAAATAGTTAAAATAGTTTTTAATTAATAATAATTAATTAAATAGTGTTAAAATAATTTTATTTTTCTAATAATTTTCTTATTTTAGGATTCCAAAATGTCATTTCATATTTTTAGGCATTTTATTTCTTAGTTTTCACTTTTATTTTGTGCAGATACGTAGTTTTAAAACTTACGTTTACGTTTCTTTGATCTGGTTGTTGTGCTTTCCAAATCAGACTCCATTCCATTCCAAATCAATCAAGAGTGTAATAATTTAATCATAACCTTTTCGATCACTATCCTTAGTGATCACTCTATCATCCGAGTTTGTTTAACACACCATCAGTCTCCTGGGACTAAACGACCGGGAATCCCTCGTATTCTCGATCTTAATTGTATTTGTGTCTCGAGCTGTTTTAAGTCTTTTGACTTGACTGCTTTGCGCAGATCAAAATTTAGGCGCTTGCCGGGAGGCTTTTAGCGTGTGTTTAGCCATTTTCGAGATCCATTGTTGCACATACCCACCATTTGTAAAAGTTTTTGTAAAGTTATAAGAAAATCAAAAGTCATTAACACTTTTCCTAAAGTGTTAAAACAAAAAATATAAAACAACAAAACAATCGAAACGTTTTCTATTTTGTATTCTCTTTAAGGTGATTCTTGAAGAGATACGATTTGGTTAAACGGACGATAACAAAATATTGTCCAAAAGTTTTAAACCCATCTCGCACAAATCTTACCTACGTCTTTTCGGTGGTACTTAATTGAATACATAAAATCAACCACTAGCAAATCAAGGCAAATTGCACTACCTAAGCGGGGTGCGACCATTAATAAGTTCCCGAACATCGATTTAAAACTTGCCTTTGTGTCACTTGTGATTTGGTGTACCTTTTTCAAAAAGCCATTTCATTTGTGATTATTGGTTAAGTTCACTTGTGTTTTGCCTCATTTGTTTTGAAAATTGGTTTTATACATAGTGCATGCGCACTCGCTCTTCCGCTTCTACAAGTCCACTTTCGAACTTGGAAACATTCCTCGAAGACGAGGACGCTCGGCTCCTTCACCGTGATCGAGGAACGTCTACCACCACCACCTCCGTCGAAATGGCGTAAGACAAACCGATGAATGAGCTTCTCCAAGCACCCATCGAGGGTTACGGAGATGCCATTGTTGTCCCAACCATTGTGGTCGATACCTTCGAGCTCAAAACCGGTTGCTCAATCTAGTAACCCAAAGCCAATTCTATGGTTTTGAGCGGGATGATCCTCATGCACACATTCGATGGTTTAACAAGATAGCATCTACCATCAAGTACAAGAATGTCCCATCCGAAGCTATCAAGCTTCTTCATTCCCATTTTCTCAGAGGACAAGCCCGGAATTGGCTTGAGAAACAACCCCTCGCTCTATAGAGACATGGGAAGATCTAGTTACCAAGTTTGTTAACGAATTCTATCCTCCATCCCGAACCACAAGTCTTAAGAATGAGATAATGAAATTTTCTCGAGATTTGATGAATCATTCGGGAGGCATGGGATCGTTACAAAGAGTTGCCATGAGTGTCCGCATCACGGTTTTACCGAGTTAATGCAAATGGATACCTTCTACAATGGTCTCAATCAGGCCAATCAAGATTCTTTGAATGCCTCCGGAGGTAATTTCTGAGCAAGACCACCAAAGAGGCCTTGCGGATCATTGAGAACAAATCTCAGTCCGTCCTTTCGTAGCTAAGACATATCGGTCTAATGTCGGACCTTCTTCTTCTTCATCCCCGGTGAGTACATCTAGCACCGATGCTAAGATTGATAAACTCACGAGACATTATTCGAGCTTTGGTTCTAGCTAACCGGAAGAAAGTCTCTTCACTCGACCTCCAACACATGTCAAGTGAAG
The DNA here is from genome assembly GCA_022545495.1 of Chrysanthemum lavandulifolium. NCBI lineage: Eukaryota > Viridiplantae > Streptophyta > Magnoliopsida > Asterales > Asteraceae > Chrysanthemum > Chrysanthemum lavandulifolium. The sequence continues at coordinate 234,148,672 of CM040238.1, read as the reverse complement.
AAAGTTGAAGTTTGTGTCACTTGTGGTGGTCCTCACGCTTACTACAATTGTACCGCCACCGATGGTAGTCCTTTTGAGGCCAATGCTTTAGCCGGTAGTTCACAACAAGGAGGTAATCAATACCGTCCTCAAAATGAACCACACTACCGTGCTAACACTAATCAGGCACCACCGGTTTCAACGAATCATAACATGCACAACCGAATCAAAACCAACCTAGAATGAACCAAGGTTATCAAAACCAAGGTAATTTCTATCCCGCACCCAATCAAGGTTTCCAACATCGGGGAACCTTCATCAAAACAATTTCAATCGAGGGAATCAAATTCATGGGAATATGAATCCTAATCAAGGAATTTTGGTCATAATCAAAACATACGCCTCAAATTGTCCCTCCAGCCTCCTCGTCATTACTCCTCCGGGACCATCATCGATGAGTTCTTGAGCGGTTTATGAAATCCCAAGATGAAATGAATAGGTTGTTGGTCGGTCAGTTGTCGATCCAAGAAGTCTTTAAATGGTCGACCCTCGGGCTCGGTACTTTACCGAGCAACACGATCGCTAACCCGAGGGGCGATGCTAAGCGATCACAACCAGTGGTGTTTCATACCGGGCCTCGCTGTTCCTACTACCTCTTCTTCTTCTCTTCCTAAGGTAGTGGACGGTGAACCTCCAAAACACAATGGACTCACGACTCCAATGCCACCTCCACGTGTGCCAATGAGTCAAGTTACCAAGGATCCAAAGGACAAAGTGCATTATTCTAGCCCACGGTACCGACACATCCTACCTTCGGTAGTCCAACCTCAAGTTGTCCGAAACCCCGCCTAATCAAGGAGTTGTTTTGAACCTCCCGTAGCTCTGCTGAGAATCAAAATCCAAATCTTCTATTCCTTACCCATCGCGCTTGAATGAGCAAAGCTCCATGAAAGCTAGTCATCAAATGGATAAATTTTTCCAAATTTTCCAAGAGTTACATTTTGACATAAGCTTTATGGATGCTATCATGTCGATGCCCAAATTTGCATCTACTCTCAAACACATGTTAAGCAATAAGGAAAAGTTGTTTGAAATGGCTAAGACTCCTCTTAACGAGAGCTGCTCGTGATTATTCTAAAGAAGCTTCTCAAAAGCTTGGAGATCCGAGAAATTTCTCTTACCTTGTGTATTCTCAGAATGGTTGAATGCTTTGCCTAGCAGATCTTGGTGCAAGCATTAATCTTATGCCATATTCGGTGTGGAAGAAACTTTCTCTTCCGAACTCACTCCTACATGCATGACTCTCGAGCTTCGATCGTTCCATCCCGTCCTCTTGGCATTCTTGAGGACGATTTGTGAAAGTAGGAAAGTTCCATTTCCTCGCCGACTTCGTGGTTGTTGATTTTGATGTCGATCATCGGGTTCCTCTCATTGTTGGTCGAGGATTCACGAGACGGGCCGTGCTCTCATAGATGTATTTGAGCAGAAATCACATTGCGTGTTGGTAACGGTTGTCACCTTCAACCTTGACCAAACTTGAGATACTCCGCAAACTATGATTACAATCGGTTAACCGAATAGATATCATTGATGTTGCTTCGACGAGTACTCAAGAAGTTCTTGGTTATTCTCATAATTCGCGAGTGGGATTCCACCACATCTTCTCGACCTATCATAGCCAATTTACTCCTTCTATCACTCCGCTTGAGGAAGCGACTTCATCTTAGATGAGATTGAAGCATATTTGGCTAGTGATTCGCACCTTGGGAAATTGATCACGCCCAATTGATATTGAAGGGACATACTTCTAATTGAAAAGTTGCTCAATGATGATCCATCATCAACCCTCATCCCGATGATTCAATCCGGTTGAGATTAATCAAATGAGATTAAACGGAGGAGATATTCTTCTTGAGAAATTGTCAACTGACACTTCTCTTCCTCTCCCTCCCATCAAACTTCATAACGAGGAAGTCAATTCGGTTGAGAAAATCGAAGAATTTCGAGGTTGAGCTTAAGGACTTACCTCCTCATCTTGAGTATGCATTCCTTGAGGGTGACGATAAATTACCCGTCATTATTGCTCGAGATTTGAGTAAAGATGAAAAAGTCGCTCTCATTAAAATCTTGAAGTCACACAAGCAAGCAATTGCTTGGAAACTCTCCGACATCAAAGGTATAAACCCCGAGTTTTGTACTCATAAAATCTTGATGGAGGATGACTTCAAACCCGCAGTTCAACATCGAGACGCAGTGAATCCAAAATCCATGATGTTATCAAACAAGAGGTTATCAAACTTGATGTCGGATTGATTTAACCAATCTCGCATCCTGGGTCACCCAATTCATTGTGTCCTAAAAAGGGTGGCATTATCGTTATCACAATGAAGATAACGAGTTAATTCCAACTCGATTGGTGACGGATGGCGGTTTGCATCGACTATCGTAAGTTGAATGACGCCACTCAGAAGACCATTTTCCTCTACCCTTCATGGACGGATGCTTGAGAGATTAGCAGGAATGAGTACTATTGCTTCCTTGATGGTTTCTCGGGTTACTCAGATCCCTATTGATCCACGGGATCAAGAGAAGACTACATTCACTTGCCCATACGGGACTTTTGCCTACAAACGTATGCCCTTTGGCTTATGTAATGCTCCCGCACGTTCCAACGATGTATGATGGCCATATTCCACGACATGATCGGGAAACAATGGAAGTGTTTATGGATGACTTTCGGTCATTGGGGATTCTTTTCAATCATGTCTCTCCCATCTAGATAAAATGCTTCAAAGGTGTGAAGACACCAATCTTTGTCTAAACTGGGAGAAAAGCCACTTTATGGTCAAAGAAGGCATTGTCCTTGGCCATAAGATTTCAAAGAACGGGATTGAGGTAGATAGAGCAAAAGTTGATGTCATTGCTAAGCTACCTCATCCTACTACCGTCAAAGGTATTAGGAGTTTTTTGGGTCATGCCGGTTTCTATCGTAGATTCATTCAAGATTTTTCCAAAATCGCCCGGCCGATGACCCATCTTCTTGAAAAGGATGCTCCTTTTATCTTCTCACCAGTGCGTCGTAGCTTTGAAACATTGAAGAAAAGCCATCAAGCACCCATTCTCGTTGTTCCACCGGGACTTGCCTTTGAGCTCATGTGCGATGCAAGTGATTTTGCTATCGGTGCGGCCCTAGGGCAACGAAGAAATAAGCATTTTCAACTTATTCACTACGCAAGCAAAACTATGACCGAGGCTCAAACTCATTACACTACCACGTAAAAGAGCTATTAGCCGTGGTGTATGCTTTTGAGAAGTTTCGCCATATCTTATCTTGACCAAATGCGTGGTGTATACGGATCACTCGACTCTTAAATATCTCTTTGCAAAACAAGATGCAAAGCCTAGATTGCTTCGTTGGATTCTCCTCCTCCAAGAATTTGATATCATTATACGTGATAAAAAGGAGCCGAGAATCTAGTCACGATCATCTCGTCTGCATTAGAAAACCTCACCAAGATGTTTTCGAGAAAAGGATATAAATGAAACATTTCCTCTCGAGACACTCAATGCGGTTTCTTTTCGTGGAAATTCTACCACCCCATGGTTTCTCGACTTTGCAAATTACCATGCGGGTAACTTCATTAATGAAAGGTATGTCGACCCAAGAAGAACAAATTCTTCAAAGATGTTAAACATTATTTCGGGACGACCCTTTCTTGTTCAAAGTCCTGCGGATCAAGTCATCCGACGGTGTGTTTATGGACGGAAGCTATTGACATTCTCACGACTTGCCATGCCGACCCACCGGGGCCATCATAGTCCAAACTACACCGCCAAAAGGTGTTTGATTCCGGTTCTATTGGCCCACAATCTATAAGGATGCCCACGATTATGTCAAACTCGTGACGCTTGTCGTCGTCATGGTAATATATCTCAAAGGAATGAAATGCCACAAAATGCCATTCAAGTTTGTGAGATATTTGACATATGGGGTATTGATTTTATGGGGCCATTTCCTTCTTCTCGTGGTAACAAGTACATACTCGTGGTCGTTGACTATCTCGTCAAAATGGGTTGAAGCAAAAGCTTTACCCACCAATGATGCCCGAGTAGTTGTGAAGTTTTGAAATCTCTGTTTGCCGTGTTTGGAACTCCGAGAGCGATAATCGGTGATCGTGGTACACATTTTGTAATGACCAATTTGAAAGAGTCATGCAAAGTATGGTGTTACCCACCGTCTCATCGCATACCACCCCAAACAAGTGGGCGGTGGAAGTTTCAAACCGTGGTATTAAAAGAATACTTGAAAGGACGAGGTGAAAATCGTGCATCCTGGTCGGATAAACCGGATGGACGACTCGGGCTTTTCGTACGACTTACAAAACACCTATCGGTGCACTCCATACAAGCCGGTGTACGGAAGGCATGTCATCTTCGATTGAGTTAGAGCACAAGGCTTCTTGGGCCTTAAAGCATGCTAACCGACATCTGAGACACCGGTGATCATAGAAAAGTTCAAATGAATGAACTAAATGAACTTCGTGATCAAGCTTATGAGAACTCTTTGATCTACGGGCAAAAGACAAAGAAGATCCATGACTCCAAGATCAAGAACCGCGTTTTCAACGTTGGTGATCGAGTCCTTCTTTTCAATTCCAGTTGAAGATTTTCTGAAAGCTTAAGTCCCACCGGTGCCGTCCATTCACTATCGCTAAGGTTTATCCTTATGGTACCGTTGAGTTATCTCAACCCGATGGTCCTAATTTTAAAGTGAATGGTCATCGAGTTAAGCATTACTTTGGAGAGGACATTCCCCGTGGTTGTCCGGATTTACAAACATTCCCATGAACCAATGAATGCGGGGATCGAGTCAAGCTAGTGACTCGGTAATCAAAAACATTAGCATGCACCATATGGGTTTTCACCCATAATTCGCTCTTCTTATCCCTTTCTACCACCTAGTGTGGGGAGTTTCCCACATTGTTGTATATTCTCATTCTTTTCTAAAAAAAAAAAAAAAAAAAAAAAAATAAATCTTCTTCTAAATAAAATGGCGTAATATTTCCCTTTAACGTTCTTTGTTTCGGCATAATCGCGGTACTTTGAATATTGAGGGCAATATTCATTTCTAAGTGTGGGGGAATTTCACGAATTTCATATATATTATCTACCCAATTCCCGCTTTTGGCAAAAAATTTTTTGGAGTAAGTGTTTTACACTTTCTCATTTGGTTATCATCCGCCATGTCGGTTAGACAAAAGGATTGGCTAATCCAGAGCAAACGGCTCTTGGTAAAGATTTCTCAAATCCGTTTATATGGCTTGCAATTTGCCCAAAATTGTATGGTTCCTCGACTCCCATCATCCTCAAAAGATAATGAGTTGGCTAGCCCGCAAGGTTATGGCTTGTGGTAAAGGTCATGGAAAATCCATAATTGGTATTCACTCACCAAAGATAATCCCGATAATTTATCTAAGAGTTGGCTAGTCCGAATGGGTACGGCTCGTAAAGACACATCAAATCCGTTATATGGTTTATGATTTGCCAATAAATCATCCGGTTATCGTTGTACCAAGATTCTTACTTGAATCAAAACAATCGGCTACTCCGAAGTGATGGCTTTTGGTAAAGAGTTCTTCAAATCCATCAAGGTTTTTCAAATCATTGCTAGGGACTAGCAATATCTCGATGTGGGGATTGATGGTGTCCAAATACTCATCATTTTGTGTATTCTAAAGCGCAAAATCATCCGAAAACACTCAAAACACATCAAAATGATCAAATTATCACAAATCGTTGTTTTATGTGTTTTAAATGCAAAAATATCAAAATCGGATGAAAATGTATCAAGTTTGAAAATTGGCGCTTTAGTCCCCGAGTTTTAAAAGTTGTCAAATCTAGTCCCCGGATATTCAAAAATGTGGAAATTTATCATTCAAGGTCCTCAAGTATTCTAAGTTGTTTAAAATGATCCTTGAATGATTCTTTGGTAATTGGCAAGAAAAGTCCCTAAACTTTGAAATTTGCAAATTTAGTCCTCGACTTTTGAAAATGGATTTTATGCAAAAGGGCCCTTGTTTTATCAATGATTTTCAAAATTGGTCCTTGTGAGAAGTTTGGAAATGTTCAATTTCAGTCCTTGGAGTT